>VYXB01000685.1:114544-146972 GCA_013397135.1 Pachyramphus minor | reverse complement strand
GAACACAAGACCTATGGGGAGAGGGAGGTGGGGACTGGTCTCTTCTCCCAGGCAGTTAGCAATAGGACAAGGGGGCACGGGCTTAAGCTCTGCCAGGGGAAATTTAGGCTGGATATTAGAAAGAAATTCTTTACAGAGAGAGCGATCAGGCATTGGAATGGCCTGCCCAGGGAGGTGGTGGATTCACCGTCCCTGGAGGTTTTTAAACTGAGATTGGACATGGCACTTGGTGCCATGATCTAGTAAACGGACTGGAGTTGGACCAAGGGTTGGACTTGATGATCTCTGGAGGTCTTTTCCAACCCAATCGATTCTATGATTCTATGATTCTGTGACTGAGATGCTGCAATGGATGGATGTATGGTCTTTAGGAAGGACAGACGTGGAAGAAAAGGAGATGGAGTTGCCCTCCATGTGAGAGGACAGCTGTAGTGCGGGGAGTTCTGCCTGGGTATGGATGATGAACCAAGAGCTTATGGATAAGGATTAAAGAGCATACCAGTATGGGTGACTTTGTAGTAGCTGTATGCTATAGGCCACCTCATCAGGAAAAACAAGTAAGTGAGGCCTTGACAGCTAGAAGTAGCTTCTCATTCACGGGTCCTGATGCTAATGCTGTACTTTACCATCCCAAGATCTGCTAGAGCCTCATCACAGCAGGTTATAAGGAATCCAGGAGGTGCCTGGCACAGGGTATAGAGAAGGCGGCAAGGAGAGGTGCTCTGATGGACTTCATACAAGCAAAGAAGGGCTGGTTGTAGTATGAAGGTCAAAGGCAGCCTTGGCTGCAGTATCTGTGAGATAATGGAGTGCAGGATCCTAAGAGCAGGCCAAAAAACAAGATCACAGCACTGAACTTCAGGAGAGAAGACTTTGACCTCTTCAAAGATCTGCTTGATATAAGTCCTGTGGGATAAAGCCCTGAAAGAGAACAGGATCCAAGGAAAGTTTTTTTTAATATTCTGGCTTTGTTTAACCCCAGATGGTAACTACGGACCATGCAGATACACACTCACTTCCCCTCCCACCCCTCAGTCATACAGGGAGGAGAAAGAAGTAAAAAACTTCATGGATTCAGATAAGAATAGTTTAACAGGTGAAGAGAAGTAAAGTATTGTAATAATAATGATAATAATAATTAAAAAAAAAAAACACCGAAAAAAGTGATGCACAATGCAGTTGCTCATCACCTGCTGAACAATGCCCAGCCCCTCCCTGGCAGTGATCAGTCCCTTCCAGTCAACTCCCCCAGTTCCTGTACTGAACACGGTATGGAATGTCCCTTTGGGCAGTTTGGGTCAGCTGGCCTGGCTGTGCTCCCTCCCAGCTTCTTGTGCACATCCTCACTGGCAGAGCATGAGACACTGGAAAGTCCTTGACTTAGGGTAAGCACTACTTAGCAACACCCAAAACATTAGTGTGTTATCAACCTTATTCTCATATTAAATCCAAAACACAGCACTGCACCAGTGACTAAGAAGAAAACAAACTGTCCCAGCTGAAACCAGGACACAGGGTGCATTGGATCTAAATCTTACATCTTTTTAGTGCAGTAGAAAGTGCTTTCCTGATGATGAAGGTGAAGATTAAGAAGCACTTTTATTCATGAACGGTTTAAGTTAAGGTTTTGTCTGGATGTTTTGTGTACAGAAAGACATTTGATTTGGCACTTCTGGCAACTCCTGCTGCAAACGGAAAGGAGATATAAAGCTCCTCCTGGATAAGAGCAGCCTGGATTTTGATTCACTGAAGAATGTGATAATTTAAAGAGATGCAGCATTCCAAGGATATTTCTAAAGACCACAACAAAGATTGTGTCCAGTGGTCTAAATATCTTTTTCATTTGCTTTCAATAATTCTGTCTTTAAGTTGAATTTACTTTCCTGTTAGTTCTGATCAAAGCATTTTCATGATAAACTGATTTATTTTCATTTCTGTCTGCCAATACAAATAACAAAAAGTTTTGCTGATAGCTGTATGATTTTTTAATATATTTTTTTCTTTTTGCCTCTCCAACAGGCCATCTGTGAAAAAGAAAAAAGAGAAAAAAATGAAGTACTTATTCCTAGTATTTCTCATGAATTTATTATCACAGTATGCCGGGAAACCTATAAGAAGAGGTGACAGTTACCCAAAATCATTTGAAGACATTAAAAATGAGATAGCTGGCTATACTGATATTGCTAAGGCTATTATTGATCTTGCTGTTCATGGAAAGGCTCAGAACAGATCCTATGAAAGATTAGCAGTTTTTGCTGATACCATAGGACCTAGACTCAGTGGTTCAAAAAACCTAGATGCAGCCATCAAATATATGTTCAGTGCCCTGCAGAAAGATGGGCTAGAAAATGTGCATCTGGAGCCTGTGAAAGTACCACACTGGGAAAGAGGAGAAGAGTTTGCAATGATGCTGGAACCAAGGAATCATAGCATTGCTATTTTGGGACTCGGGAACAGTGTTGCAACTCCTCCAGAAGGTAATTCTTCCTTTTGGAATTACATATCACTTGCTTTTTAACACCAAACTGTATTACATCCCTTGTGGTTTTCTTCCTGCTGTAATAATTCTGCAAAACAAGATGCTATTTTTCTGGGGGACTTTTATGTATGGCATGGTTGTGAATGATGCAGTTTGTATTTTTGAACTGGCTTGTAAAATTAGAATTGATTCTTGAACTCACTCTCCATTAAGTCTATACCCTTTTGTTTAACACTGCAGAAACCAAGTGGTCCTTCACTGTAGTTGGTAGGAGTTCTCTGTGGGGTGTTCAGCTGACACAGGATTTTTGCTTTTCTTGCGATGCCCTCTCTTGCCAAGCTCAGCCCTTCACTCGGGTAAAAAACAAGAGAGCAGGAGAAGGAGGAGTATCTCGTGCTGAGCTCGGGAAATTCCAGCTCCTTGCTATGCATGGTGATTTGTATCTGTGTGTCCTGTCCTTCCATTCCCCCCCTCATGCTCACCTTGGAAAAGGCTTTGTCACTTACCTGTTACTGAACTGTGTGTTGCCTTTTAGTTGATAACGTGCGATTTGTTACTTCAGGAACAAGAATGACCATTAGCTGGGCTCAACAAAATTCTGGTCTTTTGAGCCCCCAAATATTAACTTGCCTGCAAACAAAATGATTTATAAGATACTCTTTTCGTACATATTGATGTGGGGCTTTTTCAGGATTTTTATTTAAAGGCCAGATGATAACCTTCTTCTATGACTTCTTTCCATAAAAACCACTAAACTTATTCCTAGACCACTTCAAAAGCATTCATATTCCTTTATGAGAAAATAAATTTAGTTTAGGAAACAAAAGATAACATGATGCTCATAATTTTTTTATGAATTGTAAATTTTTGTGATAGTGAACTTTCTGTTTGAAATGAAACATAAATGAAATATATAAAAGCTGTTTTGTTTAGAAAAATTATATAGCTCTTCAAAATGCAACAAAGGAAAACTGGGTAATTTAAGACACTTTTGGAATAAATCATACTTTGTTTGCAAAATTGGTACTGTAAATTTTGTGTATTTGTGTTATATTGAGGTAAAGACATGCCTAAAATGCAAAACAACTAAAACTATTAATACTGTCTCTGTTTGTCCCATGATATGTGTAAGGTTTAGTGCTTTGGTAGCAGAATGTTTACAGTGAAGTTTAAGCCTACAGCTTATTTTGTATCCTTTCCAGTCCTGTTACAAGTTTCCTTAAGGGGAAGCTAAAATTAAGAAGATGTTTTTGGTGTTGAGGAAGTGTTACCGAACCTTCAAAGATAACCTGCAATTTAGTCTTGGCAAACATCTTCAAATCCCAAGAAGTCAGTTTTTTTCTTCTCTTTCTTAGCCATGTAGTTATTTGCACTTGCCTGGTTTTACTCCTAGGTTGCCTTTTTTCTTTTAGAGAGATACTGAATTTACATGTTAAAAATGTTAAACAGAGGCTGATCATGTCCTTCTTTTTCATCTGTAAAGTTCTTATACTGGCAACTGAATGGTTGGGCTAGAACTTGTGTCTCGTAACGCCTTTGAAAGATAAGATTTTGTTATCTAGTGCTGGTTTATTCTGAGTAATGTTTAAAAGCCCACATTTATTCTTTCTGGCATTTTTACTTTCCTCTAAGATCTGCCATTTTTCTGATGAGATGTACATGTTGGTGCTAGAAGACCTCATGGCAATGAGATCTCTCACGAAAGAGAGGGCAGTTTCTCACACTTGGAATAATTTTGGTTAAATTACTTACCTTCTGATTTTTGACTATCCTGTTTGTGGCTGTTCTGATTTCTGCTGGTCTCATCTTGTTCTGTGCAAGGGAACAAAAAACTTGTGGGACAGGTTTTCATGCTTGAGAAGGTTATGTGGGGTAGCTGGTGCCTGGTGTGCTCTTGGCTCTCATTGTTCCAATCTCTGGACTGTCCGCCTGGCTGATGGAAATGTGTGGGGAGAACCACTCATCACGCTCTGGGCACTCATCACTTTCTGAAAGGTGTGCTGTTCAGAAAAGTGCTTGTCCTAAAGCTCTCACTCATCCCAAGCATGGAATAAAAATTATGTAGTTAGACTATTAAAACTATTGCCTTATCTTCTGAGGTATTTGTTCCCAGAAATGCTTCCTCTGCTCTAACCAGGGATTATCACCATGCCTTATTCCAGAGAAAAAGGGATAGAAGTCTGCCCTAAATACCATCAGAAATATTTGAGTAATTTCCCCGAGTGAGAGTCTATCAGCAGTTCTGATATATCTTGTTTTAGCCAAGAAGCTGTGGGAATGTGAGTCTTCCTGTAATCAAAATAATGCAACTCAACTGCTGTTGTTGCATGGGATCAAAGTGGGGAGATCTGCTGCTGTGCTGAGCTTTGGCAGAGGGATATGTTAAAGGCCAAGGACTGGCCTTCAGAGGTTGGCTCTATGATAGTTCCTGGGTTCCTACCCAGCTACCTCTAAAGTGGACTGTGCAGATGATCCCTGAAGTTGCTTAGTATTAGGCTGATACTTACTGCATGTTTTAAATCAGTGTTCCTATCAGGATATGGTTCAGGCCCCTCAGTTTACAAACCACTTACTCTGTGTAGTCCAAACAGATCCCTTCCTTGACATAACTGATGCCTACTTAGAGCCAGAGGACAGCACTGGATGGGCTTTAAGTCTTTTAAGGTTAAGGGGGTGGGGTTAGCATGAGAGTGGGTGACTCCCCCATCCCAGCAAGAGGTACAGGAGACCATTTGTTGTTTTCTCATTTACTCAGTTATGTCCTGTATTCCTCCCTTCCCATGATTTCTCCCCAGGCTTGTGACCTGATAAGCTGAAAAAACTATATTGGCAGAAACTTAAAACTTGGTGCTGGACTTGGTGGTCCTTGGTGCCCTCAGCTCCTCCTGGAGCTCAGCACCCCGAGCTAGTGCTCTGAAGGGCTCTTCATTATCATGGCAATAGGCTATCAGCAATTAGAAACCTGGCTTTGGATGCTGGAAATTCAGGGTTTAATTTCCCTTCTGTCCCTGGAATTTCAAAGCAGTGTTTCCTAAGAGTGACCCAATGGCCAGAGCACACGCTGGGGTTGCTTACTTTCCATTCTGCATACACCATGCGAGTATGGAAAAAAATCCTTCAGGGCAAGAATAGGAAGCCCTAAATAGTATCAGTATTTTAACCATGAAATCCAAGCCAGAATTGACTCCAGGATGGCAGGAGTGTCTCTTCCTGCAGGTCTTCTATCTCACGTATTCCTATGGGGTTGAAAGCCTATTGGGAATTGGGCAGAGCTTTCCTCACTTATTTGATTTTATGAGGTTTGCCCACTTTGGCTCAGATATGGAACAGTTGGATGATATGCAGAAGGCTTTTCAGTATCTTGTGATCTTGTGGATAAAATTCTGCTTTCTTCTTCATGACTGGGCAACATGCCAAGATGTCAAGTTTCTAGAATCCATCTGACTAACAGCAAAAAAAGGACAGTACAGAAAAGGTTAGATTTTCTATAGAAGACCCAACATTCTCCCTCTTAGTGTATTCCAAGATATGAAGGTGTTGGGTCAAAAAGAAAGTTTAACTTACTTTGATCTCCTTACAATGAGGGAGTAACTTTACTGCCTGTCTTAGTGACAGGGAGAGAAGAAACATGAAACACAGTGACCTGGATTTCCAGAAGTCAGCAGAGACTGAAAATGGTCACCACCTTGAAGAAATGGATTCCTCGGTAACAAACAGGATTGAATGTTAGAAAGTGCTGGGTACTGGCAAACTGGAGATTTACCATATTTAGTCAATGTCACTGTCTCATTTTCAGTGTTCCAACATTGGCAAAACATAAATATATAGAGAGAGAGACTGTGTTGATTTCTGGTAGTAGTGATTATATCCCCCAAATTCTGAGGAAAATAGATATAATTGTTGCTTTGAGAATCCCATAATTGAAGGAAAGTAGTAGTTTAGCAGATGTTTGACCATAAAGTATCAAAGAATTCATATTTTTCGCATGTGTTTTAAAATGCACTTTTTTTACCCTGATGGGTGACCCTGCCCTTTAATTTTAAAGAAATACTGACAAGCAGAACCAACTCCAAAATGCAGCCTGCCTGAAATGTCTCCTTGAAAAAGGAACAGTCTCTGGTATTTTTGTACTGTTTGTTGCAGCAAAATTGAAATAATATAAATATCAAGACGATGTATTGGCAGACTTTTCCCTAGTTTTTGTGTTTAAGTCATGGGTTTTTTTGTTTAACTGTCAACATTTGATCCAATTGTGCTCTTATGGAAGGTGATAGGAGTTTTGCACTTAGATAGTATGAAAATAGTTCCAACCTGTTATGTATGAAATACGGATAATATGTCTTGAAGTTGCTGAAGGTGTGTGCTGTTGCTGTAGGCTCACCATTATATTAAGCCAGGGCTGCTGCTGAAAGAAGCAGTCTGGCCCCAGTCCTGGCCAATTCATTTTTCCCCCGGTGTTGACCCTCCTTTTTTTTTTTCCTCAGTGGTGAGGTAGATTAGGAAATTCAGATAGATAAACAAAAAGCCAGCAGAAAAAAAGTTAATTTTATTGTGTATCAGAGGATTTACCCCTGAGTTGCCAACATCTTGGGTGATCACTGACCTACTGGAAGAAAAGGCTATCGTTCTGGAGGGGCTTTGTACCCCTTTGTCATGTGAAAGGTGGGAGTTCAGATTTTTGCTCATCAGTCCCCCTGGAAAGTGAGACCCTGGTGTCCGATAGTCTGTCAGTGTCTCGTAAGGAGACCCTTCACCAACAAGATCGGAGCTTAACAAGATCGGAGGGTACCTCGACCTCCCTTGTTAGGGGGAACTCAACCGAGCCAGGACCCCTCAGCGGGTCCTGCCAAGATGTCATCCTCTGCTGGCAACTGCAAGGACTCACTTTAACAGTTTACGGAATAACACTTTTTATTAATACAAATTGTGGCAGATTAATAAGGTTTACAGGTTGTCGGTGATAGAGTCTACTGCAAAAATATATTTAAAGCAATCTACTGATACATATATTAAGCAACCACAAGCTCTGATAAGAAGCAATGTAATTAATATGCTATGGGATAAGCAAAAGCAAAAGCTCTAGTCCTAAAAGCATCATTTAACACATGTAGAGCATATTTCTCACCCAAGGCATCCCTCTGGGGAACGAGAAGATAGACTCGGCCATTGACTGATCCCAGCAGTTTTGGTGGAGGTATTTTCCCACTTTCCCCTTATCCCCAGCTTACTTTTATACTATTTTCTTTATGTTTGGGTGGAGTTTGAGTGGCTTTAGTCATAAGTACTTTTTATTTCTGATTGGTGTACCTAATGGGAGGGTGGTGGTGGTTGTGGTTTGGCACCTGAGGAGGGGATTCAGTCATGGTTGTTGGCTTCAGCAGCAGAACATCTTGATTCTCCCTTATCAACAGGTACTGTATGGTCTTAGTACTGCAGCATTCTCTCATTCTGCTAGGACTAGAATGGAGGGGGCCCACGTAGTCTTCACTTCATTCCACACTCTGTTCTGTTTCTCTGAGCAGATGTTTATTGTTGTACTGGGTAGCATGTTGACCTCAGTCCATCCAGGGAGTTGTAGCTGCTTTTTACCTTAAAATTGTGAATCTCCTTTAGGTTTAACTCTATCCATCATCCCACACCCTTTGATGAGGGGGTTCAGTGCTGAGAACGGGGGTTGGAGAGAACTGTAGGCCTGAGACCACAGAGCATGGCAAACCCCTCCTTCTGCCTTCACTGGATCCCTTCTTTTTTTGTGTGAGGAGCTATTGACTCACATCTTGAGGCCATGAGCCTCAGTACTGGGTGCTTGGATTATTTACTATTACTTACAGCAGTGCTGCTTGTGGTATGGTAATTATGCTGCTGCTTTTCTTGGAATGTAAAAGATGACATCCATGAATGACCTCAGACACTGTGGTTTTCAGTGGCCCAGCATTTGGGCCAAAAGTTAGTGCAGTGGCATTTCAAAGATTTAGAGAGTAGGAGTAGCTGTGTGGCTTTGAGGTGGACATGCTGTCTGGGAAGAAGATGAATTCCAGTTGCTACTTTAACAAAGTGAAATATGTGGATTGCCAATGGCAAAAGATTGAATTTTCAGGTCTTTTCCCTATGCAGTGTCACTGTGTTGAGGGTGGTTACATGAAGGATGGTAAGCCTAGGCTGAAGCTAATGAAGGCAGAATTTGAGTATGATTTGCTGCATGTGTGGCTGTGCATGCACTGTTGGATGGCACTGTTACCTTCATCCCAAACGGTAGCCAGTGGTGACTGGCATCTTGACTCACTAAGGGGGGAATGGTTGTCCTCAGTACTTCCTGCCTCGAGCACCTGTGTTCTCAGAAACTCACTTTTCTGGATCTTGTTCTTGAATCCCTGATTCTCCCTGGAGGTTGCATAGCAAGCATGTCCCCTGTGCAGGACTGCTCTTGAGAGAACCTAACCTGTTGCCCTGCTCTTTTAGCATCCAAGGCTTTGTGGTGGGTTTTGGGTCCAACCCCTTTTCTGCTAGGATTTGCTGCTGCACAGTAAGCTATGTGTTATTGAAACCAAACTGTTCTAAGGAGATCCAGTATTTGATCGAAATTGTAAGTCATATTTGTCAAAAAAGTAATTATTTATAATGCTTATTTTTCTCTGTCTCCTTCTTAAGGAATGACGCAACACGTTTAGTCTCTGTGCTATGCATCAGAGCTGAAGAGCCTCATATCCTTTTGGTTAACTCTCCCATGTAATTTTAGTTTCATGAAGTAATTATTTTTGCTGTTCCACAGAGTAGGTGAGGTCACACTTTCCAGAAGTATGTTCAGATTTTAACAAAATCTTTTTTCTTGATAAAAGCCCTCTTCTTAATTTTCACAGTTCTCCTAAAATATTTAATATTTTCTTCATATTATAATTCTTATATCAATAAATATTGATATGTGTTGACAGAGCAAATGTATTTCTAGGTGTTAGAATATTTCACATTTTCAGTACGTGCTATAATTTTTGAGGGAGGAAAAAAAGAAGTGATGATATTAATCTTTCATTTGCTTCAGCCTGACATGAAACCTTAATTGGATGAGTTCATTACAGATGGAATTTGGTTTTGTTTTTCTGAAAATCTAGTTGAATTACATGCAGTGTTGGGGAAAAGCCGAACTAATTCCTGGAGAGAGCTGGAAAACAGCATGTTTTTAAAAGAGGTGTGGTAGAAGTTGAGGGAAAAAATGTTTTCTGACCTGATTTTAGAGGATGCTGAACCTAAAAAGGGATATAATGCCAGGTCTTTATCTCACTTACCTTTGAATGTATTTACCTTTTCTGTCTGCTCCCCAAGACGTTCTTTCCTGTCCCAACCACTACCTTTTTCTCACCAGACATAAATATCTAACTTTGTATGTGCAGCTCTATTCTGTGACCCATGCAAAAAAAAATCTAGGTTCTCTGTAACTTGGTGAAAGAAGATACCTTTCAGATGGGCACAGGACACTGCTTGTGGGCCATATCTGAAAGAAGCAAAGGCATGGTACTTTTATCTTGGGGAGATGATCAGCATGTGAAGGATAATGGAATTAGCCAGGCTCAGGGCAGAAAAGCTTGGAGCCTGTATATACTTGGGGTCAGCATGGAATACAGTATACCTTGATGCAGCAGCTACCAGGCTAAAGTAGCTTTGTGGGGAGAGCTGTGGGGAAAACAGAAATCTGGGAAGTGGCAGCCATCCAGGAGATAGGTGAGATACACGGATGGTCTCATGTTACTGGTCTGTGAGGCAGGGCTGCCATCTGCATGCACTGTGCTTGTGGAGTGATTTTGCTCCTACTTGCTCCTACTCTGCCATGATGAGGTGTCTTGATTTCCTGTTCTGATATCCTGATGCCTGGTTCTGATGAATGAGGGGGTAGCACTCTGTCTCCCTCTTGCTCTCACAACTGCAGAGGCCAGGACATGTTTCAGATACATCTTCTCCAATTTCAAAATTTCCACCAATATCAGAACAATTAGATGTGTTGTTGACTTTTTTGTGTTGATATTTCCAGGCAGTGTCTTATGCTTAGGATGAAAAGTTTTAAATATGTAATACACATGGAAGTTTTGTGGAGACTTAGTTGATGTAGTTTCCAGCTTTGTTTTGTCTAAGCTTAAAATTACTGTATTTTAATTGTTTTAAGCAAAAATTGCTTTGCTCATCACATTATTTATTTGACAGTGGCAGCTTCAGTGCATGTGGATCAGTAGCATCACTGTCCCATAGCGTGATTTGTAAGACAAATCATAATTATTACATTAACAGTGTGAAGTAAATGAAGTTTGAGAGGTACATAGATGTAAGTTGTTCGGTTGCTGCTATTGAAAAGAATTTATTGTCAAATTATTGATACCTGCTTCTGGCTTTGTAACTAGATATTCAAGGGACTGATGCTATTAACTGGATGACAAAAATGAGACTGGGGGAAAAAGAGAGTAAGGCCATAATTAAGTAATGAGGAAATCGGTATCCAGTAAGATTAAACAGTATGCAAATGATATGTCTTTCTGGCTTCAGTAAATTCTTTTAATACAGTAGATTGTAACTAGCTTGATTAAATTTCTATGTGTTTATGAATAGAATGCTTCTAGGATAGTAATAAATAAAAACCAATAGAGACTGGGTTTGCTAATCTCAGGAATTCCTGATACTCGATATGGTATAGTCTGGCCCTGGTATAGCCAGGGACATCAGTATTCTGTATGAAGTGTCCTTGAAATTTTAATGGAGGTTCATCAGTTTTTCAAATCTGATAATAGGGTGGATTTTCCTTTTTTCTTACTCTTTGCTGAAGCATGTTACTAACAGAGACCGATACTAAAATGACTTAAATAGTTGCTGCATTTAATCTTGGGAAGAATAAGTTACCTTGTGAGGAATCCCCTTTGAACTAATCTACTCCTTACATCATTGCTGTCAGGCAAGCAGGTGCTTGGAGGTGACTCTTCAGACAGAATTGTTCATGCTGAGAATCAGACTTCTTATATATGGCAATGTTACAGCGATCTGATTTACAGGTGCTTTTGTATATATGTGTGTGTATATATATATATATATGGACTTTCTGCTTTCTGTAGCTAATAAAGAGTAACTTTAATCAGTCTTGTGTTCATCCTGCCTGTGACAGATTTTAGACTGCTAATGCGTACCATGCCATCTATTTCAACTGGCAATATGATCATCAGAGTTGTGGCATATTCAAGTTTTTAGTTAGAAATACACATTTCAGTGTACAGAGAACTTTATAAAATGTAATTTTGTTGATAATTGAAAATTGCTGTCTTGTACCCACCGTTAGCACCCTTCCTGTACCTTAATTCTCAGAAATAACAGGGTGCAATTTACTGTTTAATATGAGAAATGAGAGGAAACTCATAGTGCTACCTAGATTCTTTTGCTCACTTGCCCAACCCCACAGTATGTATCACACAGTGAGATCAAATAGTCTTCACTTTAAACAGATCGTGTTCATAATTCTGTCTTCTACGCTTCATGCCCTGTACTTAGCTAATTCCCCAAATACTCTGTATTCATCTCTTGAACCTTGTGGGTTATAATCTTTATATCTTGCTTAAGTAAGCAGGGGATCCGTTTCCCTCCTTAAATGGGTTTTCTGAAGAATTCTGTACAATAACACACAGCCAAGCTCTGGATCAGTTAATGATGGGAACAAGAAAGAGAGGGAAGAGCTTTTGACACAGGAAGCAGAGCCATGAGGCACTGAATTGGTAGAAGATGCCGGGGCAGAGTTTTGTTAATTTGCTTAAAGGCTCAGTAAGGTGTGACATTTCCCATTTCTAAAGGGGATAACCCATTCTCCTTAAACTAATAATCTGTTGAGGTTTTTGTTTTATTTCTCCTTTTACACAGGAGGTTGTAGAGTGGTTTGTGTTTATTTTGCAAGATAAACATTACTCTTTTCACTTCAGTAGAAGAGTCTGAAATGGTATAAAATGGGACTAAATGCAAAATGAATTCACAAGAGTGAAGTTTTATTTTGTTACGGAAAGCACTGTAATTGATGCTTTATGTATGCCGTGCTGCCCTTAAGTTAAACTTGCAAAGAGAGCCTTTGTTTGTTTTGTCAAAGGGTGGCTTTATTTAGCTTCTTTGGGATCATTCAAAAGTAGAGACACTGAGCTGGAGTTTGCAGCTCTGTGTTCTTTCCGTAACTTTAATTCCCACAAAGCTCACTGTACAAACCCCTAATGCCTGTCATCTAGGAAGGGCCATAGATTTACTTCTCCATGTTATTTCCTGGGAATTACAGATAGTTACTAGCTGTCTCTAGCTTTCTTTAAAAAGCTTTCAGAGTTGGTGTCTATTCATGAATGCAGTGAAGTAATGCCCAGAAGAGTTACACTCCTCACTTCCCTTGACAGATACTAATACAACGTGTGTCCTTGCAGTGCCTGCTGCACGATCCAAGTGGAGCACTGGGGAGAGCTAATATGAAATATGGATTGCAGTATTAACCTACTGAGACCATGACTTTTCTTGTGGAAAATGAAATTTTGCAGATACTTGGCTTTATTTCCACTGGCAGGGTTTCATACCCAAAATGATCCTGTTGCTGGGATGTTCCTTAGCTGAGCAGCTGAACCTGCCATTCATTGCAAGCAGCTGAGGTCTGTTCGTATACTCACCTGCCTGCCAACAGCAACTAGTAAAATTTGAAGGTGATTCTATTGTTTGCCTCTCTTAAACATTGCCAGGTAAAGGTAAGAACCTGAAAAGTTAAAATTTGTACACCTTTGGCACTAGGTTATTTCTGTAGCTAAAAATCATAGGCTTTTCCTGTAGTAGTAGATGTCTGTTGCCCTCTTAGCAGTGAACTCCAAAGAAACCAAACTTCTGTGTGGAATGGTTTCTTTAGGGTTTTGAAATGTAGTTTCATTTTAAAGAAGCCACCACGAGCCTGGACACACTGGTGCTGAGAGAGATTACCTTCCTATTTTGCTAACAGTTCTTCTCACAGTCTCAAATACAAGTCTTTGAAATCCTCTAAATAATTCTTATACAACATACACAAGCAAACAAGCAAAAGAAAAAAAAAAGGAGGACTTTTTCAAGGAAAATCAATTTATTCTTAAAAATATGGTAGTTTCACTTCTGTGACAAATCTTTGCTAGACGTTTGTTATTAGTTTTAGTTTTTGCTGATGTATTATGTGACTTTTAGGTGAAATATATAATGCTACACTTTCAGGCATCCGTTACTACTTCTATATTTAGAAGCAAAAAAGCAGCCCATGTTGTTAAGCAGTCTCTACTTATCCCTGTAACCAATCAACAAAATTGGATATTAAGCACAATGGTGGTTTTAATTAATTACTTCTCAAATGCTGTGAAATATAGTTCCTCTAATAGTGTCCTAAAAAGTTAGAAGGATTCTCTGGCTTTGGGGAAAACTACTTAACTATAACATTCTTTGTGTTTTCAAGCAAGATAATACAGCAATTTAAAACTATTCCAACTATTAAAAATTAAGAGCTGGGTGGGATCTAACTTACCATGTGTGAATAGTTCTGCAGAAGCTGCCTGTGTTTTCTGAATCATAACTGGGAAATATGGTTCCTGGAAAAACTCCCAGAAGGGCATCCAGTAGAACTGCAGTATTCTACTGAATTAATTGTGAAGAAATAATAAGAACAATAACAATAATAATGCATAATGCAAAATATGTTGAAACTGCAGAGATTTAATTTATTTCATTTATGGATTAAATAATTTTATAAGCGTTTCAGTCTAAAAATATGTGTTTCCACTTGTCTTATGTTAAGCTAAGTTGTTTAGCAACATATCAAAACATTTCCATGAAAAGATTACTATCTTTTTTTTTAATTAATCCCATAGGCAGCTTTTGCAAATGTTTTTGTACTATAAATGATTACAGTGAGGCATTAAAGCACATTCAGAGAACAAAATTCTCCCTACGTATCCTTCTTTCCCTTCAAGTTCATACCAACCTGATAGCATGTATCACAGAACTGTGTGGACTTGATCGGGGTGCTATTACTTCTATTTAGTACAAATCCCTGATGAAGTAATTCACACAGTCTTTCTTTTACAGTAAAAAATTAAATCTCTGATTTCCTGAGTTCTGCACAGTCCATGCTTTTCTCTCTGTTAAAAGTGGCCATAGGAGAGCTATAGGACAGCAATGTTAAAACCACTGTAATACTTTCTTTCAGGAATTACAGCAGAAGTCATAGTGGTAGCCTCTTTTGATGAACTGCATAAAAGAGCTCAAGAGGCCAAGGGGAAGATTGTTGTCTACAATGAACCATTCATCAGTTATGGTGAAACTGTGCAATACAGAGTACAGGGAGCAGTGGAAGCTGCTAAAGTTGGAGCAGTGGCATCCCTCATTAGATCTATTGCTTCTTTTTCTATTCACAGGTAAGCATTTTTCTCTTTTCTCCCCATAACTCACATTTCAGCCCTTTAGTTCACATGTCTTTTCTGGGCAAGCATTTTTGTTCTCTATGACTTAAACATTGCCAGTGATGAGTGGGTGTTTGGTTTTAAAACTGTTGGCTGCACAATAGTTCTTTTCCCTGGTGCTTTGTCATTCTTTCAGAATGTTTTAACTTTTTTGTTACTGATCCAAATTTTGTATGATATTTGCTTTAAAGAACTTCTGGCATTCTTAAGGCTGCCCTAAATACTCTGACATCAACCAAAACCAAATGCCTTTCTTGAGAACATGTATCAGACTGTCAATGATCATATGAACTGGTTATTCTGTATGTTTGACTAGAATGTAAGTGTACAGTTTTCAATGCATTGGTCATTTTCCTAGCATGAGGCTGACTTGTACTAGATTAATAATAACATAATTATTTAAATAATAACATAATTATTTAAAACACTTTAGCAGTAAGGCTTGTAATTATCACACTGCTTTTTAAGTTTTTTACTTTTTTTTTTAAAAGTAGATATTTTTAAGTGCCTTAGTACATTAGTTATTTATCACATATAGCATTATGTTACTGAAATGATACTTTTTTAGTTTTCTGGTTGGTAATGAAGTTCTTTATTTTATCTCGGAATTTTTTCCAACTCTGAAAGCTTGCATTTAAAATGCTTATATATTGTGAAAAAGACTAGTTGAGGCATAGAGAGGAAATGGAGAATAGTCCATCCATAAAGTAAAAGGCTGACAGAGGCACACCATCCTTTAACATAGTATTTTTTAAATCTTACACAGTTATTGGTAGCCTGCTGGCTGTGGTGAGAGTTCTGGTCAAGCAGGCCCAGACAGCAGAGCTGGACTGAAGACTGCAAACTGGACATACCCATCTCCCTGCCCACCTTCCTGTACCTGAGCAGGATTGTAAGGGCCTTTAAGTGATGCCAGACACAGAGCTTGACCACTTAAACTGTAGGGCTCTGTTAGTAAAACCACCTAATGTAAGACAGCATGGAAGACATGCAGTTTATACAAGTGTTTTGTGACATCCTTCTTTCTGTGGCACGTATGAGTTTAGAACAATACAGATCATTTATTCCTCCCTCCAGTTACCAGGTAACTCTGTACCCACAGAGAAGTCGTTGGCAGTAGCTAATCTGACCCCAGATACCTGGAATTGTATTCTGTTTAGATAACACCATGGTTTCTTTATGATCTCTGCTTCTATGTTTTCTTTCTACAGAAGTCTAGGCTGGTAGGTGGGCAGGCTGATAACAGCTTTGGGTCTTTCTTGAGGCTTGAACTGGGAAGTGGCTGGGGCAGGCACTTGGAGGCATGCTTGATTCCACTGTTTCAGAGAGAACATGACTGGTCACATCTCAGCAATATGAGAAGTGTTAAAGCTTCATCATTTGAATGCTTGAGAGAGTCAAAAACCAGCAATGCCAACTAACTGTCATGGTGCACATGCAGAGAACAGCTCTGCTGCCACTGTAGTTTCTTTGGTATCATTTTTATATGCTTGACCTGGTTTCAGCTGGGACAGAGTTTGTTTTCTTCTTAGTCACTGGTGCAGTGCTGTGTTTTGGATTTAATATGAGATTAAGGTTGATAACACACTAATGTTTTGGATGTGGCTAAGTAGTGCTTACCCTAAGTCAAGGACTTTCCAGTGTCTCATGCTCTGCCAGTGAGGATCTGCACAAGAAGCTGGGAGGGAGCACAGCCAGGCCAGCTGACCCAAACTGCCCAAAGGGACATTCCATACCACAGGATGTTATGTTCAGTGTGAAAACTGGAAGGGGTAGGTGGCTGGATGGGGCCAACCACTGCTTGGAGATGGGCTGGACATTGTTCAGCAGGTGGTGAGCAATTGCACTGTGCATCACTCGTTTTTCTTGGTGTTTATTTATTTGCTGTTGTTTATCTTGGGTTTTTTTAACTACAATTATAATTTTTATTATAATTTTTTCCCCCAACTGTTTACCTGTTCTTACCTCAAGCCATGACTTTTTGTACTTCTTTTTCTGAGTCTCCTTCCCATCCCACCTGGGGGTGTAGTGAGTGAGCAGTGTTTAGTTTCCAGCTGGGGTTAAACCATGAAAATGCTACAATTTCCCTGAAGAAACCAACATTACCTGTTTAAAATGCCTTCTCAAATATAAGGCACTTGATTTCAAATAGTATCCAAACTAGTGTATTTCTTGGTGACCAACAAATGTGATGTTTATGATATATTTTCTAATACTTACAATTTTCTAACATAGTTCATATAATGAACAGATAGATAGTACAATATGTTTCAAAAACAGTTTTATGAAAATTTGTATGGTTTAAAATAGTTTTATTTGGTATCATCACAGAATATTGCAATCTATAATGTGTTGATTTACTGAAAACCAGAAGATGATCTGTCCTGTCCTTAGTTACGGTGCTGTGCAAAAGGGTTCATTTGAGAGTGGCTCTTTGTATGTTTTGTTTGGCAGACTATCTATGGAAGTCAATTTAAAATGTGATGAAAAATTTAGACATGAGGTACAGAGGTGAAGGCTGAAGATGGGCCTGTTTATTAGGTCTAGGTATGGGCATTACAGCTGTTTCAAAATCGAATGAAAAGAGAGGAGAAATAGATGCCAAATGTATGTTTGTTTAGAAGTATTGAATCCTTAATTGAGACTGGAAGCTGAGGTGTCATTCCCAAAAGCAAATTCAAAATTAGACTGTGCCAGGGAGCATTTTTTTCATTAAGTTTACCTTCTGTACTCTCTTCATTTACCTTCACTTAGGTTTTTTTTGAATGTGGAATTGATTGATTTATCTGTTTTTTCCTATAATACAGAAGGTATTCAGGTCCAGCCCATCACTTCTGTTACTTGGTGATGACAAGATCTGTTTGTCTTGTTTTTAACAAATAGGTATTGCTGTAGGCAGGGTGGATTTTCTTATCTCCATGCCTTCTCCCATGTTTTCTCTTAATCACCAGCTGTTTGTCTTCCTTGTCTGTCCTACCAGTGTGCTGTGCTGGATGGACTATGTGCTGGATGTGGTGCTTCTTATCAGTCTGTGTCTAGGGCACTGTTTGTTGGAGTTACTTGCCTTTTTGATTGACTGATGGGAAATGCTGCGTTGCTGCAGGGACTGATGTGTTAGAAAGATGAGAGATTAAAGGTAAAAAATAAAAGGTTTCTAAATGTTGTGAACGTAAGTCTTGCATTCTTGCAGTTTGTTGACCAGAGCTTTTACTTCTTTGACCTGTGTATTTACATGTTCACCAATAATATGAATAAATGATAATGGGATTGCGGAGTTTTCTAAAACATCTTGGAAACATCTTCTCACACTGCACTATCACACTTTCATCAGGTAAATGAAAGGTGAAACATCACAATTTTTCCTAAACTGTATCAGCTTTGGTGGATTGGGTTTTTTTTGGGAGGGTTATTTGTTTGTTTGAGAGGGTTGGGTTATTTGTTTTTCAGATATTTCAACCCCTTTTAGACAGGGGACTGCTTATTTTTATTTACTTACTCTGTTGACTGGAACAATGTAAGCCAATTTTTGGTGTGATTTCTAGGTGATCTTGCAATGTGAATAATATTGATAGGTTAAAACTAGGTACTTTCTAGTAGATTAACATCTTAGGCTTATTAGGGCTCATTGTTAAAGCTTACTGACAAGACATAATTGATGAAATCACAATATGAATTAAATCACTGTTCTCTTGCTGCTAGCTTGATGGACGTTCCTTGTTTCAGAGATGGCAAGTGGCTGCCACATTTTCAAGGGCAAAAAGTGTGAAGAGAGTCTGACCTGTGAACAGTTTATTTTTCTTTAAGGTGTGGTAGTATAGCTATGGAGTGAGTGAAGTGCCCTGAGGGCTCAGGCATCCCCACTCTGAATGAGGGTAAGAAGGGATGAACTTGATTATACTCTGGAAAACTCATTGATGTGTTTATATTAGGGTTCATGACAGTCATTGGTGACAAGGAAGGACTTGAAGTGTTTGTTGTTGGGTTTCAAGGAGTAGATTAATTTATTTAGGGCAGCATTGCGAAGTGAATAGGAGATAAAATTAGCAACTGCATCCTTCTTGACATGTGAAGAGATGACACTAGTTACATGGTTGGTATTGCGATGTTACGTTGTGTCATGTGGCTTGTCTGCCTCTTATGTTAGAGGGAAATGATTCTCTTGCTACTTTATAGGCAGCATATAAGAGTGGGGGTTTTTTTATTTAGGAGAAGGTCACTGTAATTAGTACATAATTTCATCTGGTTCCAATTCTTGGGAGGGTGGAAGGGACATCTTCCACTAGACCAAGCTGCCCAAAGCCACATCCAGCCTGGCCCTGAACACCCCCAGGGATGAGACATACACAACTTCTCTGGGCAACCTGTTCCAGTGCCTTACCATCCTCACAGTGAAAGATTTGTTCCTAATATCTAATCTAAACCCGATCTCCTTAATTTTGAAGCCATTCCCCATTATCCTATTACTACAGGCCCTTGTAAAAAGTCTCTCTCCATCATTCTTGCAGCCTCATTTTCCCAGTAATAATTTACTGAAGCACTGGCAATTTGGTGGTGAAATATTTAAACATGGATATTAGGAGTTAAGAGTAACAGAACTATTTTTAATGAACCTTCTCAAATAATATGTATTATTGTAATCACTCAGCAGTATGCATATTATTTGGCCTTCTGTAGAAATCTGAATACTCAGCTTTTTTACTTTAATAGGTTGGCTGTGTGGAGATTAATAATTTTGTAGAAGTTAAAATAATTCATACATTTACTATTGTGTACTATAAACCAATGAATGTTCCCAGTTTGTTGCGGATGTTTTTTGCAATGAAAATACTCAATTTACAAGCTATGGTTAAAAATGTGATTGTAATAAACTGACCTGGTTTTTTTGTTTCCTAGCTGTACATTTTTGAAATATTTCATAAATAAAAAAGGTATCCTTTAGCTGTTGAAATGGTCCAGTATTTATCCTATGGTGAATGTACTCTTATGAATCTGAAACTTTCAGTAAATCCTTTTGTTTCTCAAGAACCACAGATTAGATAAAGTCATAACACTGTGTCTTGTAATAATAACTCCTTTAAGGGCTCTGGAAAGAAGCAAAACTGAATGGTTTTTTGAGAAGTCAAAGAAAGTTCCCAAGTATCCTCAGAGATGAATGCCAAGACCTCAATTTTTTTTTAGTGCTTCAGAACAATCTCTTCAAAATACAAGAAATCAACAAGCAACATATTACAAGACCAAAATAGACCAAGCAGTACTTTGACACAGTCTGGAGACTGTTAACAAGGACACACACTTGGTCAAGTTCTTTTTTTGGGGGCTAAGTTCAGCATCTTATCTGAAATAAATATTTTCCTTCACTTTCTCTCCCCTTCTTCAGGCTACGGGTGGCCAAGATACAACATCTGCTTATGAAGCTCAAATAACTCTCATCAAAAGCTTTGTCTGGGTGCCATATGAATTCACGAATGGCGCAGTGCAACTCAGGATTTGTGGCTGAGGTTGCATAGATAGCCCAAGTCAGTGCATATGGCACAATTAAGTGCAGACATGCCAGGGCTGGTATATGATCTCATGGAATGTATGTGAATGTGAAAACCATTGCTTTTCCATTATCCTGATTTCCCCTTTTTGTAACTTCACTTTGTTTAGTTTTTTTTTATATATAGTCATATATGCCTTTTTTTATGTACAGTGTTCTGCTTTTGGTTCCAGACATGAGAATTGCTTGCTAGGGAGATCTTCCTCCTTTTCCCACATCTGTGGAAAGTAAGGGCTTATTCACATCTGTAGTGACAGACACATTCAACTTCCTCTCCTCGCTCTGCCATGTTTTCAGAAGTCTGGGATGGTACAGTAGTTTTAGTAGGATTTCTTTTGCTTTTCTGTTGTTTTTTTGGTTGGTTGGTTTAGGGTTTTGTTTGCTTTTATTTTTTTAATAGCAAAGAGATGCATCTGGCCTTTAAAATGGGTGTTCTGTCTTTGTATCCTCCAATTGTGTCATGAGCCCTGAAGGCTCCTTCCCCTCCTGCTCTGCCCCTCCTTCCACTGTAAATGCCAGTATACCTAATTTTTTGCTACCATCTTGGGAGTCTTTCTTCTTGTGACCTGTTCTGCTTTCCATAGAGGGGAAGAAGTGCTGTGTTCATGTGGGATTGTATGTCAGCTGGTAAGCACTGACTAGGACTTGCGTGTGAGCATGAGAGCAGTCTACTGTTAGTAGGGGGCTCAATAGGATGTGACCTGAGCCCAACCTACTCATGGGGTCAGGTCCCTGAGCATCTCTATTGCTCTGTGTGTGCAGGGTCTAGCAAAGCAGACTTATATTCGCTTTCATAGGCTGGGAGTCATGCAGGTGAGACAGGTCACTTTGCCCTAGAAAGCCACCCCTATTGACCATTAAATCTGGATAGATCTGGACCATCAGCTGTTATTTTCATTCAAAAAATCTTGACATATATGTAAATTTCTAAAACTTGACCTACATGCTCAAATAATTTCAAGAGCCCTACGGTTAAGCACTTAATTTTTACTACCTCCTTTCACCTTGATTACTTAATAAACAGAACAATTGCAGTGAACAAGCAATCCTATGGTAGCACAAAATAGTTTTGTCATCACTATTTTTTCAGTAACAGTGCCAGTTGAAGCACGGCAATGGTCATCCAGATTACTGCTCAACTAAAAAAAAATCAGCTTTCCTCAGGCATTTGAGTTTAGTTAAGATTGTTTGCTGTCTCTGCCTGTTGAAGTGAAAAGAACGAAATTGGTTCATATGTACAAAGTGAAGTAGAAGTTTTTGAATAAATAGATTTTGTGAGTTTTTACTTAATTTCCCTCTTTTTTACTCAATATTGATACGCTCCTTTTTCTGATCTGCCTATAGCACCCTGGTGACTACAAGATTTTCCGGGCTGCTGAGGCTGTGCAGCCTCAGTGGTGTATCTGGCCATGCTCAGGGGCCAGCCTGTCTGATGGTCACAGGCTGTGGAGTTGGAGAGGACCTGACACGTAACATCTCTGGCCGCTTGTACACCCTTGTTGTGTGTGAGCTGCCAGTGCCCTGGGTGCATTTGAATTTTGGGCCCCCTCTTCAAGTGCCGTGTCAGTTCAGGAATTTGCGGTTCCTCTGGCATTTGGCCTGTTAGCACATGTGGTATGTGAGTTGAACAGTTCTGTTCAGTCCTCTCAATTTTTTTCTTTGCTTCTAATTAAACTAGCCTTGGGCTCTCAGGTCTGCAGGGGTAGGGTGTATTTTAGTCCATCTCTAAACTTGCTTCCTTGTTTTTTGGTTGATAAACTTGTGTCTTGTTCTCTTGGGATTAGGGAAAGTATTTTATTGGTTGTCCAAACTTTTTCCTCTTCTAATTGCCAATCATTTTTACATCTTCCGAAACAAAAATCCTGGTGTTGCAATGGGGATTTTACATCTGATGTTATAATTAAAGGGAAAACCACTTTAAAAGAAAGTTGCATTAAAGATTTAGGTGCAACAGCTGAGACTTAGCATGTGTTGAGCCTTGCTAGTTTCACTTGCTGAGAACATCTTCTGGTTTAGTTTCGTCAGAAAGAGATATAGCTCTGGTGCTCAGAGACTGCTTGGCGATCGGGCAGCCAAGGATTTTGGGAGGTTCGCTTCAAAAGCAAAGACTAATATGGACATACCACATTAGACATTTAGGAAAGTCACATGATTTGTGTAATAATTTAAACTGTTTATGGTGTAATTTCTGTACTAGTGGCCAGAGATGTAGCCTCTGTGATATAAAGATTTATTTTATCAGTGCAGGTCGTGGTTCTTGATTATGAAAAGACAATTCCAAGAGGGAGTGCAGGGACAAAGACAAAGCTTTCTGTAAGTCAGGAACAACAAACTTAGGGATGCTCACTGCATGCCAGCCAAGTAAGTCTCCTTGATGCTGATGTGTACATTAAGTCAAACATTATTATTATTATTATTATTGAAAAATTTTTAATAGAACTGGCTAAACCAGATTGCCTTTTTGTAAAGAAGAAACACTGAGAAAGATGTGTTTTGAAGGGAGAAAATTACTGTGTTACGTTTCCAGAAATAATGCTTTTCAAAGGATGTCTGGGGTGCAAGACATTTCTAAGTATAAAAGTAAACTGTTTCTATATCCCTTGAGTAGAACAAATTGACTATTTTTACCTTTTTTTCCCCACTTCATGTGATAATTCTAAGCTGGTATCTGGAATTTTCCCTGATTGCTTGCAATGCTACGTTCTTTGGTCCTTGTGCATACTGTGATAAGCATTGCCACCATTCCTACTTCCAGGGAGTTAGCTCTTGTTGGAAGTACAGAAAATCAAGAGTTTGCCCATATTATGTGTGGATCTGATGCCTTAATTTATTTGCTCAAGAAACTTTCTTTGCTTTTTACCATCTTTCAGTGAGAGAGTACCTAGTCTTATTGTGGCCTTGTGTTTTCAAGTGGGTTTTTTTTCCTCCTCAGCACGTGAGTTTCAGCGCACAGGGGGAGGTGGTGAATGTGTGTTTTGAAGAGTTATTTCCTTTCAGTGGGAAGGAGGATGCAGTTGTGGTCAAGGTAGTTTAGAACTGATCTCTGAGAAAATTGGGAAACTGATGAACTTAATTCTCCCCTGCTTGGTATTCTGCATGTTGACTTTTAACACTGCAGAATTTTTATAAAAATGGTCTCTTCCTGAGTAGGCAGCATCTTCGTCTGCTTTGCACAGGCTTGGGGAACACACAAGGCATAAAGGCAGCAAGAACTTGGGTGATTATTGTAGAAATGCCACAGTAGTGCTGTAGCACAACTGAAGAAATCAGGAAGCCCCACTGATTATTTGTGAACATTTTTCACTTATGGGTTTAGTATAGAAACAAGAGTTGATCATAGGAAGCATCTCAATGAGAGGCTGTCCTAAAGCAATATCCTGAGGCAATAGGATACAGCAGTATTGTCTCCTGTTTTACTAAGGGAGCAGAAAGCAAGGATGAAACCCTTGTTTGTGGTGTAGAAAAAGGAAATCAAAGCAGACCATGTTTTATAAGTCTCTGGGGAGCTTATGGAAAGTTTCTAGTTTTATTTTGTTCTACTGTGCATGTTGTCTTGCAGCCCTTAGAGATATGAATTGGTGGTGTGCTGTGGGATTTATTTTCTTACCCTGCACTTAGAGGCTTTCCCTACAGGATATCTATATATGTTATTGACTGACAATTTGTTAATTTTTACTTTGCTTCCTATGTTCCCTTAAGGCCAGCATGCCAGACTGAATTCTTCAGTGCAGTCTTTGTGCTCACTTTTGGGCAAATCCTATCTGTCAGCAAGAGAACTTAGATGTTGTTAGAAGAAATGGAGCCTGTGTTTTATGAGATGATCATATCATACAGTGGGTTCTTGCTATTTGCACAGTGATTAAGGAGTCAGATTTCGGGTGACTTCATAATAGTGAGAAATCTGTAGATGATGTTTCTTCAGTCCCAATCTCTCTTTGGCTTTTGCCAAACTTTTTGCCTCTTTTTGCTTTGAACTGCTTAACTCAGTGTTTTGGTTGGTTTTTTTGCATTTTTTTTTTTTACAGTAGACAGGGCTTCATTTGACATCTGAATCCTCTGGGTAATTTCATACACCTGGCATACTTGTTTTCTTACAAAGTCAATAAAATGCTGATGAGACTAACAAGCACTTTCTCTACCTCCTCCTAGTTTTGACTACTCCCATTCGGGAGTGTATTCATGTAATTGGGAAGAGTTTCATCCATTTACTGTATAGTAATATAAGCAGTGTCCTGTAACTTTGGTAGAGACAGGCTAGTAAAATCCTTGTTGATAGACTCTGTTATCCAGAAAGATGCTGTAAGGATAAGGGCATTATTGAAATCTTAGCTTCCTCACCAACAGCTTTTCAAGGCAAACCTTTATCAATGTAGTATTCAGAAGTTTTTTTCTTCTCTTCTGGCCTAGCCACTCCCCTACCATTACTGAGTCATACATGTCGTTGGTGGCTAGATGGCCACCCATGTTGTGGTTAACTCTGATCTTGTTTAGGTACCATGAGCACCCACTGATTAGGTTTGCTAATATTCTGCAGTTAGTGAGACTTAGAGGAGCAGTTTTATTCTGCCTTTGCATTACGGTTCATGTATATAAAGATGTTGAGTGTATAAAACAGCAAAGTCTTGGGTTTCTTGTACTGATCTTTAAGGAGTTACAGCTGTGCTTGCTCTTGGTTGAACACTGGGAACTTCAGCAGTTTTCTGTGATTTCCTGTTTCTCCCTAATCAGCTCCGGCTTTCTTCGGTGCTGCCAACCCTTTTTGAGTCTGTATGTGGTGCTGTGCCTATGAAAACCCTGTTGGCAAGTTCAGAACTCTCTGACATGATTGTAATGTCTTGATTCATCACTTGCAGGTTCCTTTTAATGTTCTTACAATATTCAGTTTTCTTGATTACACTGACAACTGTCTCACTAGTATGTGGTGACCATAATTGTAGAGGATTGAAGGAAAACCTAACAATAAAAACTCAGTGATTACAGAGAGGGATCTGAGTAATACACTGCCAGTGAATTATTTTCAAAATGTGTGTATTTATTTTCAGCTGCTGATAAGATCTGAGAAGTATGTGGACTATTATTTTGTTTCTCTGTAATTCTCCATGTTTTTTCTCTATAAGTGCAGCACTTAGGACTTTATCTGGAGTGTTCAAATCCAGAGTACATGAACACGTGGCTCTGGGCCACTGGAAAACATTAAATACTGCCAGAATGGTTGTGCCAGAATGGTACAGAATTGGTGTTTGGGGTGTCCTAGCTTAATATTCTCCTTTTTCATTAAAAAGAAAAAAAATAGTAAACTCCATTCATTTCAAGTTACACTCAAGAAGCAACTCACATTTTTTATTTTGGTCCAGGCAATGCTGAAACAGCTTGTACAGAGGTCTACTGTATAGGTTCACCTGCATATCAAATTTTATTATTTTCATGTCTTATAGTTGGTTTTCAAGTTTGTATTTTCAACTGAATATTGTTTCTACTTCCTGTATTACTCAAGATACTTATTCTGTCTATTTAGTATTGTTCTTAATTGATGATGTTACTAAAATTTATCTACAGATTACAAACCATTTCAGCTTGAATATATCAAAGTTTTATTTATGAAATATGTTATATCTGGTCTAAAATATCTGAAGTATTCTTTTCAAGGTTCACTGCTCGGTTCCAAAAGTGAACACAGGTTTATGTAGGGACTCTGGCTGGATTTGTGTGCTTCAGAATCTATCTCATGTATACAACATAATGTTTTATTTTGATATGTAACTTTTTACTTATGTCATGCTAAACAAACAGGTAACCAAATATAGGTGCCAATTTTAAAATATATTTAATGTGCTACTCAACCATTAGTATCCACAGTCTCTCTGGTTAACATGCAGAGGATTTGGAAATGACAATTCCTCATTTTGTTTTTGCCTTATTTGCTTAAATGTGATTAAATTTATATGGTTTACTCCAACATATTATGATTTCTCTTAATAAGAATGCCTGTACTGCTTTTCAGGGGGCCTCTCATTTCTGCTGTTTCTTCCACTTCCCACTGTCTCGCTTGTGGCTTGCCCATATGGTAGAGTATTTCTGTGTTATTTCATGAAATGTTGTCTTCACGTAGGATGGCCTCACCCTCCTGTGTTAGCTCTACTGTGATATATGTCAGACATTTAAGTATGATTAGCTAGACCTGTTTATATGCTGAAACCCCTTATTTATGGCACACACATTTTTAGGAAGTCAGAGCCAATTATTCCACAGTTGTTATTTATAATTGTTTTCTAGATGTAGCCTAATGTTGATGGCCAACAGTAATAATGGGCTCTTCTCTGTAGGAGCAGTCTTGCACCTTGCAAGTGTAACCATTTCAATTACTTATATCCTTTTCTCCAGTTTTCTTTCCCCCTTCAAGTCCAATCAGTCACCTGTGCATCTCTTATTGTGTCCATCTTGTTGCATCAAATACTAATTCTTTGGTCTTGCCTGCAGGCTAGGGCTAAATGGTGAAAATCCTTCTCCTTTGGGTTTATCAGATGAGAGGTGCCAACTCCTGTCTCTGCTTTGCCAGTGATGACAGCTTTGATTACTTGCCTGTTGTCCTCTCCTTCAGGCATCTTATATTTTCTCTCATTTTGTTTCCATATTTAGGTGGATGGTACAAACCTAAATCTGTAACTTTGTTCTCTTCCCACATCCCTTTTTAAATCTGACCTTTGATATTTATAGATTGTTCTTATTAGCTGGGTAGGTGACTAGTGTCTGTGACTTCTGCTATACTGTTTTACCTCTCCTTGATTTCCTGGTCACTGTTCACAGTACTTCTGCCTTGGCTGTCTAATGTGAATACTGCAAATACTCTGGGAAACAGAGAGGGGTTATCTTTTACGTGCTTCTTTTTATTATTACTATTATTAAGCAGGATTAAGTTTTGACTGCAATTTATGGGTTTTTAATCTATTGTGATTGCAAAAGAAGAACATTTATTCTAAGAACAAGAAACAGAATATAACCATGTTGTTTCTCACTTATTTATATTTGGATTTCTTTGCTTTAGTTTGCTCGTGGCTGTGAAGCACACAAAACATGCCTCAACAAAATATATTAAAACTATGTACTGTTTAACTCTGGAAAATCCAGATTGATTCTAGACATTTGTGCATCAGACAACAAAAGATACTTTTGTCAGACAAGGGAGAATAATCATATGAATCAACTAAAACCAGGGATTCTGAAGTTCCATTCATCACTCTGCCTTGTGTCCCTGTGGGATCTTGAGTAGCTCACAGTAATATCTCTCTTTCCCTGTTTGCAAGCAGTGATAATATTTGTTTACTGTAAAGAAGACAGCATTAAAAGCCAGCTCTTCTCTATTGACTCTTAAGTAGTCAATAGCAGATTCTGCAAAAGTTTACCTGTGCCAAAAACAAGTAATGGTTGTATTATTACATAACAGTGGGAGAGTACTGCTGGTAAATAATCCATTGTATAACCACGGGGTTTTATTAGGAAATAAAATGTAGTGTGTTTGATTGTTAACTTAAGCTAGATTGAGATTTCAGGTTGGCCTAACAGGGATCTGTGGGAAATTTCTGGCAGGAGGTGAATGACAGAGAATATAGTTTGTTACCTTGAAATATCATACTCTCAAAAGTAAATGTTTAGAAATAATTAGTTGACTGTAGCTCAAAGGATCTGGATTTTGAGTTCAATTCAGTAATAACTCACCATGAGACAGTTGAAGCCATTGGAAAGAGCATGAGGGAGATGGAACTTCATGAAAGTACAAGGCTTTTTCTTAGTAACGGCTCTTTATCATTAAGAATAACATGAATTTTAGAAATCAGGTCCCAGGATTCAAATGTGATTTTTGCCAAAAGTCTGGGGTTTGGAAAGAGTAAATTCACAGGTGGGATGTAAGGTTCTTCTGTAATGTGTGTATTGCTTGCACATCTTCAGGAAGTAGATCTTCTTTGAGGTGGGGCTGTGTCTCCCTCTGATTATCTCTATCTGCAGCCTCTGAAGAAGGAAACAACAATTTTCACGGCTGCCAGTTTGAGGTTCTGAGAAGGCTGCAGTTGTTGGTGGGAGACATGGGGGCACCAGAAATTTTGTGAAGGGACCAAGCAACTTGAGTACATGCTCTGTATCTCCAGAAAAGGCATTAGAGGTATCTACATTTGTGCTCAAGCCCAAAAAGAGCTTGAGGAGAGATTCAGCACTGTCCAGATGCAGGCAGAATCCTGGGCAACCAAGTTTATTTGAGACACCATCTAAGGCTGTAACTCCACAAAACTATGTGAGGTTTTTTTCCCATCTTCCCTTACTTAGTTTATAATGCTGACAATCTAGGAAAACAGGAATGATGTGCTGCAGCGTCTGAGAGAATGCTAACATTTCAGTCTTGCCAGAAATGCGATGTGAATGGGCAGACCCATGAGAAAACTTTAGCAGAACTACTTGGAATAGTAAGTGCAGCTGCAACTTATGTTTTTAGAAGTGTAACTGGTTTTCAGTGCCTAAAATTGGGTTTCAGTCATGTAAATCTCTGTATGGTACTTCTCAGTGACAATCAGTGATGGATTCCTTTAACCCTTTCCTGTATAGAGTGGTACTTTTTTATTCTGTGGATATTTCCATGTTACCTAATGGAATGGCTTAAGAGTTAGTGAAAGGATACCAGAATCCAGGCAATTAGGAAAACATGACAAGACTTTACACCATTGTAAAGCATCAGACTTCTAGGTGATGCTTCTCTGTAGAAGTTCCCTGAGAATTTCATTCATTTCTCTAGATTTTCCCTCTTGAGGTGTCTGAAGATTTTAGTTTAGTTTGTTTTCAGTCCGAATATGTTTGTGGCAGAAATTCCAACTACAAATACACTATTTTTTCCACCTCCACCTGAGTTTTCCAGTGGGACATTAGAAGGGTTAACAGTGAGCTGTGCAGTCAGGGTTTCAGAAGGACACTCCTAATCAGGAGCATCCTAATCATCTGTTTCCCCCAAATGTTTGGCAAATCATGAGCTTCCAGGGAAGAAGGTGTTTTATCAGCATTTTTGCAGGAAAGCTGCTCAACAGTTTTGTAGCTCTGGCAGCAAGAAGCATTACTTTGTGGTTTGCAGTGTATCCTGGGTCACATCAGTCATCAAGTGTTCATTGCAGGTGAACAGTTCAGTGGTTAACTCAGGGATCAAGCACTGTCCTGTTGAACCAGGAGTTTGTTAATACTGGTATTAATCAGTGTATGGGCTATATCACAGGATTCACCTGCAGGTCAGAAAAAATTTATCTTCATGTAGATGAAACCATTAAAAGCCTTCTTTGAGGGCTGGGTGTACACAGGCTTTGCAAGCTGCAGGTGATCTTTCGGCTGCACAATTGCTTTAAACTACACAATAAATAGTTATGAACTGCACACATTCAGAGTTCTGTAGAATTCAGCATGTGTTTAGAGACAAGCTAGATTTGAAATAAGTACAATTTCCAGTGAAAAAGTAACTCCATCATGCTTACGGAGAAGTGTAGGATACAGTATTTCATGGAAAGAAATTTTAGTTTGACAGCTGCAAGGTAATTTAGCCAGTGTATATTAGCTTGTAGGACATGGTTCTGCTTCTAAAAATTATATGATGCATTTCTTTCTAGGTAGGTGTAATTTTTTAAGAGATTTTCTCTTTATATTATTCATGAAGTTATATACATGGGAGAAAATTCCCACTTTTTGTTACTGTCTTGTGGTATTGTACTAAGTGTATTGAGCCCCAAGGCTGTGGAGTGTGCATCAGTCCATGAATGCAGGTGACTCACTGCAGGCCTCTCCTCATGGAGGCTGCCTGAGCGGATGAGTGAGACCCTGGACACAGTTGAGGAGGAAGTGGGGAAGCTCATGGTCACCCTGCCAATCCTCACCTCATGGAGCTACCAGAGGTGAACTCGGAGAGTTCTGGCATTCTCATGGCTGTCACTTTTCAGGTAGTCTGGAATCTCATTGTGTCCCTAATTCCATGTCACCTCAATCACCACAATTCATTAGATCTGACTGGCTGTGCGCTTGTATCTCTTGGTTAAAGTCCAAAATCACTTGAGCATTTTGATTTATGTACAGACTACAAAAGTCATTATCCTTATTGTACACTCCAGCAAAAGACTCCAGCCTGCTACCTTTTTTCCAACAATGTTTTCCCGAGCAACATGGATCAACTGATGAAAGTGAGTGAAAATTGTGTTGTTTCAGACAGTCCCTTTTCCAGCAGAGACTCCTAGGCACTATTAGATATTAAAGAAATCCATAAAATTTAAGAGCGGCTTTGAGAATAATCTTGTCTCTCTCCTTCAGCAAATGATGAAAGAATCAGTGTATCTCCAAGATTAAATCGGAAGAGCACAAACCGTCAAACATTAAGCAAAATAATATGACTACATAGTGTGCATTGAAGATCACAACAAACTTGATATCAAAACCAAAACACTGAGAAAATGTTGCATTTTGTCAGCAATTTCTCTTTTCCTTTTGAAGAAGGAAAATGACTTGAGTTCTCAAGACTCAACTATTTTCTCATAAAACCCCAACGTTAATTTCTTCATGAAAACTGCTTTGTACCAGGTGTTCTTCCTGCATACTCCCAAAGAAACCTGTAGCACGGGAAGATTCCCAGAACTTATTCGTTCTCTCAACCATGGTTTGCACTGGAAAGGTTTTTTTTTTCAGCCCGACACTCTTTGTTTCCCAGTCGCTACACTAACTGCTAAGATAGGAGCTGTTCAGAGGAAAGACATACCTCTTGGGACATTTTTTATTTCATCTGTTGTAGATTATGAAGTTTTTGGGACAATCTGCCACAGTCTGGTCAACAAATACTGGCGAAAGAACTCTCACACTTGGCATAACATTTTGCTATGCTCCATGTTTAGGCCTAGTTTACAGGAGTTGTAATACTATAATAGGCTTTAAAAATACATTCTGTTCTTAAAAAGAACTTTTCTGTTTACAATGGATGTCAAGATCAAGAATGAAAAATTCTGGGTGTCTCTATAACTTTGGAGTGACAGGGTAGACTTGCCTGAATTTTGAAAGTAAGAGCATGCTGTTTATTGGAGAACGAGTTCATCAAATAAGTGTAATATACTATTAGATAGTTTTCTTATCATCTAGGCATTTACATTGCATTTTACAGGCACAAATGTAGTTGTATAATGTGTGAACTAGATAACAGGCAAATACAATGATCAGGTGATGTTAAAACTGTCCCTTTCATGTGGCACTACTAAAATCTCTCAGTTGAGGGGAAAAATAAGTGGTGGCCACATCTCTTATTATTTTTTACTAACATATTTTTAATTCTCTTTTTTACTTGAATGGCAAAGGTATTGGATTGGTTAACAGAACATCAAAAAGGTGTTTAATACTCTATAGAAATTAGATCTGTGGGAGTGAAAGAAGCATTTATGTAGTGAAAATGTTTTAGAGTTTCAGTTTTCTTCAGAAAACATAGTAGCTCATCCAGACAGATGTCTTGTAGTGGCTTTTGGCTTGCTCACAGCTTGAGATTGAATCCAATCAGGCCCTTCGCTCTTTCTTCTCATATCCAGTTGGGTTTTAAAGCCTTCTCCCAGCCCCCCCTCCACCCTGCCCCCTTCTGTTGAGGTTAATGAAGGTGTTGCCACAGATTTTCAGTGGAAACAGTGCTATACTCACAAACAAATACAAGATGACTAGATTTCTCTATTTCCTCTCCTCTGTTTCCCTTCTGTGATTTAATTCTATGCTAACTGTGCTGGTTTAAAGGTAAACCAGTAGGAGAAATAAACCCAAGAAGTCAGAATGATGATTTTAATTACAATGATATAATAAATACAATTTTATAGGTGAACAATTGGTTTTAACCCACAACAACCCAGTGAGTGGTGTTCGTCAGCCCCCAAGCTGAACCCCACATGGGCCACTCTGAGTCCAAAAGCAAAGCAAGAG
>VYXB01000685.1:64983-114432 GCA_013397135.1 Pachyramphus minor | reverse complement strand
AGGGTGTAGAATACACAGTTTGGGTTACACCCACACAGTGATGAACTGGTCCCAGATGTTCTAACTAGGACACTAACTAAGGTGATAATAATTATCTTATTCTCCTGTAGTTTTGTACTTTCAAAAACTCTCCTCTTTTATCCATTCATGTAGTTGTTGTTGGTACTAAGATACTGTTCTGTGTCCTGCTGTCCCTCTATCACTCACATTCCTACCTTATGTTTTTTTTCTAGATTGCCTTTGTATTTCCTGTTGATGCTCAAGTCTTACTTTTTACACTTTAAAAATGTATCTCCATGAGACTTTGTTTGCATTGCCCCAACCTATTGAAGGGAAAAGGTATTCCTAAATGCATTTAAGATAAGTTTGTAGTTCAAAGAGCGTACTGCTCTGAATGGTGTGTGGCATGGAGAAGGAAGGAAAGAAGAAAAGCACCATCCACACCCTCTTCTGTGAGTTTGAGACTTTCTCCTGCCTCCTTTCAGACCTTGCTCCCCTTTACTTACCTCTGTGGTCAGCTGATTAAAAGGGAGAAGTTTTTTATTAGTGGTAAGACCAATATCCTCCATCCCTACCCTTTTCCTTCAGCTCACTGGATATTGACTGCACATTACCATTTACCATGACCATGTTTTGGCAGAAGGAGGAACCTCCCTGTATTGTCCCATGATATGTTATATTCAGTGTCAGAGGAAACTCATGTTTCTGGTGACTTAATGTATATGCCTCTGTGTGCGAGAGCTTGACCTTCTCTCCTACTTTGTATCTGCAATGAAACAGAGACTTAGAAGCACTGATATGGTGATTGATCCTACCTTGAAAGCTCTGATGCCTCTTCACACCTTTTTGTGGCTGATAATTTTAATGTAAGAACTGATTATTAATAATAAAAAACATCATTAAACGAAGGAAGTATGAAGGCCCAGTCAGTATTCTGGACAGCTAGCTGTTACTTAGTTTGCTTTTGTATTGCTCACCCTGTGATGCCTCTTCGTCTGATTTGCTGCTTTCCAAATAAAGAGAACAGAGGGTTTTGTTGGTTTTTTTTTTTTTGCTTGTTTGAATTTATTTATATCCTTCTTGTAGGTATACAATACAACATCTGTTCTCAGATTTTTCTTAAGTTTTTCTTGTCTGCTCATGAGTCTCTGGTGATAGGGGGATATCAGTGAAGATATAAATAAGGCTCTGGCTTAAGTCTGGGAAACCAGGAGTTCAACAAGAAAATTAAAAAAAAACCATGAAGCCAGCAGCCTTGCAGCTGCTGGGAATTAGGGTTGTCTTTGGTGTTCCCTTCAGGAGCCCTCTGCTAACAAACCTGTGGGAGCATGCAGTAGGCAGCTGCATTCTCACAACACAGGGATGTAAAATACTGAGCTTGATGGTTCGTATTGAGCAGGAGGCCAAACAGGTGTATGAATTAAATAGTTCCCTCAAGATGTTGTCGGCTGCTGGAGAGTCATCCTCATGTCTGTAAGATCCAACAAGTTACTTTCTCAGTTGGAGAGTAGATGACATAAGCTTCCATTTCCTGTAGACCCTTGGAAAGCTTTGTGCAGACTTTTCTACTTTCCCAGCAGTCGGATAGTCCTGGGGTGGAATTCATTGAACTTTCTTCATTTGAACATTTTACCATCCACAGTTGTTTTCTGCTTCTTGTTTAAAACCTGTATCTAATTCATGCTATTTTTAAAAAATTCTACACTTACCATAGAATTCCCTTGGTGCTTGTGGTACTGAATATTATAATGGAATACAAACATATACGTGTTAGTTGCATTTTTTAACCTAGGACGTATGTAATTACGGCAGAGCTATTATGCTTGCTTGGTAAAGCCTAATTTTAATGAATGCCTAGTACAGATTAAATGCAGTTTTCTGCATGTTAATTTAATAGAGTCCATGTGGTAACAGACTAATGTCATGCACTTTTTCGAAGGAAATTTTCCTTGGTAAGTGTGGTGGTTTCTGGAGCCTCTCTTACACTTCACTACACTTGTGCAGATGCTACATCAATTAAAGATTGGTACAAAGTAATCTGGAAGAGACTGGCTAGATTCCAAATATTCTAACTTTGGTAGCAGACTGCTTTATTATTAATTCCATATTTGTATTGTATTTTTACTCAGTTTCTTAAAATTTTCTGTGCATATTCCTATTTGGTTTCGAATTTAACACTCTTGTTATCATTTCAACTTACTGTAAACCAGCAAATCAAATCCTAAAAAGACAATGTAAGAAGCAAATGAAGCAAGGGGATCCTGGGACAAACGATGAGAGAAACACAAAATTAGGCCAAATTTATTTCTTTTATATTTTGCCAAGTGGCTGTAAATAGGGAATAGTCTTGATTTTATTTGTATAGACCTAATTCTTCTGAGAAGATTAATAATACTTTTGACATTTGACTAATTGCAATTACAGTTTGGCCTCTGTATACAGATAATGCTGAGAATCTTGAAAGAACATACACGGTTTGAGTGCACACAAGGACAAATTTTGTTTTGTAAGGACTTTATGATGTTGGAAAAAGGGATTTACTTGAGTAGAGTTCAGGCCTTGCTATACTGCTCCTGATGCAGAGAAAGTTCCAAGAGTGAGGCACTCATGAACAACTACTCTCCATATCTGAGCATGAAAGCAAAATGTATAGTTTCCCTTCTGCTTTGCTACAGTATGTTTCTTCACTCACTTTAAAGTGTAAAGCTTTTTATATGGGGGGATTTTTTGTGATATGTAGAATATACAAGTGAAAAAACAAAAGTAAATTATGAGGAGGATGTGAGCCTATTACCGTAGTTAAGGCTGTGATCTTGCTATGGGTATAGCTAGTGATTAATATAGTCGTGGTTTCATTCAGGAATGTATTCTATGATTTAAGGCAATAATAATAAACTAGCTGATATGAACTCTTGGTTTACATGTGGTTCATACAGTGACTATTGTACGGGTCCTGTAGAAAATAGGTGGTCACATATGTAATTAGAGTCTTGCAATGTGTTTTGTTTGAGTGAGTAAACTAAAGACACTTAGACAACATTCATTTTGTATTTCCCAACCCTAGATTACTTTTTGAGGTTGATGTGAAGAATGGTGCATTGGTGGTGTGGCTGAAGTAAATCTTTGTAAGCTTTTGTATAATCAAGTTTTGGTGTGTTTTTTTTTTTTCTTTCAGACATGTTAGAGTTCTCATAATGTCATGCTTACTTCTCTCTTTAGGAGATTACAATCTTTGCCTGAGGCTTCAACTTGAGATGGATTTTCCATCAGAGTATCCAGTTTAGCTTGAAGCGCTGGTTCTTACACAGATTATTTCTCACTGGGCATTTTAACTTATCTTAGAGATAAGGGTTGGAAGTGCAGGGACAAAGTAAAGAAGCATGCAAGGTCAGCTACCAAATAATAAGACTTAGAACTGACCTGACACTAGCAACACATCTTTTCATACACATTTTTGTTTCTCTACATTTGATTGTTTTACTCAGAAGATAAACTGTCTCTTGACTTTTTTTATTTTCCTTTACCCTTTCCTGTAAGATAGAAACCACATCTGTTCCTTACTAGTCATTTGACATGCACTTCTAACATAGAATTTTTATTTTTTTTTTGGAGCCTTTCCTCTGCTTTGTTATTCATACTGTGATATTTCTCTTAAGTCCTTTCTGAGATGTGAAATCTAGGGGGTTATCAAAAGCAAAATTCATCCACTTTATTTATCTGAATCTTGTCAGCTGTTGAACAAGAATGTCAGGATCAAATGACAATGAATTTTTATTAGTATTAGGAGCTTTATAAGGATCAATCTAGCTAGATTTGTTCAATTTTTCATGCAGTTTAAATATATGAGGTGAGGTGATTCCGTAGATCTAAAATCAGAACAGGTGATTTTGTTAAGTAAATAAATAAAAAAATTATGGAAGAACTACCCACCCTCTCTCCTCTACTGAACACCCCACTATGGTATTGGACTATGGGTATGTTATTTATTAAATGGCCTAATTACCCTTAAAGTTTTGCAAAATTAATTCAAGTTTTGTTAGATAACAAAATACTTCAGGAAGAGTGTGTGTTTGAAGCAGCAGAAGGTGACATCACTCCCAGGTGTTAGTGGGGAATGCCAGAGGTGCACCTTGCTTGCCTGTAGGTATGAATGTTGTAAAGTTGCACGCTGATTTCAGGTAAGGGTTGCTTAGTGGTCTCTCTAGCTGATTTTATGTGATGCTTTTCTTTCTTTTCTTTTTCAAGGAGTAGGGAATGGTAAATGCAAGAGATTTTTTTTTCTTTTAAGTAAAATCCTGTTTCTTTAGAAATAATAGGCAAAAAGTTATGTTTATTCAGACTCAATGCAAAATATCTTCCTCGCCCTCAGTACAAAAATTCTTTCTCCTGAACTACATCCTCTCTGCCCTATTTTGAGCCAAACTCAGGAATGCTTCTCTCCATCTGTTACACACAGTCTGCAAGTAATTTCTGTTTTGTTTAGTTAATTCTTGCTCAGGTCTTGCCATATGGTCAGTAGCCTTTCCAGTTCTTGGTTATCTATGCGTAAAAGGGCCTTAATTTGCTTTACCTTTTTTTTTTCTTAATGTGTTCTTTGACACTTTATTAAGCCACTGGATATGTAGATGTTATACTTAATACATGGCATATATTGCATGCATGTAAACTTTAGTCAGGTGCTTCCCAGGATGCTTAGTGTCTGCCACAAATGTTTTCTATGTGAGTTTATCTTGTAGCATTAGGAATCTACAGTACTATGTTATTGCTTTGTGCCTTTGTACTGGTAATGCTTAGGGCCCATTTCCCTTTTTGTAGCAATCATTTGGACAGACATCCATTCCCTTCAGGTACTGGTATCATCTGAACAGTTGCTGGCTCTACCGGCCTGCAGTATATCTGAATTTTGGTAGTTGGGTTGGCCTTTGTAATCTTGGCAAAATACTAGTTCGAGCATAAAACTGGTGCTACCATGTGACTTCCAGGTTTATTTTTTGCCTAGCTGGGTAAATTTTGTACCTGCAAGCGTTCGTTCATTTCAGGTGTGTAAGCATGTGTGAATCTCAGCAGGTTGGCAGAAGCTTTATTCACAGTTGTGGTGGAACGTTGGGATTGAGCATCTGAAAGAAATGTAGTTGCTGCTTATATTGGAGAAACAAGTACAGTTTTAGGGGCTTCTTTTGTTGAGCATCTGGGAAATAACAGGGACAGTGAAATCAGTGATAAAACTTGAATTACTGCAATTCAGTGTATATGCCACATTAGTACTAGGACATAATCTTGCCAGAAGACACAGGTGAATGGATTAATTTAAAATGAGGAGAAAAAAAAGAGTTTCTGCTCAGTTGTTGAACGTAGGGGGGGTTTTTTGAACATTAATACATGAAATTGTTATTTCTCTCTCTCTTCCCCCCCCCCCCCCCCCCAGTGTGTTGTTTATTTTACATTGTTTGGAAAATCTCCTTGTTAACATGCTGGATATATCCTCAAACACTCAAAGAAATTTTAAACATATGCAGCAAATTATCACAGTTTAAAAGTGGGGATAAGGGGTGCCTTTTTTTTTTTTTTTCCCCTAGAAGGACAAAGGGAAAGGGAAAAAAAAAAGAGGATCTGAACTTATAAGTCTACATAAGTTTATCCCACTCAGGGAGGATTATGTGGCACAAGACATTCTGAGTACCAGGGTAACTGTTATTCCAAAGGTGAGCTATGGGTCACCCAACCTGCAAAACTGATGGAAGAGGCACCAGCCTTCATATGAGGTTCAGCTGTAAACAACTGGGAACAATAATCTCCTGAGCTGTTGCCACATATAAGCAAATCTATTTATATTCTGCAGCAGCTCCTGTAAGACCTCTGTATCTGTTTTTTAGCATTTTCTTGTCAAATAAATATTTATACATACGTACTCTGTGGGTTATATTATTGATTGCAATATGACTTGTTATTGTTGAGAAGGATTTATTCTTCTAAACAAATAGAACTGAATAATCTCTCCCATTTTACCTAATCTATAACCTTACAAAGTAGATTTCTCCCTTCCTTCTCACCACATCTCCTCCAGAAATTAAGTGGGTGGTTTTTTCCAGTCTAGAAGACCTAAAAATAACCAAATTTTTTTTGTTTGTGGTGTTTTGTGGTTATTTTTGTTGTTGTTGGGAGTTTTTTGTTTGTTTCTTTCTTTTTTTTTGTTTAAATGTAAAAAAAAAGTGTCTGCTACTGTAAGAAGGCTCATAGGTGAAGGTTTTCACATTGTATGTTATTTTGAGGATCTGGGGCTGGGTGGCCTTGCTTGAGCAGAGGGGTTGGACCAGACGACCTCCAGAGGTCTCTGCCAACCTCAACTGTTCTGCAATTCTGTTATATAATATACGGAAAATAGCATTAAAATGTGGTAGTGAATTTTAATTTCATTACTTGTCACAGGGATAAAAAAAGAATGCACTTCTTATAAACTGTTCACTTACAGACTTTTCATTGCTTTTCTTCCTGATAAAGCTGTGAAGAAAGTGTGGTATCAGAGCAGGACAATGTCAAAGCATGACGATGACCTAAATAGAGCTGACATAGAATAGGTGTCCACACATATATAATAGTAACAGTCAGATATTCTGATTAGTGTAAAAGCACTTGATGTATTTTATTGAAAGTTTTATTAAAAATAGTATATACCCTTTCTGAAAGTATGCTGGGGATCGTTATGAATGTATTCTTTTTAATGGTAATGATAAAAACAATTACAGAGCTAAGTTGTTAATTCTGTGTTTTTATTTTTCTTTTAACAGCCCCCATACGGGGGGGCAGAGTTACCAACCTGATATACCCCAAATTCCCACTGCCTGCATATCTGTGGAAGATGCTGAAATGATGTCACGAATGTCTTTCCGGGGCACTAAGATTGTTGTGCACCTGAAGATGGGAGCTAAGACCTATCCAGATGCTCCATCTTTTAACACCGTTGCAGAGATAGTTGGAAGCAAGTACCCAGAGCAGGTGAGTGAGACTATACAAAAAAAAACCTTTTATTTTTTTTAAAAAGAAGCTTGATCTCCGAGCAGGGAAAAAGTAACTACCCCCATGGTTGATTGTTTTACATACCACCACCTGTGAGTCTAGCTTCATGAAACACATATTTACCATGTTAAATGCTCCAGCTTCTAAATTACGGCACAGTTAATTTAATTTTGTCACCTGCATTTTTAGCCATGTTTCTAACCAGTTAATTGGCAATCTGTCCTGAATTATGTTTTGTGTATTTCAAAATTTGACATTTCAGTTCAGGTTATGAAGTGTTCAGATGTAGACTTCAAAGATATGTTAAGGTGCTTGCCGGTACTTGATTTTCTCTTCGCTGTCCTGCTCTGTTTCTTTAAGTAATGAAGTGGATTGGGATCTCTTTGCTTCTTCCACTGAGAAGCTAATTTTTCTGAAACACTGGGTAAAGGGTTATTTACAAGCCCCCTGCTGATGTTAATGGGAGTGGTAGTGGACACACTTTCAAAATGTAACCAAGAAACAGGAAAATAAAACAAGTGAATGTTTAGGTTTTTCAGTACTCAGTTCTTCTTGGAGCCTAATGAGTGCTTCACACCACTCATTCCACTGCGTTACTCTGGTAAGAATAGGAACCATCTAGCTATTTAGGCAATAAAATACATTGCAGACCCAAACTCTTACAATGCCTTTTATGCCAAAGTGTTTCAAAATGCAGATCAAATCCAGGGGAACAGAAAGGTGCCATTTCCACAGGCCAGATTTCAATTTAAGTTTTAAACTGAAACAAAACCAAATCTGGTTCTCTGAACTCTGGGTGAGAAATCAGCAGTGGGTGGTATTGCTCCTACAAAGGTCTTAAGCAAAACAGTTTGAAATTAGGTTGAAGCCTGTGAAACATAACTGGTCACAGGTATTGCTGCATATTATAACTTAAAATCCTAGAACTTAATTGATAATGAGGGTCGCTGTAGGACACTGAAGAAGTCTGGTGAAAAGTGATACAGTTTGAGATCTAACTGCACATTTAGACGTGCTTATGTTCATCTATATATTGACCAGAATTTAATATACTGCTTGATTTATAAATAATTCATTAACTTCTCCCAAGAGATTTTAACATATTTATTAAAAATAATCACCATGAACTGAAATAATATTTGTCTGAGAGTTTTATCTGTAACAAGCAATGTTGAATATTATTACTCAAATCCTTTGAAGGAGAAAGCAATTTATTGTTTTTTCTCCCACATTTAAGGGGTTTTTGTTTTTTGTTTTGTTCCGTTTTATTTGACCACTTTTTCAGCATATTCAGTTCAGTTCCTCATTTTTCAATCATTTTTCCAAGTGTTTTATGTCGATTTTTGCATTTAGCAACTGGGATGGATGAGGGGGTCGGGTAAGGAAAACAGAAAAAAGTAATTGACATATTTCTGATATCTTTTCCAAAGGGTTTGCTGTATTTTAGACTTAGTGTTCTGAAAGTCATTGCTGCTGCAAGAAATGTTTGATATCACCGAAACTGATATTCAGAATTTTCAAACCTGCAAACCTTATTTTAGGCACCAATGCTTAACTTCAACACATTTACATTTCCAAATAATTTAAAGCAGTAAAAGAAATGTGATTACTGTTTTGTGAAGCATCAAGCTCTCAGGGATGCATTTGTCTTCAGAGGCGATGATGTGACATGAGTACAGATGTCCTGTTGCTTTTTGAGGCAGCTCTGTACCGAATGCACAAGTACTTTTGAAAAATTAACCCACTGATACATCAGGTTTCCTTTCTGCTTTATCCTTTCTGTTTGGCCAGCCAGTAGGCAGTAAGCAAATACTTCAACTAAGTGAAACCTACTGCAAATTGCAACTTTGCAGTGTCAAGTTTTCAGGTGGTGTAGAAAGCTTCTGAACAGAAAAAGGAAATGGATTTTGTCATGCTGTTAGTAAAGTTCAGTGTCTCACCAGTGTCTCTCTTCTGTTTGTTGTTTTGTTATTACTTCCAAGTTAGGAAAGGACTGCTCTCCCCATACAAGACCCTTACCAATGTCAGAGCAGGCATAACCATGTATGTTTGGAGCACAGACATCCATCATCCTCACTAGTCTTGGGGTCCTCATTTAGTGCCTTCTGAGGCACTGTTACCTGTAGGTGCCCAAAGGAAGTGAGCCTGTACCTATAAGATAATGAATTCAACATCAACCATTTCTTCCTATAAACAGATGGGAAGCAGTGGGATCAAACATGCTATGACTTGATGCCCTTGCAGCCTTTCTGAGCTTGGGATCCCATTCTCACAGTGCTTAGGACAGCAGCAAGACTAGAAAACCTGTGGGTTGTGGGACTTAACATATTTAATCCTGTATGACTACTGACAGTTGAGCCAAAGAGTGTGTGAAATGAGAGAAGTATGGTGGCAGAACTTGATGAGGTCCAGGCTATTGCAGGCTAGAGACCTTTGCAGACCATTCCTGACTTTTATCTTGGAGGAGTATTTGAAGTACACTATTGCACCTAGGACCATGCTGTTAGCATCCTTTTGTACTGTGTTGTGTGTTTTATTTAAACTGTGTAAGTTGACACTGGAGACTGACTGACTGAGAAATTCACAAGTTAACTAATGTGGTTTTCATTTGAAATTCAGGCAGAGCTGGCAGTAAAACATGTTTGTCTTCTTATTTCAATACTGATGTAACATGATTGGTCCTAAAGTGCAGCAGCAACTGTTCCTAACTCTGGGGAAATGCTATAAATAGCAGCTGTTTGTAGTTAATCTGGCTTCAGTGTACCTCATTTGCCAAACGCAGAACCACAAAATACTTGATTAACTGAAAAGGTATCAAAGCGGATAAAGATATAACTCTTCTATATAATCCTGACTTTCAATGTCTTTCCATACTGTGTATTTCTTGGTGTGCAGTGATGTTTTACTTATCCTACAGTTACTAAGTGATAAAAACCTGTTTCCTAAGTGCCCTACAAAGTACATCAATTGAATGGTTGCTCTTTAATCTGTGATCTGGCATAAATAATTTAGAGCAGAAACAGATGAGCTCATAAGTGGCTTTTTCAGAATCCTGAAGAGCTGTTCCAGGAATTCACTCTACAAAGCGTTTTGCCTCCTGTTTTTACGGAATGCCATATATACAGTATGTACCATTTAAAAAGTGACTCTATTGAACACCACAAGCATGAAAGACCATTGAGGAATGTACTGTAGCTCAGAGCCAAGTTTGGACAGCCCTTTGAAAGTAGCAGTCCTAGGGATGACCTGAGAAACAGAGATGCTAAGGTAATAGTTTGTCAAGGTCTTTACCAGTCTGTGATTGATGTAACAGAATCTGTTCTGCAAAGGAAATAGTTGCTTATTTACTTCTTCATTCTTCTTCCTTTCCCTGTTTCAAAGATCAGCCCTCTCTCAGATTTTGTGATACTGGGCAAAGATCCAGGGAACAAGAGAACATAAAAATTTTCCAGGCTCTTGAGCCTGTTAGGCACTCATGCACATAACTGAAGAAATAATTTGTAGACCAAAAAAGCCCATCCCAACCCCAGAAAAAAACCCAAAAAATACAAAACAACTGGACTTTCCTGAAGATGTGTAATACTCAGTACAATGTTGTTTTATGGCCTGGCATCAGTTCTACATATGTTAACAAAATGTCTACCCATTAGCTCTTTGATGTGGCATCCAGACATCCCTATGCTCGAAGTAATCATGCATACAATAGAGCTTTGAGGAGAAATGTTTTAAGAACTTGATGCCATCACGTTATGGCTCCATTATCACATTTTCTCCATGTGGATTGTTTTGCTATTCATTTCAAAATGTTGAAGGGTTTCTAAGAGCAATCTCTGAACCTCTCTCCTGAGAGTGTAAGCTGATGCCTGTTGCTGCTAGAATTTAAGTGTATTTTAAAAAATTAGGAGATTGTTAGAGAGTTTTGGTTTTGAGAGTTTTGAGAATGCCAGCCCATTACTTCATGACAGATAGGGAAGGAGAAGTAGAGAGAGAAACAATGAAAAAGAAACAAGAGAAGGAGTGAAGAAGGAACATTGGCATTGTTAGGAAATGTATTTTCTTTAACGTATTTGTGTCAATATTTGCTGAAATAATACCCTCTGGATGTCTTTGTTTTATTAGTAACAGGATTTTGTGCTATTAATTGGCAGGGTTGTCTTTTATCCTGTGCCTTGTGGGAGTGGCAATATTGCTGTCATTTGTTCTTAAACAGAGGTTTTGTCATGATGAAAACAGTCAATAAGAAATTGATATGAAGGAAAATTTTTCTTTGTAACTTGATAGTTTTATTTGTTTATTTATTTAAACTACCAGAGGACCTACCAAATTTTAAGACTAAAGTGCATGCTAGATTTTGTGGTGTAAAGCTTGGCAAATATTCTAAAACTTGAATTGCCTGCTTAAAACCTAAGAGCTGACTGAAAGCATTTAATTCTGCTAGGGAGAACTTGGCCATAGTTTTACTTCTGACTAATTGAATGTTGCACCCTAGTTTAGTCGTGTGTTTCTGGGTATGCAATAGCTCCAACTTAAAAGTCATTTGTACATATGGGGTTTATGTTGTTAAGGGGCAACATTTGAAAACACTTAGTACTACTTAGAGGTGTGTGTCTGAAATATTGGTAGAACAAGTGAATGTGTACATATGGAAGAAAGATCCAAAGCAACCTAGACATTTTCAAAAATTCTTTTCCCTGATGTAGTTTTTCTGGAAGGAATCAGTTCTGTTTCACCAGTGTAGTATAACCTTTGTGAAGTTCAGGTATTTTCAAAATGACTAAACCATATCTATAAATGGGCAGGTGAGAGTGGGGAGAGGGTCAGGTGGTAGGAGTCTCTGCTGACCTTGGAGACATCTGAAGCTGCTCTGTGTCTCAATTTGGTCATGCCAGAGGAGAACCAAGAGATGTGCTCCACTAGGTGTGGGCAAGCCAGCAACTCTTTGAAAGGGTTCTGCTCTTGCCACCTCAGGCACAGTTGCTATCATTGCATATGAAGCATTGCATTATGAAGGAAAAATGTATTAGCTTTAGTTACCACCAACACCTGATCTCCAGTGGGAGCAGCACCTTTTTAGAGTGTGCTGACTCAGTTCACTGGCATGCAGCTGGTGATGTCCTACATTACTGCAGCACCAGGGTGACAATGTCAAGGAATGAGGACATCAAAGTGGCCTTCCTCACTAGAGTCAAGTGGAGTTTGGAAGAACTGAGGGATGCTATCACCCGGCTATACATGTTCCATTTCTATTCTCTTGATGGACGTTCAGACAGTGGGCTTTCTGCCTTTCTCCTGAGCTTGGGCATAGATATCGCCACATACACGACAGCTGGCTGCCCACCCCAACCCCTTTGGTTTTTTGAATCTAGGCTAGTGGCTGCCCAAAACTACTTGCTGGACCTTTGCTCTGTGCACCACTCTTCAGTGTGTTTGGTTAGGTTTTAAATCCTCTGCATCCTAAACTGCAACCAGCTAAACTGCGAGACTGAAAATTAAAAGGTATAATTTAGAGTGCTTGTTCTGTTGACTAGCAAATTCATCAGAGCATGCAGTTTTGTAGTCCTTTTGATTGTGTGACTATAAACAGATACACTATAATATTTTTTCTTTCCACCCATTCCTTTGTCTCAACTCCCACACAACAGTTTAAAGAATTTCTGTGGGGTTGTATTTCAGTAATAGTTTACAAATACGCATAGGATTTACAGAATGATTGTAAAAGCTTTTTTTTTCTTCACAGTGAAAATGTTATCTTCTAAAATTACACTGCATCTTTCTTGCATTCTGACATGCAAGAGTATCTAAAGAGTAGTCCTGCGTTTGACATGTGATACTTGTCTGTGGCATGAAGTAAGAAACACCACAGTATTGAGGAGGAAGGAGAAAAGAAACTATAGTTTACCTATCATTATGAATAAGTAGGTGCCAGAAACACTAATGCCAAGTTTCAAGGCTTAGTCTAAAAACAACTATTCACTACAGGGATAGACCAATACCTGTTGTTTTATGTTTGTTAGGTGCAGACTGTATGCTTAACTTTGTACAACAGGAGGACTACCAAGATAGTTCTTGTCTTTTGATGATTACTGTGCTAAAAAAATGCGTATTTTCTGTACAAATTTAATGGAAAACTGCTTGTCTAAGAGCATGTAGGTTGGATTTAGAGGGATGTTCAACACAGATTCATAGATTCCCACACATAGGACCTATGTGGAGGAAGATCTGACTGTAAGATTTTATGGACAGAGGTAATATGGTTAATGAAGTGAAAGGGAAATACTAAAAGCATTGAAATGTAAAATGGTCAGGTTGGGATGGAGGAAAGAAGGGGGGAAAGAACTTGGTCTGCTTAATCACACTGAGGCACTGACAGTGGAGGTGTTACTCTAAGAAATGCGTGATTGCAGCAACTGAGAGAGATGATTACTCAAGGGTATAGCAGAGTTCATAGTTTTGGTGAACAGAGAGACCATGAAACACCAAACCAACTTCAGAATTGTGCATAGACTTGTAGGGTTCTACTCATTGCTTTGCTGCTTTGTGAGATCTGGGAGTGGAGAGAGATGGTGAAAACAATAAGCTGACCACAGTTGGTGTGGTCTTTAAGAAAATTATTTTCCAGACCTTGCTTTACTAACAGAGTACATGCTTAAAAATGTTGATATAATTTGATCATTTTTTTTTAAATACTGTTGTTATAAAGTTTATACAGTGTCATTGTCTAGAAGGAGTACCCCAGACTTCTGAGACCTTGAAGGCCTTGAACTTTGCTACTCTAGCTTCATTGTAAATGTAGTTGCAATGATGCAAAAGTATTTATTATCATTTGGCAAAGCAAAATACACTGTAAAACACATAATACCAGTAAAATATGCTCAAAATTATTGTTAATAAAATGTTAAAGGTCTTGTGAGGCTGGCAGTCATAAATCTTAATTACATCAAAGAACGAGTTTTGTTCATACGAGTTTCTCTTTTATTGTCAGTACTTATACCAACAATATACCATGATGTAATATGTAAGTTATGTAAAATTTAACTGTGTACAAATATAATTTTAATTCATTGTAATAAGGGGAATTTTGGACAAAATCCTGATTTACGTGGTTGACTCTTTTCAGTAGTATTTGTCACAAATGTAAACTGATTTATGTGTTTAGCACTGAGATCCCATTTCTTCTTTACTGAAGTTGCAGAGGAAAAAAAAAGGACACGTTAGAGGGTCTTTAACAGAAAATGTACTTTGTACTATGGGTTCTGTAGATTTGCTTCTTTATACATGATGAAAAACATGTTCCTCAGAGTCTGCATTTGCTTTTCACTTTAGTTTTTATTCTGTCATTTATCCCATAGACTGTTTTACTAATTTGAACAAAAATAAACTAAAATGTGTATTCTTCTGATAGTTATGTCATTTCTTGACATCTGATTTCTATCACAGTGTTTGAATTTACATGCATCTTTGTGAAATATTAGTCTCAAGAACAATGTCCTGGTATAAATTACTCAGAAAAAATGCCCTGGTGTTCCGTTTCATTTAATCAGACATTATCAAATAGAGGGTGAATGGAATAATATCATGATTTAAGATGAAATAGACTGTAAAAAATTGCTTTATAAATTGTATCAAATCAGTGGAGGTTTTTTTTTCCTTGAGTTCATATAAGCAAATAGAAGTAGAATTCTCTCTGTATTTCAATATTTTCACTCAGTCCTTCTGTAATTCTGGGCTTTATTTTTTTAATTGTGTACCTAGAGTAATGATCATTGTGCTTAGTTTTTACTTTCAGTAATGGCAGCTGGATAAAGATTTTTCTCATCCTCTTCGTATGCCAAGTTTAATATATTGCTTGTTGAAGAAGGTACTTCATGAAATAATATTCTTCTACTGTAATGGAATTTGTTGCTACAAGACATATATGTGTGTGTGTGTGTGTGTGTGTGTGTGTGTATAGTGTATATATATACATATGTATGTATATATATATATATATATATGTAAATATATATATATATGAGAGACAGTTTTAGGACACTGCCTCCTGTGGCATGCTGCTCGGCAGAGTAGAGCATATTCTACCATTCCAAATGGGAAATCTCTGTCATCCAGCTTCTTGCCAAGCAAGTGATTACTGATATCTGAAAAGCAATGTCCTTCATTCTCTCCTTTCCCCTTTCAAATAANGTGAAATATTAGTCTCAAGAACAATGTCCTGGTATAAATTACTCAGAAAAAATGCCCTGGTGTTCCGTTTCATTTAATCAGACATTATCAAATAGAGGGTGAATGGAATAATATCATGATTTAAGATGAAATAGACTGTAAAAAATTGCTTTATAAATTGTATCAAATCAGTGGAGGTTTTTTTTTCCTTGAGTTCATATAAGCAAATAGAAGTAGAATTCTCTCTGTATTTCAATATTTTCACTCAGTCCTTCTGTAATTCTGGGCTTTATTTTTTTAATTGTGTACCTAGAGTAATGATCATTGTGCTTAGTTTTTACTTTCAGTAATGGCAGCTGGATAAAGATTTTTCTCATCCTCTTCGTATGCCAAGTTTAATATATTGCTTGTTGAAGAAGGTACTTCATGAAATAATATTCTTCTACTGTAATGGAATTTGTTGCTACAAGACATATATGTGTGTGTGTGTGTGTGTGTGTGTGTGTGTATAGTGTATATATATACATATGTATGTATATATATATATATATATATGTAAATATATATATATATGAGAGACAGTTTTAGGACACTGCCTCCTGTGGCATGCTGCTCGGCAGAGTAGAGCATATTCTACCATTCCAAATGGGAAATCTCTGTCATCCAGCTTCTTGCCAAGCAAGTGATTACTGATATCTGAAAAGCAATGTCCTTCATTCTCTCGTTTCCCCTTTCAAATAATCAGGAAGAGGACCTGAGGCCACATTATCCTTTGTTAAGGAAGCAAAAACCATATCTTTAACTGTTGACAAAGATGTTCCTGTCTGTCTTGTCTTAGAAGCAGATACTACAGCTTGTGGTCTGTTCTGCTTGTATAATTTTGTTCCTTGGTATTGTAAACCTGAAGTCTTGGATTTATGTTCTCCACTTCTGCCAGAAGTCCACTGACCTTAGTTTACATGTTAAGTCCTCCAGGGATCTGTTCACTTAGCTGGAATTAATGTTCAGGTGATACTTTATTTGATTGTCTCTTAACATGTTCTGCAAGTTGTTCTGCAAGTCCTTCTGGAAGACTGCAGCTGTGCATATAAATAGGCTATAGTTAATAAGCCTATTTATAGCAAGCCCAAGTCTGATGGTTTTTCTCATTCATTAGAGTTTTCAACAAATAAGTTCAACAAAATAGTTGGATTGCACCCTTACCCACTAAGTAAGGTGCATTTACTTTTACATTGATTAATTTAGCAGTTTAATTTTAAATTGCCTAGGCAAATTAAAATGCTGAGTTTCAGGAGAGAGATACAACTAAGTATAAAGAAATATATATAAGCTGGCTTTGATAGATTGATTAAATTTCAACAAAATTGGTAAGGATAATATTCTAGATTATTTGAAAATACATTAACTTTATATTCTTTTTTCTGTGGACTTTGTTATGCACACAATGTCCTGCTAGGGATCAACATAACAGCCCTTGCTGCTCTTGCAAAATACCCAGCAAGCCTTTCAGAACGGTTGAGATTACTCCTTCCTATAAGTCAGCAACGGCTAAGACTCAAATTACTTCAATTTTCTTTAATCTGTAGCGGGTTTTTCTGTGAATTAAGAAGAACTTGGGGGATGTTCACAGTCATACTTCACTGTGACCTTCTGAATCTGGTAATGACAGGACCAGGGTGAGGGAAAGTGATTATAGGTGCTGCCAGAGTCAGAAAGATATAAGTACTAAGTACATAGAAGAAGAAAACAACAATTCAGAATAATCTTGGCAAATTCATAGGAACTGTTCATACTTATTGGGATGAAATGTGATCTGCTTTTGTTTAGGAAGCAGAAATTTAGTGTTCAATGTGCCACTGAAGAGGTGCCTCATGCAAGATCCTTGCCCCTCTTCTCTGAAAGCAGTTGTGAAGAACTTAGGACTTAACAGGCATGGTACAAATTGTTCTATGAGATTATATGCAGCCCTCCCTTGGAAGAGCTGTCCTGCCCTGTGAGAAAACATATTCTGGACATACTCACAACCTTGGAGTTGAAGAGTCACTCTTGAAGAACATGTTTGTACAGAAAGGAGTGGAGGCATCTAGACAATATTCCATGAGTGCAAATGCTTTCTCAAGCATCTGGTAGTTCCCCATGCTGTAATTGCTGCTGTTTGTTTCAAAAGCCTCTGCACTAAACAGATGTCTTTGTTTTCTAATTATCTATGTAGCCCATTTAAAGCTTTTCTAGTGATCTTTCAACCTAGGATTCTGCAACATCATAAAGCACAAATCTAAGTTATTTAAAATCCAAACAGTAATATCGAGTTGGGGCAATACTGAATTTGCATGTCTGTCAAATTAAATCACTTGCTGTTAAATTCAATTTTGGTAAAGGGTAAAGGAATCCACGTTTGTGTTGAAAGCACAATGACTTTTTGTTTTCTAATAGGAGATTTTTCCCTTATTGGGAAAGACTGTGTATGTTTAAAGGAAAAACAACAAAAAATTCCAACCAAACCTTCTCCTGCTTAACTGAGAATCACTTAAGGCATTTAATTAAGGTGATCTCTGAAAGCCACTAAGAAGTTGAAGAATGAGCAGCTAGCTTGCAGTAATTTTAGCTGTCAAAATCTAGTGACATTGAAACTCTGTGAAGTGCTGTAAATACAATTTTAGTAGGTTGAACAAATCTTCTTTGTCTATAATTGCATTTTCATTTAAATGTATATCTTTTAGGAATAGATAAGGATTTCTTCTCTCAGGGTGGTGCAAAAAGATACTAGCATATTTTCAATAACTTCATTTTGCTTCTCTGAGCGCTTTAAAATCTATTGTTGAATCTTTGAAGCAGAGAAGCGATATTTTTTTTCTTTTCCCTTATCTGAAAGCACATATTTGATTGTAATTTGAATCATAATTGTTAATACCAATTTAAAACTGGGCTGTTGAAACAAGCAGAACCTGAGATCAAGGGATTATTTGCACTGTGTTCAATAAATATGTCATGCTGCTTTATGGATGCAACACTGACCTGAGGTTTGACTGTTGTGACTCAGATAATGTGGTGTCTTTCCCATTGTGTAACTTAAACCATCCATCTCTTCTGGAATAAGAGACATTCTTCTAGAATAAGAGACATCTTTGTCCCCTTCTTCCTTGATAAACCAACTGCAGATATAAACTCTTATCAGACAATAATCCACAGAAATTATTTATCTGAAACAATTAGCATAGTGTTTTGCAATTGCTCTAAAGCTGACTTACTGAATTAGTAAATAAGAAACCTCAGTTTGTCTAAGTTTCTCTAGACAGTCCTGTGAAGAACTTCCATTTTTTCAGAACTCTCTTAATTTTCTCTGTGGTGTCTCATGTTTAATTAAACCTTCGCCTCTAGAAGAGAATAAAATTATTTCCGGCACTGGTTTAACAAACATGTATCTTTAATGATTTTGGACTGCAGTTGAAATTGGAATTGACTGAAGGTGTGTATCAGTACATAAGATCAGTATTTTAAAAAGTGATAAATATAAAATGTTTATCACAAGATTCTTTGAACCTTGGAAAAGGGATCTGAAAGTAACTAGCTTTTTTACACTCTTTGTTTTAGTGCTTTTTGAAAAGAATAAAAAGGAAAAATTGTAGCATAGATAACAGAATTGACTCAAACTGCCAGCAAAGGAATGAAATAATTCTGCATCACTTTTTCACATGCATAATGAATGATATAAAATATTTAACTGTGCTAAATAAAACCACTCCATAGGTAACCTACCTATGGCAAATTTACAAACCCAAAGCAAATGTGAATTTGAGATACCATGATGTGACTGCCTGTTTCAGTCTTAGACCTGGAGGTACAACCTGTATCACTGAAACACTACCCACACAGCAGGTATTGCACTGCATTGCTTTGGTAGGGGCTGCCAAATTTCTGGCTCAATTCCCCTCCCATCCTATCATTGTAAACCAACAGCCTTCCCCAAGATGTAATCCACACCATCTGGCTTACTGCAGTCTCTTTTTGAAGTGGTGTGGATTGTCTGTCCTGCTTTTCCCATTTGTTTGAAATTAAATGCAGGAAGAATTGTTTAGCTGTGTGCTACAGCCAGATTCCCGCACTGTGGCCTGCAGAGTACCAAATTATGGAAACCTTTTTGGTGGTCAACAAAGTGAGTCAGCTGGTGGGCAGGCCAGTTTTGCGAAGAGGAAGGAAGTCCTGTGCAGGTCACAAGACTGTGACTTGTGTAGCTCTTTGGCTCAGCCATGAATGGGCTGATTTTGTGGGCCAGGAGCACATTCTTGAATGAAAAGTTGTACTGAGATACCCATACAGTTTCTTGCTGCCATCTTTATTTATTTTTGTGATGCTTTAACTGTGTGCCTGCTCTGCTGTTCCATTGCTGAGTGCCTGCACACATGGTGAATGTTCCTTTGCCAACTCCCCTGGCTGGTTTGGGCTGGGGAGTGCTGACTCTGCAAGGGCAGGTCCTGGGGAAAGGCAGCCAGAGGTCAGGGCTTCCCAGTGTGTGTTTCTAAAGAGGTTTTTTCCTCTTCAGTTGACTACTTGATGTAATCCATGCAGTGCACCCATATGAGATATGTTTATTTCGATTACAAATTTTAAGTAACTGCCCTCCCAGTTCAAGGTGACATACTGAGGGTTGCTTTTCCTACCCAGTCTTGTTACCTCATTTCTAATTTATGTGTTGAAAGAAAATGGGAGAGAGAAGTATTCAGAGAAAAGTTTCTCCTTATCGGTATTTATGCATTAAAGTAACTCCAAAGAAACTGAATGTGCCAGCTGCTGTTCTGTCCTGAACCTCTCACTCACAAGCAAAACCACAGAGGGACTACTCCAAGGTTGCTATAAGCTTGTCTGACAGAATTTAACCTTCTAGAATTGGTGTGGGTCAGTGCCAAGGTCAGAAGATAAGCTGCCTGTCTTGCTGCCTTAATGGTTACAGTGACAACAGTCATTTCTTCCTCAGTTCTCTGCCAAAATGCTTCTAAGTCCTTCCTCAAGCAGTCCCTATGAGTGGCTGTGAAACTCCTGCAGTTTTGTTCTCTTCCTACTTTTCAACAACCTCAGAGAATTGTGAGGTGAACTGTTAAGACAACATAGACTCAGGCACCAATAACATGTGAATGAGACAAATCTACATATTCTTCCTTCCTTTCCGCATATTTCTACAGTAATGGGCCCAAGATTGTATTGATCTGGTGCTTAGGTGAGATCAGTTCACAAATGATGAACAGGCAGATGAAGGTGAACTCAGCAGAGGAGAGTTTTGGTGGGACAAAAAGTCATTCTGAGGTACCAACAAACCTGGTACTTCTGTCCTCTACTGAAGTTACATACACAGTAGTGGTCAGTCTTGTTTAGTTGTATTTAAGGTATTGATCCTGCTCTACTGTTCTTGAATTTTATGAACCTGTGCTATCTAAAAACACAAGGTGAAAACTTTACAGTCAGTGGGTACTCTTTTCTTGTATGATGGGCCCCCTTCTGACAAAGTTGTTGTAGGAGATGTTCTCAAAGTTGGTCCAAGCCTATAGAAATAAATTACTCAGGAAATAAGGCTTTCCCTAACCTTCTGTTCCAGAGAAGGGTAACTTTCTTTCACCTTACGTTCTTTGACATAGGAATACAGCACCATGTGCATCTGTAAATACTGTTTCTCCAGAAGAAAATGAACAAACTTTTAGAAGACAGACATGACATACATGGTTTTGTCCCCTTGAAATAAATTATAGAACAAACAGTATATGACTACACTGGGCAGTAGTTTAGCACTTGCATTTCCTCATGTGGAGAAATTTATATCCATGGTGGTAAACAGCCCAGAGCAGCTATCCCTGTGAGGGTTCACACACAGGACCCATTAAGAAAGAGAAACACAAGTGCCCAGTCCAAGTGTGCAAGTTCTGCTCTTGGATGAAGTCATTGCTTTGCCTGGGGATTCTCTTGGATTTCGTGGTCCTTCCAGATGCCCAAATATTCACAAAGCTAGTAAACACTGGCTTAAGCTTAGTTTGCTAAAAGACACAATAGGCCAGATCCATGACTCATGCTGATCTGTAAGTTCCCATCCCATTGCTCTGCTGACTGCAGTAATTTTCTGCAGAATACAGAGTCAAGATCTGCTGTTAGTACCTTAACTTCAATGCTCTACATGAGTGTACTCTTCAAAATCTCTACAGTTGCATGTCAGCCAGTGGACAGGTAGGAGACAATGGCCAGAAGAAATGAATATAGTTGATGAAGTGAATTTTCCCAAGGAAAAAAAAAATCATACTTCATATCCATTTGTTAGAATTTTAGCCTTCCCTTCTGCTGGCCAATCATTCATCTGAGTGAATGAGGTTATTTCTTTACTTAGTGTCTGGAAAAGTGATAGAAGGACTCTGAGATTTCTGTTTTTAAATTCATGGAAATATGTTTGTACAATGATTAAAGAGATCTTATGTACTGGGGAAAATGTATTCTAAATTTATTTATATTTTTAAAAAATTAATTAGTGTGTGCTGAATTCTCTTTTGGTTGCTGAAAGTTTTGTGTTGTACAGCCTGACTTGCATACTTTGAGACAAATCTTTAGCTGGAAATATGTGTTCTGCACTGCAATATGAATACTTTTGTTCATTAAAACCTGCTTATTCCAAGAAGACTTGGAAAACTTTGGGAGAAATTTATACTGAGTAAGATGCTTTCTTTCTGGGTGTGACAGTCCACAAATAATATATATCTGACATACTTGGGTATGGAATTTCATTGGTTTTGGCAATCTAATCAGGAAGATACTCAGTGAATGTTGTCAGAGCTGGGAATGGACCAGAGCACATACTTATAAAACAATAGCTTAAGAGCAACTCACTTTTCCTTTAATTTCTAATCCAGATGAGTTTCTTAGTAGAGATTTTTATTTAAATTATATCTAATATCCAAAATTATATCTACAAACTCCATTTTGATTAAGGCTTGATAAGCTTTGTTACAGCTATTTATTCAAGGAGCTGTGTGGAGGATAAAGTGTGGTGATTAAATCCAGCAGATTTCACTCGCTGTTGGTTGGGGGCATATTTTTGCTCCATTTGCTCTACCAGTGGTAACCCATGCAGTGTACTTTTCTGTATTATTCTAAATTAACTGAATATATTCTCAGTATTTAATTGTATAGTTGTGTCTTTTGAAGCCTGTGACACTGTTTTCAGCTTTTTACTCTGTCTTACAAGAATGAAAAATACTGTAACTGAAATTAGATTTAGTACTTCTGATTGTTTGTCTTGTTTGAAAATGTATGTCAAAGAGGTTCCAGTGATGCTGCACTCAGAAAAGAAATTGTTAAAATCCCTTCACTAGCTAATTTCCACATGCTGTAAATGGATTGCTGTGTATCCAAGGAAAATTGCTCAATGGTAAAAGGGTTTGTGACTTTTATTTAGTGCATTTTGTGCATCAGTTACTAGGCTAGACAGAATGATTAATAAATTACCAGTTTAGTAACTTGGAGCGAATCACTTCAGCTGTAACTGCATTACTAAAAAAATCATGCAACAACAAAAAAGGTTTTTACAGAGAAATTAAATATTTTAAATGGTGCTTTCTGTACTTGCCTAGCTAATGTACCCTTTTTCATGGAATAAATAATTTTACTGTGGCTTAGAAGGGGGACGCTTGGGATATCGTACAGAATTTGAACATTGTGTGTTCAATAATTAGATTTATTAAGATGCCACAAGTGATCGTGCTGGAGAAACGCATACCCTTCTTTCTTTTTCAGTGAGATTTTAGTGCTGGAATTGCCTTAGTATGCTCTTGCCAACCCTGTTGTGCTGTGACAGCAGGTCTGCAGGATTAGCTCAGTGAAGTTGAACCTGCACCCTGTGAAGCTGAGCAGGGGGGCTGAATGAGGCCGAGTGGAGATGCTTAGGATCCAGTTGCACTGGTACAGTTATGCCCAGTCTGCCCCAGGTTTAGTTTCTAGAAGTCCATGGCACAGTGTCTCCATGAAGTTGGGAGAACTGAGATAGATGCTGAGGAAGCAGCAGTTAAGTTACTCCAGTCTTACACCTGGAGCATCACACCGGTTTTAAAGAATATTTTGATCTTTATTTATTTTTCCTCTCTGAAATCAAATGTAAAGTTTCTGTGACAAGGCTATAGGTTAAGTGTTTCAAGAGTCTTACTATGTGCGCCTAACCTGAAACAGCACTTCTGACGATGTTTTCCAGGCAGAACACAAGGCATTCTGGATTTCGATTTCCTAACTTGCTTTGTGTCCTTTGTGCTGATCAGGTTTCCTCTAGACCTTTAGCCATCTCAGCTAAGTTCTTTTCTACATACAGAATACTTAATATTTATACGTGTTTGTTGTTTAAAGGTTTTTTTGAACATGTTTTTGTCAGTAGCAAGCAGACTTAATCATGAACTGTGCCTTTGGTGATACTTCAAGTGAACAAACAGGGTTCATAGAGTTTACTTCTGTGTTCAGCAGTTCCAGCAAAGAAACCGAACACCCGTATCTGTTTAGACTGCCTTCATTCTGCCAAGCCTTTGTAGCCCTTCCAAAGTTCTCCACATCACTGAGCCTCCCCATGAAAACCAGAGACCACTTCACTTTGTTAACAGGGCTGAAAGCCACTCACAGTGTGGGATTTGGGGAGAGAAATTCTTTCAAGAATGAGTTACACTCAATCAGTTAGAGTTGTCAGAGTAGTAAATCAAAGGGATTATTTGTTTTGACTGGTGCCTGATTTGTTTTTGCCAATATTATGCTCAGTCAGAAAATTTTTAAAAGCCCCTTAATTAAGTGTGATATTTTTATAAGCAAAAAACAGGCAGGAAAATCTGGCTTAGCTTTCACTGTGTCCTCCCTGCAGAAACTTTATCGTCTGAACCACCCTGATTTCTTTCTCTTATGTCTTATAATGGACAATAATCATGCTTTAAAAATTGGGTGAGAGGATTGCAGTTTGTATAATAAAGGGCTTAAGCAGGGGGCAAAGGTCATACTTATATCTAAAAATCTGATCATGGGAACTGCTCTGCTTTCATAAATTGTTTATAAAGAATTAAAAACAAAGTGGCAGAAATGCAGATGCCATGATATAAAGTAGGCAAAGCAGAATGATTTTAGGGCAAAAAATCCCTTCTTTTGTTTTTCAGTTTTCTCAGCATTTGAAAGGAACTGTGATGGAATATAACTTTATTCCTCAGAATGATTAGCAAATATCCTGACAAATAACCGCTGCAGAAACTACACCTCATCTCAAAACTTTTTCTAGCAAGTTGTGCTTGTAAAGCTATGTAAGGAGATTTAAGGAAAGAGAATAGGAATGAACTATTGTTCAACATTTTTAAAGTGGTTAAAAATTTTGCTTAAATAATAAATGTTATTAGCTCAGAATACTCATCGTTGAACTACAGAAGTAATTAATTCTTTGATTATGAACTTAATAAGCAGTCAATTGACCTAGTTAATAGGCTGTATAATGGCAAGTGAAATTTTTGAGAAACTGCCACTGTATAACATTTGGTGAAGAGATTTCAGGAGATAAAACACGTAGGTGTCTTTATAATTTTATCATTAATATCAGATCAGTTGTACGTGTGATGAACTTGTAAGGAAACATATCTAATCAATATTAATGAACAGCATTTTGGCACTATTCAGCTAAATTTTCATGGAGAATATGTAGCTGGGAAATATTAGTACCATGAGTCCTGCAGGATTCAAAGTAGATTTAAACACTTACCGTAGCTTTATTAGATTGGATAAAATGTTCTTGAGAGGACATTTGAAAATTTGATATTTGTCCAACAGAAAGCCTGAAGGAGGGGACGGGAAGAATCTGCAATTTGAAGATGTGATGGGTGACAGCTCTGAATGACATAAGTCATAACTGCATCTATGGGAAATTACTGTGTTCACTCGTTCAAAATTGTGTCCTTTTGAAATTCACGGCAAATTTTTATCAGTACAGAAAATGTGTTGCACAGGGCTCATAGGTGGTGTTTATTGCTGCATTTTCCTATTCATTATGATAGATATTAGTTACAGTATTATATAACAAAAAGTTTTGTACTCGTTGCTACTTTAAAATCAAATGTGGGAACCAAAATCACTTTGCATTCTCTGGACTCTTTTTTTTTTTTTTTGGAGGAAGTATTTTTTTCTGAAAGTGGCCCTGTTAACTTGGGCAACTTTCAGTCTTATTGGAAGTCAGAAGTTAGTTGCATTTTAACCAGTACTGTGTAAGTGTTTCATCACACTGAAAGTTGGTGGTGACAGCACCTGTGACCTTGACCGTTCTGTTCTTTCCTCTGCAGCTGTGACACAGCACTGCCTGCTGGCGTTGGGTCATCCTTGCTGGTTTTTAGGTTCAGATCACTGAACACCTTGCAATAAGAACTGGTAGTCTGAAGCTGATTAGATGTTCGAGAGGAATGAATGAAATGGGTTTATTGCTTTGGCTTTCGTCCATGTTGCTGAAAAGGTACCATCTGTGCTGGTAGAAGGGTGGAATTTCACAGGCACTGAAAACTCTGGGATCAGGTATCTGAATCTTGCAACCCAGATACCCTCTGGAGGAATATTTGGTACTTGCCAAACTTATAGTCCGATAATAAGAAAAGGAGACTGAGCTGTGTTCTCCACTAGAACAAAGAATATGATTTTTACTGTATTCAATTAGCTGTAGTATTTCAGATTTTCAGGGCACTTAAACAGAATAACATGGTAGTTACTCTCCCCAAGATTTTACAGCTGAAACTAGGGATGTGAGAAGAGTTAAGTGAATGACTCATGGGGAGTAATTAAAATACTGCATTGTAAAAAGTTTGCAAGTACAATTTTAAAATAAAAGTTCCAGAAGTTCAGAGCAAGTACAGAAAGCTGTTTGACAAAGTTGGGGAAATGGAGGGATTAAACTCAGTAAGAGGATTTTGAGGCATGGGGAGTGACATGGTTGGGCAGTAGAAAGAGAAATCCTTTACTCTTGTCATGTTTAACTGAGGAATTAGGATTGTCAGAAAAAAGGAGGTTACAAAGGGGAGGTAAAGAAAAAGGATGCAGGGAGGTGTGAATCACAGTATGTGCACAGGGAATTAAAACAAGAACGACTTCAGAGGATATCAAGAGAGAGGAGACCCAAGTTTTTTAAATCCTGGAAGAGAAAGACAAATGAGAAATGGCAGATAATAAATTTGAGAGTCTCTTTAACTATTCAGCTTTTCTGAAACCAGTCTGTTTGTTCTCAAAGCCAGCATTCCTTGAGGGCTACTGTGGGTCCGAGAGCTGTCTGCCAGTTGGCCTTCTCATGCCCGTAGAAACTCTTGTTTTCAGATATTTTGTTCTTGCTAGTTGCATCTAGATTTAAATTCCCTAGATCTAGTATTTTTTCAGCCCTTTCTGTGACTAATAGTTTCAATCACTTCTTTTCTCAGGTTAAGACAAAAGTTTTCTGAAATAGAACTTCCTTGAGCTGCCACACCACCGCATAATGAAAATGCAAGGAATTTTTGCAATTTACATATCTTATCTGGGGCTTCATCTGGAAGTCCATCTTTAGCTTTTAATTTTCAGGCCTGCAAAGGAATAGTATTGATCACTTTAAAGGAATTCAGTGGAAAGAACAGAAAATGTACATACAGGATGGGGAATGACAGGAGAGAATGACTGTAGAATAATTATGTATTTCTGTAAGTGGGTTGGTAGGGGAGGATGACAAGTGTTGTCTGCACATAGTATGAATAATTGCTAGGGATAAAGTAAGCAGGGAATATTAGATGGAATATCATGAAAAGCTTCCTGAGAGAGACATTCAGCTATCTACAGAATGGCCAATCACTTGGCTCCTGGAGTTTCCTTCATTCATGCTTAAATGTTTCAAATGCTGCAAAATACTGGCAAGGAGAAAAGTTTGCTGTCATATTGCATCTATTCTGCTTCTCATTTTTTGTCTGTTTTTGTTAGTTCCACTATCTTATTAAATGAACTTCTACTTTAAATGGCAAAATATATTCCAGTATATGAAAAAATGTGGGTTTTTTTGCTCAGCTGTCTTCTTACTGGAGAGGCCTTGAGATATGCCCAATTCAAACAGGATTGTGATCTGTTATATCTGAATCTTCAGGCCTGCTGTTGGGAACTGTTGCTTGTTCTCAAAACTGAATTTTCTTTTTTACTTACTCCCACTGGTTTCGGTTTATCTCCAGTTAGTGAACGTGACAGAAACATGTCAGAACGAGGGAGGGAGATTTTCATTTATTTAATGTGTGATTGTTTCCATAGCCTGGAAAGTTTGGAAGAAAAGCTCAAAATAGAAAAAAAGAAGTTTCTAAAATATCTGCATGTGCAGCCTGCGAAAGGGTGATGATTTTCATTTGATAATTGCCTATTCATATAGTGGATAGTGAAAGAGCCAAAGGCAGCAATGACAGAAGTTACACAGCTGTTGGGAGAAGACTCCATTGCAGTTGTCTTTATAAAACACTTCTGGAACTGACTGAACTTCTTCTGGCCTTGCACGTGCAGCCTTGTACATCTTTGAATCTGCTTTGCTATTCACAATGTGCAGTTAGTATGTTTTTCTCCTGCTCATCCAATCCTTTGATCTCTTCTGTTTTGATGGAAATTGAAACTAACCTGGATTCTTTTCAGCAGCTCTCTGGAGGTGATGTCGTCCCCCTTCTGAAATAATACATCTTTTCTTAATTACATTTTAGTGACCTGTTTTTAGGGCTTCCATGGTGTAGAAAAATCCAACTCTCAAGGCAAGGTATTCTGCATGTTAAGGTGATGTTAATAGTGACTTGTCCAAAATGGATGCATTTTGCGGAGTTATGTGAAAGCTACAACAAAATTCTTTTAAAGATACTTTGTCCAGCTTGAGGATAAAGCAGGATCTAGCTGTATTCACATCTAAGCCTCTCATGGAAAAGAGAGATTAATTGACTATCTGCTGTCTGAAAAGTGTTATGTCATGAAGATACTGGAAATCTGAGGACATTTGCTTGACATTGGTCCTAATTACAGGCTATTTACATGGGAAGTTAATGCATGGAACACGTTATATAAACCAAAAGAAATAATATAAACTGTAAATGTTGCTTGGTGCAGGAGGATGCAACCAGAATGATCAAAACTGTATTGCAAGTGTGTTAGCTGTGTTTAGACAAGATCCAACAAATTGTTTCTTGGCTGCTGTATAGAAGGCTTATATGCAGCTTCAAAGACTCACACACAGGGTCAGAGTTTCCCTATGCCTCCCTTCTGTAAAAACCATGAGAAAAATCTATGCCCTTCTCAGCTTTCCTGCTCTGTTGATATGAATGTTATTACTTGCAGTGATATCCTGAATGCATTGTACACGAGTTGTCTTATGCATTTCCTTTCATAAAAATTAGGGGGTTCCCACCCTCAGCCACATTAGTCTAGAGGAAATGTTTTAGGTTATTGTACATCTTTTACTCAAAGGTTTTTTTGTATTTGTAATCTGTTAGCACTGTCCCCTGCTTCCTTTGTGCTTTTATTTGTTTATTTTTTAAAAAACTGTCAAAATTTGCATGCTGTCTATTAACCAGTTTAGATATGTGGCTACTGCTCAATTGCTCTGGATACTGTATGAGAAGCATCCTTCCCGCAAGCACTGGGAGAGGATAAACTTGTGACCAAATCACCAGGCATACACAATGGTTTCTTTCTGCCTCTGGTTAACATTTTCCAACTAATAAAGCTAACCAGTATTTTCATTTATAAAGGATGCACTTCCAAAGCCATTGACACTGAAAATTGTATTTTTTTTTCTCAGTAAATATATACGAGCAATAAAAAAAAATAAATTGCAACCTAATTAGTAAAATGTGATTCTTGCAGAAGAAAACCCAATCATCAGACTGTGTTCTTTATTTATTAACCTGCTGCCCACAGAATATTGCTTGGAGTAATTCTCTATAGAGACTCGTGTTTGTCTGGCAAAACTTGCAGACTGTTGTGGTAGGTATCTTCATTTTGAGAGAAATGAGCGTATTGTCTGTATCTGCGGGGAACAGCTTCTTGGGAATCAATCAAAATCCATACAGCACCAAACCAGTATAACATATGCAAACAGTGCTGTTTAATCAACAAATGATTTTGCAATGAGATGGGGTGAGGAAGGGAATATACAGGGATGATGCACTAAACACCATGAAAGTTTTTGAGATGTTGGGATGAATACTGGGAAACTCAGTGAAATAAACTTGGTTGTAGGTTAAAAAAAACAAACAAAACCCAAAACCAAAAGAACCCCAAAGTCAGAATATAGTCCAGACCCTGCAGATCATGTGGAAGGGAGAATTGGCAGTAACATATTTTTAGCTCACATATTTATTTTTTTAAATGTCTCTGACATGATGTATTGTCTGGATTAAAAACATTTGTGTTCAAAAGGTCTTTTCCTCCTATATCTAAACAAAGCCCAGGTATATGTTCACTAGAATTCCAGCCAGTGGTCAAATGGTCTCCATTAAATATTCCTAATATATAACAATGCACTTAGTAGTTTCCCTTCTGTTAAGAGATTTTGGGAAAGCAGTTTTCTTGCTATGTCTGATTGACATGGACAAAATGCCTTTAAAATTTTTAATAGTCATCTGAAGTCAAGAAATATTATTTAATATCCAGTAAATGTTGTGTTTATAAAATATTACATTTAAGGTCCTGAATTTGGGGGAAGGCAAACACTGCAAAATAAAATGCAGAATCATTGAGGGCATATTTTTCATTTACTTTAACACATTGTTATTATTAGCCTAGATAATCTCACCATCAGTATTTCCCCACAAATATAGGAAAATGTACTTCTCTGGTTTTGGTATAATTCTGGCTTTCACAATGTTACTTCAGAAAAGAAATTTTCTCCAAACTTCATGAAAAATGAACTTTAATTCTTATAACACTCTGTTGTACTTTGTAAGTGCATGCATTTTCTCATATTGAAAAACATGTGCATCTCTTTTTATATATAAGTTGTTATTGATTTAAGTCTTTGATGATCCGAGATTAGATTCTGAAAACTAAAGATTTAATAACTTGTGGGACATTTAAGGGTACTTCAAATGTTACATTTTCTGGTTAGAATGTGTACACGTGTCATACCTGGAGATGGATGGCCATTATGCCATCCATTATGCCATCCAGTTCTGAATTTTGTTAAAAAAATATGAAGTGTTTTCTTCTCTGTGTCCTCATGGTGGTCAAGTTGTCAATAAATAGGCTTTTAACGCTGAGGAAGTTGGAGTTGAATATTAGAGTCAGCAGAAAAGATTGAAATTGAATAATAGAGTAGCTTTCCAGGAATATGATAAAATCCCTCCATTTTTTCTATCTTGGGTTGCCAAATGGAGGTTGCCCTCTCCCCTGTGTCCTTACTAGGATTATTCATTTTCCTGTCTTTCAGATAATGTTGCTCTGATTCAGCCTGAGTTGGGCAGTGGGAGAGGAAAGGAACGACTTGAGGAAGGAAGTGCTCCCTCTTTTGATTTGCCTGGTATCCACAGGGATCCTCTGAAGGCAACTGACACACTCATCAACAGTGCTGGGGTCTGGATGCCACACTGAAGTTTAAAAACTGGGAGTGGGGAGGATGGAAGGGAGATTTTAGTTACAACCTGATACTTAGGCTTTTCTTGCTCATGAGAACCAGTGTGGATGTACAGGTGCAAGAGATGATCAAGATGGTCGGGAGAGAAAGCAAAGGAAGATTTCCAGGTGTTGTTATGGCAGGTATTGTGAAGGTGGTATGTGGGGAAGCCAAGGCCCCCTTGTGATGGAAAATCCTTGGCATTCTCTAGAGCTACATTGGTTATTACACAAGAAGACTACTTAACTGCCAGAGCAGTTCCTGTTCAATGTATCTTGAACCTTTGTTGTGCTTTGCTGTTCTTCCCAGAGGAAAATCGGGTCTCTCATAACCACTTATAAAGCTTTTCTGCAATATATTTATAGTCTGGTTTTCCAGCCTGGTTTTGTTTTTAAGTGTTTCCTCGGGGTAATTTGAAGAGATTGTGTCGTTAGTACAAGGATCTGCTGTAGCTCAGTAGAGATCACTGTAGGGGCAATCTAGCACACTTCTTTGTAGGTGTTTATGTGTGTTTTTTGAATTTTTGGTACTCATTTTTACTTTCACCGGTGACACGCTCAGAGTAAAGATCACATTACGACAATACTGGCTAATATCTGTTCCCAGGCAGCGGTTGATATAAATTTCTTCACCTCAAACCTATGGTGTTTTGGTGATAGTGGCAACAAGTCATAGGGAGTTCTGCTGACATACTTGAATTGCAGTCAACCTTTTCTACAGAATTATGGAGACTTTTTATCTTTTGACTTACATTGTTTGACTTCTTTACAGTTTCTATTAACTTTTTTACTTGTGTATTCATAAAGAAATAAAACATCAGTTAGCTTTTTTAGTTTTGAAAAGCATGTTTACTGAACACGTATAATAGCTCTGAACCAGGTGTGGAATAGGAGCTGTGATGTTGCTTGTTAGATTGCAAAGTTTGCAAGCAAAGTCCTAGAAATATTTCAGTTCTGTGTCTATTTTCCTTATGTGTGGCTCAGTTATAATTATAATGGTATAATAAGGTATAAGTTAGATTAGTATTGAAAGTCCTGCAGCTGGAAAGATGAAAAGTTAATTACTAGAGTGAGATCTGCAACTACTCTCTGGGTTATGTGAAGATAGGTAGTTTCAGAAAATGAGCATGCAACTTCTGTGTTGTGGGGGTACATGCATTGCAGAGGACATGTTCTTTGGAGCAGCTTTTTCCAAGAGAGTGTCTGACATGTATTTCAGTATGACAGGAGTAGCAGCCCACTAGCAGAGTAGTTTTGTCTTTTTTTCCTGTTAGTAGTAGAAAAAGTTAATTTGATTTTTTTTTCATGTCTAAGATGCAAAATCCAGGTAAACTCTTTTGCTTACCGTTGAAGATCCATAAAAGAAATGGTCAAGTTTCATGCTTGTTCTGACTTTACTTTGCAATCAATGCTTTTTAAATGCCATTATTAAAATGCCCTCACAATGTTATCACCTTTGAACGAACTTGCAACTCACATTCCCTTTGATCTGTCCCTGTCTTAGATGGGCAAAAACTGAACTGTCTGCACAAAGACTTCAATCTCTTGAGAAGAATGTGATAAACATAAGAAGTGCTGGCCAACATTCGAGCATCTTTTTGTCTTTTAACAGGAGTGAAGCATCCAAGCATGGCTTGGAAAGTCTGTAGTAAAATTTTTAAGACATCAGTGAGAGGAGAAAAGTTAAGAGATAACTACAGATTCCTATCAGCTATTCAGAAATTGTTGTGTTATTAATTCCCACTAATGTGGGAATAAAAATTGCTGACTGCACTCAAATTATAAAAAAAGAACCAGATTTTTCATGCAGCTACATCTGATAACAAGGACTAGAGTGGTTGCATTAGGAGAATCTTGTTCTTCATGTCCCTATTTCTCTCTGTGTAATATTGTCAGAAGTTTACTTAAAGGATAGAATAAGTTTCTTTTAGCAGTCAACTCTTAAAAAAATTAAGCAGGTACAGCCCTGATAAAATCTTAACTAAACATGCCTTTAAAGCTTATTAATTTATGACATATAATCAGTTTTGTGTACTTCTGTGATAACCATTTTGTTTAATTTTGAAAGTTAAAGACACAAAACCTAATAAAATCAGAATAGGAGCCTGTGAAAACAGTACCTGAGGGAGAAATTAAATTAATTTCAACAAAAGCAGATATGAAATGAAGTACAAGTAGAACAGCAGTAATAATTTGAGTATGACACAAAGTTTCATTAAAGAATCCAAGAACCTTTATTGCATTCGGTGTCAGGATTGTGGAGACTGAATGAATCTAGAGTCTTTTAGATGCCTATCTTGGAGGTTAGACTAATGTCTAATATCAGTCAGTGGTGTTTGACAGCTGGTTAGCCGGTGCTGTGTAGATGTCAGAATTTCTGTGAGCATACATTCCTCAATTGTGTGTGAAATTGGGGAGCACAGGGATAATTACAAGTAAATAAGTTATTTTAACTTGCACCCATAGGAAGAGAAACTAGAGGGAGGTGATATTGGTAATGAAACACACAACCTTTCAGATAAAGGTCAGGGATTTAAGTCTAAGGTGAAGTGACAGGGAGTGTTAGTTAGTACTGACAGATTTGGAGTGGCCTAGGGACATAAATTTGATGTTAAGTCCAAGTAGACAGAAACCCACATCACACAAACCTGGCTGTATAACCTGGACCTTGCTGGTGTTTCTGTTGTTTTTCTTTCTGATTTCCTCTCTGGAGCTGGGCATGGGGGGGAAAAGTCTGCTCTGAACATTTTCAGAAGCTCAAAAAGTTTTTCTTTCCATGGAGGACATGAAGAAATTTGTGTCTGTGAAAATATCAGAGATGATACCAACCTTCTGCCATTCCTTAGGCACCTGATAGAGAGGAGGTGGAGATCCATGAGCAAAGCATGGCTCAGCTTGATTCCCAGCTCTCCCACTTTTGGGATGAATGCTGTAATCACTCTGTATGTCCCTTCTAATGAATATTCAGATGTTTCACATAAACTGAACAAATTCCGAATGAGAGAACTTCCATTTCCTGGTCCCTCATCTGTGGTAATCACATGATTTTGGAAAGAGGCAGGACAAGGAACCTGTGTATCTCCTCCCTTTCTCTTAGTGCAGTTGACTTGTTTTTCACTTTTCTCCACAGTTTGTCCAGAGCAATGAGTTATCCATCTACTCTCCTGTGCAAGGGAAGCATTGGTTTCTGTCTGGCATAGAATGATCAAATCATAGAATCATTTAGGTTGGAAAAAGCATTAAGATCACAGAGTCCAGCTGTTAACCTGGCACTGCCAAGTCCACCACTAAACCTAAGCACCACTTCTACAGGTCTTTTAAATACCTCCAGGGATCGTGATTCCACCATTTCCCTGGGCAACCTGTTTCAATGGCTGACAAACCTTTTGGTGACATAATTTTTCCTACTGTTCCAATGTAACCCTCCCCTGGCACAAGTTGAGGCTATTTCCTCATGTCCCGTTGCTTATTACTTCAGAGAGGAGACCAACACCCTCCTGGCTACAAGCTCCTTTTAGGGAGTTAAAGAGTGATAAGGTCCACCCTGAGCCTCCTTTTCTCCAGGCTAAACAACCCCAGCTCCCTCAGACATTCCTCCTAAGACTTGTGCTCCAGACCCTTCACCAGCTCTGTTGCCCCTCTCTGAACACACTTGTGAGTGTATTAAAGCATGTAACAGGCAGCAGACATACAGTGCCCAGGTGGCTCATGTCCTTGAACAGCTTTCAGCCTTGTGATACACTGAACATCTTCAAATGCGTGTTTTTTTCCTGCTTTGCCACTGTTTTTTTCTGCTTTGCCACATCGGTACTTTCCACCAGGTTTACCCAAGTCCCCTGCACTACAAATGCATTCCAGAGCCTTTGTGTTACTGCTTCCAATAAAGCAAATGTCTTTTGACTTTGAGCAGAAATTCCACCCTGGAAATCATCCTGACAAAGTTGTCTCATCTGATCTTTTGCAGACATTGTTTGAGTTTGAAAAATCAGCCCCTTCTCCATCTTGATGAAAACTTGTGTCAAACACACTTTAAGTTTCACAGGAGTATATAAACAAAAAAATTAAGGACACATAAACATGAGGGGTGAGCTATTGTTTTGTATCAAAACTCTGGGTTTTTGAGATACACTAATGGGAATTGAGTAGGGAAATGTGTCAGTGTTACTTGCAAGTACTTAGCTGTGCCTCTGTGAATATGACTCTGGTTTCTGTGGAGCTGTGAATAGAAATTGTGGACTCAGTTTTTGTTTGTGTAAAGATGTACAGCTCCAATAATTTCAACATAAGACAGGGGTTTCAAGTCTCTATTTCTTAGTATTTTCCATGAAAGCTTTCATAAGAATGAATGTAAATCTTCACTGTATCCCTACATAATAAACAGTTGTGTAGTCCGTTTTACTGACAAAGATATCAACACAATATAATTAACTAGTTTGAATGTAAGTACACATTTAAGCCTAAATATAAATGCTGTTTTAATTATCAGAAACAAAAAGAAACTGAAGGGACTATCATTGGTGACAGAAGACTTGTAATCTGAAAATTATGTTGGTACTTTGAAGACAAGTTTCATACAATATACAAAGCAATTATTTTATGGTCAGTGTAAGATAAAGACTTTTTTTTCATGTTGGAAGCCAAGTAATGTCCTGTTTCTGTGGGTTATTGCATCAGTTAATAAAACTATTAGAAAAAAAATTGAAAATTATTTCATAAAATGGATTTCGTACCAACTTTAATTTTGATTATGATTTTGACGACCCTAAGTAGAAAAGAAGTCTTTTGTCATGTGCCAGTAAAATACTATATTGGAGATTACAGTTGTACTTTATCTGTCTGGATCTTGAAGGACATACTGGGGTTTGGTAGAATTTGATTCCAACTTGTGTTCTGCTTTTTGTGTCTGTAATGAAATTTTCAGAGCCAAAAGAAATATGGATTATATATAGACCTATAAGAAAATGTGAAGTACTCATTCCTTATTCATTTGAATCAGTGTCAGGATTACAAAAAGAGACCTCTGGAGTTCATGTAGTCCAGCCCTGTGCTCAACTAGAGCAGGTTGTGTAGGACTTGGGTTTTGTATATCTCCAAGAATGAAGACCCCACAGCCTGTCTGGACTACAGAACAGTTCCAATGTTCTATAAGCCTTGTAGTAAAGAAGTTTTTATATTTTTTTTTTAACTGGAATTTCTTTTATTTCAGTTTCTGCCGGGTGCCTCTTGTTCTGTCAGTGGGTACTACTGACAAGAATCTGACTCCCTCTCCTTTCTGTCTGCCATCAAGTATTTATACACATTGTCTTCTCCAAATATTCATGTTCTAGGGAGCTCAGAGCTGGACACAGCTCCCAGACATGTCTCTCAGTGTTGAGTGGTGAGGAAGGATCCCCCTCCCTTGACCTTGTGGCAACACGTTGCCTGATGCACCTTGGGTGCTGTTGGCCTTGTTTATGGCACAGGCACACTGCTGGGTCATGGTCGACTAGCTGTCTACCAGGACCCTAAGCTCCTTCTCTGCCAAGCTTCTTTCTACCTGGTCAGGCCCAGCATGATCCTTGAAAATCAGCCATCTCTTCTGGACTCTTTTCCTTTCCAACTCTGTCTCCCATAAGATTTTTACAAGCAGTTCCTTGAACAGGCTAAACTCTCCACAAGACCAGGGCTGAAATCCTGACATTTGCCTTGCTCCATCCTCTCAAGATCCTGAGCTCCACCATCTTATGTGCATTGCAGACCTTCACATCCCCAATCACTTCTTCCTTGTTTGTAAGTATGAGGTCTAACAGAGCATCTCCCTCAGGGATTCCTTGATCACCTCTATGAGGAAGTTGTCATCAGTGTATTCCAGAGACATCCTGGATTGCTTTCACTCTGCTATATTCTTCTGCCTTGCAGACATCTCAGTAAATGGTTAAAGTAGTTAAAGTACCCCATAAGTACCAGGGCTTGAAAATATAGGACTTCTTTGCATTTGTCTGCAGAAAGCCTCATTTACTTCTTCCTCTTCAGGCTATCTGTAGCAGACACTGCAGTGCCACCCACATTGGTCTGCCTCCTAATCCTGACCCAGAACCTCTTAGCTTGTCAACCAGCCCTCAGACTGAGCTCTGGGAGATCTCACTGCTGTCATGCAAAGGGCAGTGCTCCCTCATCACCCTTTCATCCTGCAGCCATCATTTGCAGGCCGCTGGCCACACAAGCCACCCACCATGCCTCTGGGAACCCAAGGAGGCAGCAGCACCACTCACCCTCCTGCAATTTCCCAGGCTTTATGTTCTGGTGTTTCAGCCATCACTTTACAATAGTTGTATTTTTTTTTTGAGAAAAATCTACTATTTTTACAGTTTTGGAAAGGGTAATGCATTAGTATCACAGCATACAAGTAGGACAGTTATTGTAAATGCTTCAGTGAAAGAAATAGCATTGGGCGTTGGTGTTTATTTTAGCTGAGATTAATTCTGTTGCTGAGATTCATTTTGTTACTGAGGAAAGGAATTTCAAAGATATTTGGGAATATTAATAGATCTGTAATAATGTGGAATCCTATATCCCAAAGTGAAAAATATATAAATACAAATATTCTAGATTATAAAATTATCTACTACTCTAAGGGAAGTCTTCCTTTGGTAAGTGTAGAAAAAGGAGTATTTCACTCTGCACATCAGCTCAGATGCCATTTCAGCTTTCATACAGGGCTATTGCAAAGATTCTTTGCTAATCTTTGAACTAGAAAAAAAGCAGCTACTACATCATCTTTATGCAAGGGTGATATTTCAGTTATGCCTGGTTTTGTTTAGAGGTGGTTACTGTTATGATGTTTCCTCTTGAAACCTCTAGAAGGGAGTTGAAATATATAAATTAAAATGCTTTTTTTAAAATAGAGTATTATGAAGAGTGGTATTATTTCTGAAATGTTACAGCTCAGGAAACAGGAAATAAAAGATTCTGGAGGACTTTAATATGGATATGCTAAGTCTTAAAAATCCAACATTTAATATGAAAATGGCAGTCATTTCAATATTTTGTTATCTTTTCAATGCTTATATAGTTTCTTTGTCTTGTACCTTTACTACAAATCCTTTATCAGTGATAATTTACTTTGAGACTAATTTTTTCCTTCACTGTCTCATATGATATCAGCCCATGCTATTTAACTACTCAGCGGTTTTGAGATTCACTTCAAACAGGGAGGTTTGATTGCAGTACTTTCCAGGAACACTTTATTTTCAATCACTTCTACTAAGTAGAGATTCAGCTTTAAAGAGTTTACTGTATATTGTGACACAGGGGCTCTTTGAAGGTTAATTAGCTTTTTAGCAATAATAGGGTTGGATTCTTGTGCGACTAAGTGAGTCACTTCTGTTTCATGTGCAGATCTATCATTTAATCAGAAGCCTGGAAGTTAAGACTTACTACACTGCATATTAAGTAGAAAAGACAGTTGTTGTTTTAATCATTTTTTTCTTTCTGAACTTCACTATATCTTTAGGACTGTAAATTAGTTGAGACAGCTAGACTGATTATTTAAGAACCATTCCTAATGTGCATAAAATCTAATAAAAGGAGCAGTCCAGTGAAGTCATATTATTTGGACACTAAAGTTAGAAACTAATTTGAAGAAATATCTACAAAATAAAATCCACTAAATGTGATAGTGTTCCTGATTTACATTTAGGGCATGATTTAATCCAATTGCAGTTTAACTGGAAGCAGTTCGTGTTTTCTTAAAGGCAGGTGCAGAAACACACTGATCTTTCTTAACATATTTGTAGCCCAAACAAAATATTTGGGAAATTGTCAGGATAGACTCTTCTTTTAAGAATGTCTATGGCTATCAGCATGATCAGTGAAACATTCATTTTTGCAGCTGCTACAAAAGCATGATAGTGACAAAAAACCCTGTTCTCACAAAAGTTTCACATAGAAGTACAATGGTTGTACTTATGTAATTGCTCTTGGCAACAACTTCAGTAAATTTAAGTCAAAGTTCATCCATAAAATTATCTGACTTTCTCAATCCACTTGAACCTTGATCTATGTTGGTGTAATGTTCTGGAGTTGATAAAGATACTTTGTGATTGGAGTCTGTAACCCCAAATGAGATTACACCACCTTCTTCTGATTCAGAATTTCCTGCTGTCGCAATATGTGTTGTTCCACAGAAATGAGTAATTCCATCTCAGACACTAATGTTGAGGCTGCTGCCAGGGAACAGCGTTACTGAGGTATTCTTTCACTGCTAACGACAAGGCATCACTTCTATTGTAAACTCGTTTCTCTCTCAATGAGTTTACAAACTTGTTCTAAATAATTCATTTCATCTTGAAGCTCTGTTTCCCAGGAGACAGAATAGTTATCTTCTTAAAACCAATTTTTGCTTTAAGAACAAACAAACCGCATGTCGATTTTGAAGTTGCAAAATAGATGTCCTTTATACCACAGACAATCGGGCTTTCACTCAGAGCCTTTTCTGTTCTTTTAAAAAAATTATTATTATTTGTGAATTCCTTATTGAGTGGACTGTATTGAGTCTGCATCAGTGGTGTTGTTTGAGCTCTCTCCTCCATAGACTGGCCGCACATGCATGAATGAAAGCAAAGCAGAGGTCATTTGTGCATCGCCCTCACCACCTGCAAGTGCGTGTGTGTGCGCGTGCCTTAGTCATCCCTTATAAGAAAACAAAAGAGCAAGGAGTACCACAGTGAGCACTTCTCTGCTCTCATTTCAGAAAGATTTGTGCCTCCAAAGCTGGCATGGCTTTTCTCAGATGATCTGGTTTCAAGCTATGTCACTGTTGTAGTAGAGGGTTGCTGCAGATTAAGTAGTTCTACTGCAGGGCAATGTCCCTGGAAAACATGCTGTTTGCTGAGCCTGAGAGGATCATGACATTAAATCCCAGGAATACCACTGTGTAATTCTGAGGCTTTTGCAGAGGGGCTCGGCATCCAAATTTAAGCACTTTTGAAGGAGGGGAGGTTTTGGAATAAAGGTTGTAGCATGTCTATCTACAATCAAGAAAATCAGTCTGTTATGAAAAGAAATGTTGAGTTAAGGCTGGATAAGCAGAAAGGAGAGTTGAGACATCTGAGAAGGAAAGGGTAAGCTGCTCTTCAGATTTTGATGACAAGCTTTTCCTGCTTCTGAGGCCTTACTCTTTCTGGTTTTTTTTATAACACACATTTATAAACATCTCACAGTGTATCTTCTAAATTTAAAGGGGTTTGGTGCATTCTGATTGGACTCAGGGCAGTACAGCACATATGACTAGTGCTTTCTCATGGCTCTTGTTTAATACTAAGGGTATTTTAGTTATGTTACCTCACTTCACAGAATATTCTGAGTTGGAAGTGACACACAAGAATCATCAAGTCCAACTCTTAACTGAATAGCCCATACAGGGATCAAACACTGTTTGCATTAACACCTCTTGGCGTTATTAGCACCAGGCTCTAACCAACTGAGCTAATCTCAAGGTCATTTTGTACTTAGATGAAAAACCACTATTGTTTGATGAGCACTTGATACTTTTTGTCTTGATATGATCTGGTAGTCCATTATTTTTCACAGCCAATGAAAACACACTAAGATTTATCTCTTGTGAAGAGGAAAATAGAGATCTTAATGTTTGGACCCCAAGTTAGTTCTTGTTTGACATCAGCCAACCAAGAGTAGGAGGCATCCCTTCATGTATGGCTAGTTCTGGGCAGTACACAGGTGGATGCTCCAGGGTCTCCTTTAGTTTTTTCTTAGTGCTGAGATGTCATAGGTTGAGCACGTCCACCCTATCCCAAGGGTAGTTTTTACTGGTACCGATTCTTCAAAGACTACTAGGGCTATGCAGTGGCTCCTGCTCTTGTTTTTGTGCTATTGCATCATTTTACCACACTGCTTGCTTGGCTCAGAGTTTTTGTCTCTCCTTGACCTCTCCATTGCAATTATAGATCCATTGGCCCTTCAGCTTCAGGTCCAGTCAGGGAACTGTCTCACTTCTGGTATTGCTCTGATGCTGCTTGTCAACATTTGAAGAGTTCAGGTCTGAAAATGGATGTTCCTGGAGATGTATATACTACTATTCTCTACTGTAGCCACAAAAATTTTTTGCAGAAAATCCATCTTGGGCTTGCTATCATGTTTTAAATAACCATTTAAAATATCCTTATGACTAATGGAACTATAAAATACCTTGTCATTGTTGTAGTACATAGGGGATCCAGTAATAAATTAGAGGTCCTCTGTGACAAGCAGCATAGATAAAACAGCATAATAAAACAAAAACCTCTGGGAATGCTTCAGTCTAAGTTCCTATTTCTTCCTTATGCACCCAAAAATAAGGTTAATCAACCTTCATGCCTAAGGGTTTAAACAGATGGAATATGAAAGAAATTTTTACCATTCAGCAGTGTATCTGCATCTCTGGAAAGTATGCACTTTCTTAATGTACAAACCAAAATGTTTCATATAAACATTTCTCACAGTGTGTCTAGTTTGACTTAGGCAGTGGTTTGAAGCAGTTGGATGCAGTTGGTCATCCCAGATTTATATTCAGAAACCAGAGAACAGTATTTTAGTTTTATTTGAATTATTTCTTTCTTCCCATTCTAAACTAATAAGCCAACTTTATGACAAAATCATTAAAATGCTTAAATGCTAAACAGACTTTTGTGATTAAGTGTTTTAATGTAAATATGTTTTCTCATAACTGCTTTTCTAGATTGTATTGGTCAGCGGACATCTGGACAGCTGGGATGTTGGGCAGGGAGCTATGGATGATGGTGGTGGAGCATTTATATCATGGGAAGCATTATCACTCATAAAGGATCTGGGTAAATATTTAATTTTAAAATATTTTCAATGCATTATATTTCCAGAACATTTTGTATGATGTCTAAACTGGATTTTCTATATTATCCATCTCTCTGAGCACAAAGACTCATACTTTTCAGGTTTTTCTGCTAAACTCCTCCTTTCATCACAGGGGTCTTTCAAAAGCAACACATCAGTCAATGATCTAGAAAGTGCTTTGAGCCTGCATGTTCATGATCATCGCAGAAAGGAAGTTCAGTGTAAGATATAATATCTAGGTAGCTTAGAAGGAAGTCACTCCTTTTCATTTTGTCTTAATAGGTTTCACTCTATTAATGAAGATGAAGATTTATGAAGTCTCAGCCTTCTGGTATTTTCTCTGCCCTTTAAGCAAACTATTAATTCAACATGTTGTTAAATCTTTCACTGTCTTACATGTTGCTTTTACAGTGGCTACTTCCCAACCCCTTACCCTTGATAACTTCCCAAGACAATTTCATCTCTCAAGAGCTTGTAAGTAGGACTGGATCCAGGCAATGATCTTGCCTCTAGTCTTTTCCATTCCATCTACATATAAAGACATTATAAACTTTACAGAAGTTCATACTTGCAATGTATATATTTCTGTGGGGTTGTTTTTTTCCTAGAGTGTTCTTCCTGAATAAATTTATATCCTGCTTGACTTATTTCATCAAATAGTAATAGATACATGCATACCATCCAGCTGGTGCATTCTCAGTTTTGCACTGGAGGGCTGATTTCCTGATTATGTTGCCTTTATGTTGCTGTGTTCTTGGGATCTGCTTTGGACCGTGACAGCTCATTTTCTCGGCAAATATAATCCAGGTCAGTGGAAGCACACACTTCACTCTTACCACTACAGGGATACACGTTGGTCAAGTCTGGCTTAGCCATGGTGACCTCTCAAATGTTGTGGGCTCGATGTCTTGTCAAGCAGCATTTGACACTGAGGCATTGTACACTGTAGTATCATGCAAGAATAGGTTTGTGGGAAGCAAAACCATGTGCTGTTCCCAGGGATCACATCTTTGAATCATTCTTGTTAACCAGACAAGAAACAAGGTGACTGGGTTCTGGAACTTGGCCTGTTGATCAGCTGGACTCTTCTGAAGCTGATATTCCAGCACACAGTTTGTCATTCCTGAGCTTGCTCATCTAGGTCCTCCAGAATTTCTGCTCAGCTGAAGTCAGAGTGGAACTAAACCTTCTTACTGTCAGTGCTAAATGTAGGTAAGGAGAGAAAAAGGCAGCTTTTAGCCTGGATATTTCCGTTTCAGTAATGTGACGGATAAAATACCAGTGTGAACTTGCTCAGCCTACCACCTCTTAGTTTGTATAGCCTCCCCTGTGTGGGACCTGAAAGGCCAATTTTTTCTACTCATGGGCTTCATCTGACTTGGGGATAGAAGTGGGCTGCAGACAGTGTGGTATTGTGGGAGAACTTGGTCTACATATAGGGTACACCTAGGGTGTGTTTGGTGGGAGACATTGTCCATAAAGTAAGATGATATAAGGCCAGTGTGTGTGCAAGAGGAAGCTATGGTTTCACAGCCATCAGCTATGTTCTTCAGACTCCCAGACTCTCAAAGTTTGGTCTGCTGTTGTCTGTTCCCAGTATGCTGTGGCCTACTGTGATTTCTGGTCTCCAGCCTGTGAATTCCAGTCTTACTGCTTGATCTGTAGTTTTTTGTTGGTTTTACTTCCATGTGGGCTTCCCCTCAAAACTAGTCCAAAACAGACTTTTTAGGTTGTCCAATTGATATCCAAGGTTGGTTTTTTCCCCTTCATCAGATGGAATCTATTTTTTGACACCAAGTTGGGGGGGGAGCATCGATCAACTGGAAGGCCGGAGGGCTCTGCAGACGGACCTGGACAGACTGGAGAGCTGGGATGATTCCAACGGGATGAGGTTCAACAAGGCCAAGTGCCGGGTCCTACACTTTGGTCACAACAACCCCCTGCAGTGCTACAAGGTGGGCACAGAGTGGCTGGAGAGCAGCCAGGTAGAAAGGGACCTTGAAGTTTGGATTGACAGGAAACTGAAAATGAGCCAGCAGTGTGCCCAGGTGGCCAAGAAGACCAATGGCATCATGGCCTGTATTAAGAACAGTGTGACCAGCAGGAGCAGGGAAGTGATTCTGCCCCTGTACTCAGCACTGGTGAGGCCACACCTGGAGTACTGTGTCCAGTTCTGGGCCCCTCAGTTCAGGAAGGACATTGAGATGCTGGAACAGGTCCAGCGAAGAGCGACCAGGCTGCTGAAGGGACTTGAATACAAGCCCTACAAGGAGAGGCTGAGGGAGTTGGGGTTGTTTAGCCTGAAGAGGAGAAGACTCAGGGTAGACCTCGTCACCCTCTACAACTCCCTGACAGGAGGTTGTAGCCAGGTGGGGATCGGTCTGTTCTCCGAGACAACCAACAGTAAGACAGGAGGGCACTGTTTCAAGCTCTGCCAGGGGAGGTTTAGGTTAGATATCAGGAGGAAGTTTTTTACAGAGAGGTTAATCAGGCACTGGAATGGCTGCCCAGGGAGGTGGTGGATTCTCCGTCCCTGGAGGTGTTTGAGAAAAGACTGGATGTGGCACTTAGTGCCATAGTCTAGTAACTGTAGTGGTAGTGGATCAAGGGGTGGACTTGATGATCTCAGAGGTCCTTTCCAACCCATCTTATTCTGTGATTCTATGATTCCATGATTCTCCTTATTCCCTCTTTCCAGAACTGTAACCTGTGGTCAAAAGGAATGCACCACATATCCATTAGAAAGTAAAACCATCTGCTGTTCCTGCTCTTAGCTCTGGTAGCCTTTAAATAATAAACTAGCTTTCCCTGCTTCCCAACACAAGGATTTCTGGACTTCAACAATCTCAGTCTTTCATGAAGAGCTCTTTGTAGACAGGCTCTGTTATGTGATTAACCACTCTCATACTGCAGTGGTGAACATCAGACATCCCTGTGAGTTCCTATTACTTTATTTTGCATTATTTGAACCTTTAATCTCTCATTTCCCAGCCTTGGAATGATTGGAATATCAGTCTGTAACTCAAAACAAAGTGCATTTAAATTTTTATTCTTTTAAAAGTAAACTAGGTAGGATTCTTCTAAATAATCCAGGTCTACATCTTCTTTTAGTGTTTTTTAATCCTTTTTTTATGATGCTTGGAAAATTGTCTGTTTCCTCTACCTTCAAAAAAAAATTATTCTGCTGTGTTTGTTACTCTATTCCATTCAGAATAAACTGTTTTGTGTCTCTTAAGGGCAAGTTCATGGTGGCATTGTATAATTCTTATTCAATGGGTTTCCCTTCACGCATGACTGAAATTCATCACTTTCTTCTTGTGCAAATATTTTATTTCCTGTGGTAGTAGCCTGTGTGTTTGCTGTGTGACCTGTGGTGAAATGCCATTCTCTTGACTGGGAAATGCCAGAGCCTTTGCTGATACTCTCTGTCGTAAGCAGCTCTTGTGTCCAGCTCTTCTTGTTGTACCTGTGTTCTGCAGGAACGTAAGGCTGGGGCAGGACTTCTGGGTCATCACATCTAACCTGTAGATGACTAAAGGGCCTTTCATAAACTGCCCTCCGTAGTAGAGTGGTTAATTCAGATTTTGTATCTGATTATGTACATTAAATATGACAAAAAAGGACAGCAAAATAGCAAAGCGTTCAGATTGTGTGAGAAACAAATTAACGAGTTTTATTTAAAATCAATTCCATAGATTGTGTTTTGAGCGAGCATTGTGTTTTGAATTGTGGAGGCTTTGTTTAATATGGTTTTGGACTCAGATAAATTTAGTGTTAGATTTGTCCACCAAATACATTTGAAATGAGGATAAGCCAACTCAATTGGCTCTATGCATATGTAGAAAATTTTTACTGCGTACTGGGAGTCTTAAAGCCGTGGTGCATTGTGTAGTCATAAAAACTGTCTGCATTTACCAGAGTATAACTGATCTTAGAACTGTGGTGATATGATCCTCAAGCAGAAGTGAGCATTCTGAAATATGAATTCTAGAGTATAAAGTTTGTATTGTGTAGTGATAAATACTGCCAGTACTTCTGCCATGGGCCATTGGTTTAATGAAAGCAAGATACTAGTACACTATTGAAGGAGATTTTTTCAATGATGATATAATAGCACTTCATCATGATATCACTGTGACCCTTGGACATGGCTGGTGGACCAAATTATGTCTGTTAATTAGGATTTTGATAATTGTCCATAATATTTGAAGAATTATTATAGTTTAACTATAATTCCATACTTTCAACGTAACCTTCTCCCAAAACTATTTAATAGCTATTGGCTTAGGACCAAATAAATGAAATGATTGAAAAATTATTAAAGTTATCATTTAAGATGGTAAGATTTTATTTTAAGCAATACAGTTTGTTTTCTTACCTCAAGTAAATTTTTAAATAGTTTTTGCTTTTATTTCTAAGTGCTCCTCTCCCAACATTTCAAGCCTATGGCAAGTTCTTGTCTTGCTTAGGACTAATATTTGTGTACATTGAATTTGAGCAAGAAGGAGCTAGTATATATCTGTTAGTTTCAGAGCCTTAGCCAGTGCTGCCTCTTTGGTCCTAATCCAGCTGAGTTCCTGCATTGCTTAGCTGAGGGACATTTCCCAGCTGAGGCCACAGGTGTTCTGACTTCCTTCAACCCTGGGAAGAACCCTGCCAAAGTCACCTCACACTCCAGTGCTGGAAATGTGGGACTTTCATCCCCAAAGGGAGCTTGAATAATGACAATGATAGAGAAAGGTCTTTAGAAGGTGGTCATATGGCAGTATCAGCTTTCCAAACGTAGTATTTTGAGTCTCCTAGCAGCAGTAGAGATCCCACTGGAGTTAGAGATGCAGTCAATTTTGATGAATGAATTTCACTGCTTCCTTCTGGCAAACTTCAGAAGTGGTAACTGTTGTGTCTCTTTTTAATTGAAACAGCTGGAGTCAGGGTTTTTTTCCTATTGAGAAGAGAAGCCTGGTGGGGTCTTCTACTTGACACTACAGACTAGTTTATTTTCAGAGTCTCATCTCTGCTGACACAGGAGGAATCAAGTAGTCAACAAGTCTTTTGTTCACATCCCAGGTTTCTTTTAGCATTTACCCACAGGCTCTCTCTCCTTGTTCAGAAAAGTGTTTTCTACCTTTCCCTGGCTGTGTTTAGGTCTTGCCTGCTTCATCACTAGTCAGCTCTTGATTCCCTGCCAAGTGCAGAGCTGCACATCTATCCATCAGCTGCTGCCCAATCCATGTGTTTACGGGGGGTATCTTTGGAAGGCAATGGCTGTGCTGTGAATTTGCCAAATGACAAAGTTGTCCTCTTTCTCTTCAGTTGCTTCCACTGTGTGCTGGTTTAAAGGTAAACCGGCAGGAGAAATAAACCCAACTCAAAGGAGATTAAAAGTCAGAATGACAATTTTAATTACACTAATATAATAAATACCATTTTACAAGTGAACAATTGATTTTAACCCACTAAACCCAGCACCCTGGGGCATGAACAGAATGATGTTCATCAGCCCCCACGCTGAACCCCACATGGGCCCCTCTGAGTCCAAAAAAGCAAAAAGAGAGGAGAAAAACCTGCTGATGTCAGCGATGGTTGCAGTCCGGCTGGAAGTGGTGGTCACAGCCCGACTGGAAATGGTGGCTGCAATCCGGCTGGAAGTCAGTGGTGGCTGCAATCTGGCTGGAAGTGGTTGCTGCAGTCCAGCTGAGAGCGGTAGTCCCAGTCCGATTGAGGCTCTGGTCCTCCTCTCGATCCCACGAGTGGAACTATCAGTCACCCCCAAGATCATGTATCTGCAGGTTCAGGCTGGAATGCCCAGCCCCTTTCCCAGGGCGGGGAGTTCCACAATGAGTGAATGGGTGTGCTGGGTGTGAGGACAGGAACATCTTCTTATCTCACAGGCCTCTTCACACCCAGCTCAGAGCCTGAGGGGTCAGGTGTGTTCTGGGCAGCTGCTGCAGATGGTCTATAGCTTCTAGGAAATGGCATAGAGGGTGTAGAATACACAGTTTGGGTTACACCCCCACAGTGATGAACTGGTCCCAGATGTTCTAACTAGGACACACTGAAACCAGTGTAAGATGTTGCCAGTTAATTGAATTGTTAATTGAACTCCTGCTTCTATTGAAGTACTTGGCATAGACTTCAGGAAAGGCTGCACTCCAATGACCACTATAGCGATGGGTTATGGTACAAAGTGAAGCAGTCCCTGCTTTTGCTATTGTCTTGTGCACTGAGCTCATGTTTGGTCATGTCTGCATGCCTTGTTAGACCAGGAAGTCTGCTGCTTGGACTGTGCCTCAAAGTTCTCCTGAGAGTCCTGTTCTTCCAAGTATGAAAATATTTTCTATGGGGAGCTGCCAGAGCCAGTGAATACCAGGAGTCAAGTAGATGAATAGGGGACATTTTCCTCTTCCATACCCAGGACACGATGCCTGATGCCATTTCTGCTAGAGTAGCCTGATGAACGAAGGATGATTGTTGACAAAATCTAATCCCAGTCATCACACCTTTTATACAGCTTTCCTGCATTCCTAGACGATGATGTATATGCACACGAGAAAGGGAGAAATCTATGGTGATGGGTGCTATGTGTAGTTCCCCCTCTTCATCTCTGCCAGCATTATGGGGAAATGGAGTTTCATCAGTCAACTTTCCTATAGACGTAGGCATGGATCTGGCACAACTAAATTTCTGTTTCATGGCAGAAAGGAACAGAAAACTACAGAAACGTTTTTAAAACAATGCATGTAAGAATTTTAATGTACTACCTGAATTACTTTTTATGTAACATATAGGAAGTTGATTAGACAGTTTTTCCCCCTTTAAACTTATTTAAAATTGAAATTACAACTCTCATCTGAATCATACCCATGACTAATGCAACTGGAAAACCATTAGACAGATTTTTATGCAGTTCACTGTAGTCTTTGTATGAAGTTACATTTCTCCAGCCCAAATTCACTGTCTAATATATGAGGACTAAAGATACATTTTATTAAAAATATGGTCACTGGAGTAATTCCTTTTCTGCTAGTTTAATTGAAGTCATATAACTGCAATTTTAATGTATTTGCCAAAAATTTTGTGAAAAACTTTTCTGAATTTCCTATAACTGTGGTGGTAAATTTAGACATACAGCCCTCCATAGCAATTTTGCCCTACGTCTTGTGGACTGTTGCTTCTTTGCAAGCTTTAATTTAGACAGGAAATTCAAGATAAAATCTGAGCTTTGTTTATCTATAAAAATCTTAAAAGTCCGGCAATACAGGCTGTTGTGGGTTGTGGATTTTTTTCAAATATGTAACATGGCTGGCATGGTGAAATGCTGAAATCCTTTACCAAGGAAGTCAGGGGAATCTCATCCTTACTGTCATTTTTTTTTTTTAAGGTATAAATTTTCAATGTGAAGACACAAGTGTGGCTGGTGCTTTTTCTGACTCATAGGTTCTTGGAACAGTTTAACAGATTTGGATTTTTTTCTGATCCATAGAGAGGGGCAGCAGAGGCAGAATGCAGATCCACCACTTGGTAAGATCAAACCGCCACTGATATTTGTAATCCCAGAGAGTGCAGAAGTGGGGCCCTGCGTTGCCTTTTCTTCTCCACAATTTGATGCGATCTCCAAACACTTTTAAGGAAGGTTGTGTTCCTAAAGAGGAATAAGGTGTGTTTTAAAGGTGGACAGTGTCTTCTTCCTTTTGCGGGACTTGGAGAACATGTTGACACAACCAGAGCAGGGCATGGGGTGGAGGAGTCCTCTGCTGACTCTGGGCTTTGCTGTTTTACACAGGCAAGTAATATGTTTCCTTTTCTTCTTCTTCTCTCTCTCTT
>VYXB01000685.1:46412-64905 GCA_013397135.1 Pachyramphus minor | reverse complement strand
TTTTTTTTTTTTTTTGTAGACATGACTTGTATTGGCTTCATGACACTGCACTAACCAGTTCTTTTTTTAAAATCCCATATGCAGAAGAGCACATTTCGCAGCACTTCTCATCTGAACTGCCCCCAAGCTTTGCTGCTGGGTGGCAGGAAGGTGTCCCCAGAGAAACCCTCCCTCTGGCAGTGTTGCCAGCTGACTTGCAGCCCATTGCAATGGGCTCTGGGCTTGGTTTCCCTCTTCTCCCCCTCAGGTCTCCAGTCAAAAGGCTTAAGCCATGTTATTTTTAGTTACTAGACTTGCAAATCATTCACAGATTTCCCCTCCAGTCTTGTGTACCCAGCTCCTTCCTTGACATTTCCTCTTGGATATTGCATTGCTTTTTAAAAATAAATCTATCTAAAACCTCTCACATTTCCCACCTCCACTCATCTGTAAATCTGCCCTTCTTCCGTTAGCTTATCAGCCTCTCTAAAAACAGGAAAAGAAAATTGCTTGGGTAATCTCAGTGTCTTGCTGCACTGCTGTCAAGGCTGCTGATGCTCTGCAAGCCCACTCCTTCCCTAGCCTGGCTCACCTTGGGCATTGCTGTCCCCCTGTGCCCTCTTTGCAGGGGCCTGTCCAAACAGCTGCTCACAGTCCATGCCAGTGGCAGAGTTGTGTCCTTTTACCCCCTGAAACATATTTCTGAGCAAGCTGTCAGCCCCAGGCGAGACTGAGCTGCAGTATCAAGCTTGGCTCCCCTCTTCACTTTCATTTCCTCCTCTCCAGCCCCAGACCTGCTCATTTTCTGTCTCCCTTTGGTCCCATGTCTCTTCTCCTCCAGACCTCATCTCTCTTTACTCCCGACCTTCAGGACTCAGAGGTTTGCTCACTTTCCAACTATTTTGTGCAGTACTTTGTGCTAATTTGTGCAGTACTTTGTCCTCAAACAAAACCTGTCAACAGACAAAAATCAAGGAGATTGTACTGCATTAAACTGATGCAAGAAGAAAACAAAGGCCATTTCCCAAGCAAATAGCTGTTTCTCATGTCTAATTTGAGCTTCACTAGAGAATTAGAAATAAGTCATAGTCAAGGTTTAATTAGTAGTAAAAGGTTTTTTTGAGGTATGCTTTGCTTTTAACTTTGAGCCCTGCCAAGAAGGACTTGGGGATGCTGGTGAACAAGAAGCTGGACATGAGCTAGCAATGTGTACTTGTAGCCCAGAAAGGCAAGTGTCCTGGGCTGCATCAAAAGAAATGTGGCCAGCAGAGCGAGAGAGGTGATTCTACACCTCTTCTGTGCCCTCATGAGACCCCACCTGAAGTAGCTGCATCCAGCTATGAGGACTCCAACATAAGAAGGATGTGGACCTGCTGAAGCATGTCCAGAGGAGGGCCACGAAGATGATTAGAGAGATGGAGCATGTCTCACATGAAGAAAGGCTAGGAGAGTTGGGGTTGTTCAGCCTGGAAAAGTGGTGGTTTAGGGGTGGCCTAACTGTGGCCTTCCAGTACCTGAAGGGGGCCTATAAGGAAGATCGTCTATTTACAAGAGCTTGTAGTGACAGGAAAAGGAGCAATGGCTTCAAAATGAACGTGAAGAGGTTTAGAGTAGATATTGGAAAGACATTCTTTGCTGTGATGGTGGTGAGACACTGGAACAGGTTGCCCAGGTAAGTTGTGGATGCAACCTGATCTACTGAAAAGTGTCCCTGCCCATGGCAGGGGGATTGTAACTAGATGATCTTTAAGGTCCCTTCCAACCCAAGCCATTCTACGATTCTATGAGTTTCTCTGTTAAATCATTAATTGTCATTCAATTAAAAATATTTCTTCTTAAATAAAAGTCTGACTAGACAGACACTTTTGTGAGATCAATTGTCTGAACTGTAGAAGGTGGTATTTCTGGTAGCAGAATGAAAGCCAAAGCCCTGCTGGTTTAGAATACAGACTTTCTCTTGGTCTTCAGAGGAAAAAGTCTGGACATGTTCAATTAACTGTGTTATTACTTTCATCCTATTAATTGCAGTTATTTCTGTATGTTTATTCTTTGAAATTAGCCAGGGAAACAGGTTGCTAGAGGTAAGAGGCAATCCTCTGAAACAGTGCTTGCCCATACCACAGAATACATGAATCATTTAATAGTCTCTTAAAATAGAAGCAGATTGTACCACTGTTTTTGATGACGAGTTCTTATCTTCTTTAGCAAAATGTGGAGTACTGGTTTTATTTTTATCTTAAACTATGGCAGAGGTTTTGGAAATTCTAAGCATTCTATGAGAAGTGTATGCATGATAGAAATATCCCAAATAGTGTCCCACAGTAAATTCCCTATGTCTGATCAGCTGCAAACCTGAAAACAGTAGGGAGTGCAATAGGAATTTAAAGATTGTCAGCAGCATCATGATGTATCTTACTACCTGTTGTATAAATACCCTTCTAAAGAAATTCCAGGCCCCAGGGTAACTGCAGAAAAAGCTGTAGTTCATGATGTTAAATGCAAAAGTGGACAAGACTTGAGGATGATATATCTGAATAGCTCTCCCTAGTAGCCCATTAAGCAAATTACATTAGTGATTTAGGCCGTATTAGAAAGTAAGGGAACATAGAATCAAAGAATAGTTTGGGTTGGAAGGCATCACTTAGCCCAACTCCCCTGCAATGAGCAGAAACTGCTTCAACTAGATCAGGTTGCTCAGAGCCTCATCCAATCTGACTTTGAATGTTTCCAGGAATGGGTCATCCACAGCCTCTCTGGGCAACTTGTGCTAGTGCTTCACCATCATCATTGTAAAAAAAATCTTACATCTAGTCGGCATCTACCCTCCTTTAGTTTTAAACCATTGCTTCTTGTCCTTATGGCCACAGGCTCTGCTAAGAAGTCTGTCCCCATCTTTCTTATAGATTCCTTTCAGGTACTGGAAGGCTGCTCTAAGGTCTCCCTGGAGACCTCTTCTCTTCTCTCAGTCGTTCTTCATAGGAGAGGAGCTCCATCTGTCTGACCATCTTTATGACTCTTCTCTAGACTCCAGAGCTGGATGCAGTACTCTGGGTGGGGTCTCACCAGTAGAGGGGCAGGATCACCTCCCTCAACCAGCACGTTCTACTTTATGCTCAGATCAAGGCTTTGCTAAACCATTTATGCAGAGGCTTGAGAATTAACTAATTCCTTGTTTTGTTTTGCTTGTGTCTGCAGCTTTTGCTTTCCCTATTAAGCTGTCTTTATCTCAACCCGCGAGTTTTCCAGCTTTTATCCTTCTGATTCTCTCCCTCATCCCACTGGGGGAGTGGGCTGTGTGGTGCTTTGTTGCTGGCTGGGGTTAAACCATGACATCTGTTAATCTACTCACATCCATTTGCAGTTTCCTTATATGCCTTATATAAGCTGAACTATTGGATTTGTTTCTGGGTGATTCCAATGCCTTGACTTGCAGGGATAAAACTCTGTTTTCACAAAGACGGAATGCTTTTTACGTTTTTGTGAGCTGATCAGTCTTAGAAGAACATTGAAGAAGTATGTTATTAATCTACACACTGTCTTCTCAGAAAATACTTTGTCTTTGTAATCCTCTCCATCAGTAAGGATTTATGTTTATAAAGTGGAAAAATAGTTACTGAAGAAAATTTAGTGTTTACAGTACTGATCTCTATTTTGATTAAAAAAAGACGATTCAAGTTCTCCATGCTGACTTATGTGCTGCCTTGAGAGTGAAGCAGGTTTATTTTTTTACTTTGCACTTGACAGGTCATTATAATTTGTCTCTATGTGTATCAAGCAATAATTTCAGTTTTGCTGAAACAGAAAATACAGTCAATAAGAGCTGCATCTTGGTATGACTGAAGTATTTGTGATACCCAAGGAGAATGAAAGGGTGGCAACCACTCCAGCACAGAGGGAGTGTAATAGAGCAAGTGTCCTGCTGTGCTTACTACACATGTATCCTTAGTCATAGATTGACTGTATCGATGTTTTTATTTCATTCTTTAACTTAGGAGCCCAAGTGCTCTGTAGTATTTTTTATGCTTGAGGTAAATCATAAGAATGTAGAGGCTGATCAGTAAAATGTACCTTTGTGGTAAACTACAATTCTATTTCCCACAGTTAAGGGTAAGGCAGAAGGGGGGAAAAAGAAAAGCTAATACATTTTTCTAAAACATTGCAGAATTGTAAATTCATCTGTAAGTTTTTCTTCTGATATCCTCTTTATTTTTAATATAAGAAGTCATTATACATATTAAAAGTAGGCACTGTTTTATTTGTGGAACAGTTTCCCTTCATTTTAAAATTGTGTACGTACCCCTCTACATTTTACACCTATCATAGAACATAGTTTTCTAGTCCAGTTGCTATTTTATCATGTCTTTTTCATATATATTTGGGCTGTGATCTGCAAGACTTCTGATTTTGTGGAGGTGACACCTTGCTTAGGGAGCCATAGTTTTTAAGCAATCCAAAATAGTTAGACTTAATAGTAAAAAAAAATTGTAACTTTAGTACAGTACTTTGTTTTGGTTTGTTGTTGTTTTGTTTTGTTTTTTTAATAAAAACATGCACTGAGAATATTCTTGGCAATTTTACTTGTGAATATTGGATTTGTTTGCTGTTCTTTGGTCAGAATAGCTCTGTTTTTAATAACAGGTAGATAAATACTTATCACTTTCAGATTAAGATAATGAGGAAATTAATTTTTCCTCTGTACACTTTCTATTTAAAGTAACTGCCTCCATAGCTTACATATATATTTATTTAATTTTTTTAAGTTATGCATTTAATTTCAGTAGAACACACACATGAATTTGCTGACGGGAATCTGTGAGATGGGAAGAGCTGATAAACCGCCTCTGGGACTGGAAAGACCGAAGCTCAGTAGGGCTTCTTTATTTCCCCAGCGTCAATGGACAGACACAATGATGAGCCAGGAATGACAAATAAACCTCTTTTTTCCACTTAAACTGCAGTGCCACTGCAACCATACTACAGGACTGGCTGCTCTATGCTTTATACTCAGCACTTTCTCTTTTTTACAGCCACCTCTTCTAACCAAACTGCTAACACATTTGTGGTTATTTTGAGCTTAAATCTTTCTGACTTCAAGCTGATAGCTATTTTACTATTTAAATTTTACCTCATAAGCCATCTGATTTGAAAAGTGAAGGAGGCTAATCCTGTACTGTCATGATTTAGGAGAGCAGAGAATCCACTGGGAGGTTGTTTTTAAAGCAATGAGGTTTGACAACCTTTCTTTTTACAGTCGGCAGATTAACATTTAGAAAATACACTTTTAAACCACTTGTTTGCACTTCCTTCATTATGAAATATTGGAAAATCCAAGTTGTTTTCTTCAGATTTGGGGTATTTCTTCTGTACTCTGCCTTCAGTTATGAGGATTGCTAGCATGTAGTTTTGAGAAAGAAATCTTCAGGTCATATTCATTGTGTTGAGAGAAAAAAATTAATGAAGGTCAGGCCTATTGTCAATCTTCAACCATTTCAGTTAGGAAATGAAATAAGTTTTGCCAGTGATACTGATATTATTTCTCCTCAGCACAAAAGTGTGTGTGGTACTTTATGCTTTATCATTTGTGATAATCTCCTCAATGTTTTGTCTTTTTTTTTCTCTAACATAATTAGCATTCCACTGCACAGAGAACACTTTTCTCTATATCTGTTTGCTCTTCCATGCTCTCAGGTTTGATGTCTCAAATATATTCATTTATGAATAGAAACAATCAACTAAATAAAGGGCAAGAAATTCTATCTGTTCAGTTCTGCCATGGCAGAAATGGCTTCAAAATTTATCTGAGAATTTATCTTTTTTACTGAGCTACCGTAGCAAAGTAGAAAATGGCCTCATGTTCATCTTGTTTCAGAAATCATTCATACAGTTGGCAGCCGACTGTATTTCAGATTACAAAATAGATTGTTGCTTTTCATTTTTCTGATAAAATGCAAAAGAATCACAGAATCACAGAATCAAATAGGTCGGAAAAGACCTCTGAGATCTTCCAGGCCAGCCTCTGACTGAACACCACCCTGTCAACTAGACCATGGCACAAAGTGCCGCATCCAGTCTTTCCTTAAACACCTCCAGGGACAGCGATTCCACCAACTCCCTGGGCAGTACATTCCAATGTCTGAACACTCTTTCGGTGAAGAAATTCCTCCGAACTCCTCAGTTCTTGAAATGGATAAACATTTCCTATAAAAATCTAGCAACTCATTCTCGATTAATTGTAATAAATTAATCCTGACAAATCAATGGTAGTTGTCACAAAAATTTGATTTGGGTCTGCTGAAAGCGGGTGTGCAGACCCCACATTGACAGACCCCACAGTGACAGAAGCGCATGTTTCAGAAATCTATCAAGGCAGATACTTTATGTTATGGTTTTCAGACACTTGCAGCATGTCCCCAAAATGTACTTCTCTTGTGCTACTGCAACTGGTAGCAGCACCACATCTGCCCACTCCCTCCTCATGTGAGCTCTCTCCCGCTCCCCAGTCTTTCTCTCTAAACAAGAAAACAGTATGCTAGACAGCAAACCCCACATTTGAAGTAGCTTGTGTTTAGTTTGTGGAAACCCAGGCTTTTCATCCATTGGAGTGTGGAGACCACTGCAAACAATGATTAACTATATACGTATTTAGTGCTAAAAACATTATTAAAAACTGTGTTTTAGGACTTCGCCCAAAAAGGACTCTGCGCTTGGTGCTGTGGACAGGAGAGGAGCAAGGAGGAATAGGTGCCAAACAATATTATCAGTTGCACAAGGTAAATTACGTTTTTCATCGTTTTCTTGACAGCACTTTACTAGTCTTGTAACTTGCATATTATTGTCAAGATGTTCAGCTTAATATCTAACCAAAAACAGTGATTCCAGTTCTGCCTGCAAGTATATTTTCTGGGCTTAATCGTAAATGTAAACTTCATTTTATTTAACAGTAAGTGATGCGACCACACATATACGTGTTCCGCTTGACCTAAGATACTCTGTCACAAAACTGTTCTGAAACAGATATTTCATGATGATTATCTGCCATAGCTTTCAAACATAACTGACTCTCTGAGAACATATGATGAATGGTCCACATATGTTTGCAATATAAATAAGTTTTGTTTGCCTTATATATTTCTGCTTCATTGCATTTTCCCATAACATTTTACAATGTAAAATGTAAAATAATATAAAGAAAAATCTTTGCTATCTTATCTTAGTAGTGTGTAATCTGTAATACACTTTGCCAGTTGTTAGTTTTGTGGACTGGAACATCTTCAAAGGTTGATTTCTGATGATGCAAAGAACAAACTCTGTGAGTATGGTTATCAGGATGAAAATATTATGTATAATCACATCTGTCTCTCCTGCCAACTACTGGTGTTTCAAAGTACATCATGGCATAAAGAGCTGTTGCCAAAAGTATTTTGGAGATAAGTCTTTGGAATATGTGGGATTTTTTTCTTTTTCCCAGAAAAATTAAGCTGTACGTGTATAACTAGTCTAAAGTAGTTATCTTTTATTCTTTTCCCTAATTTTCCCTAATTTATTATAACTTTCAGCAATGGTTAATACATTCAAGGCAGAGATGAGATGAAATGAGATGAATGCAGATGCGTTTGTTACCTGTTCCACAATAGTATGAAAGCAGACTTACAAGCAATCCCTGAGAGTATATTTTTAGTGCTAAGCAACCTATCAGAACAAATAAACAGAAATTTCACTTTGAGTCAAATTCATTGTGATGTACAAAATTGGATCAATTTGCATCTGCAATAGAGTTGTCAGAGACAGCATTACAGCGGTTACAGTTTTCTGGCTAATTGATGAACAAGCAATTATTTCCCACTAACTAGTTGAGTATTACTAAGGTGTGTATTTAACTACCCATGTATAATGTTATTCCTCCTTAAGTTTCCAAATTATAGGGATAGCTCAGCTCTGTCATTTATTTGGAAGAGGTACCAAAGAACCTGCTTTCTCAGCTTCAGGGAGGTAACAGGTTGCAGTTTAGTATGTGTTAAGAACTCTGGATTTACCACTGGTACTCTGATGCTCAGCAGAATTAAACTAGAATAGAATGTTCTGGAATAGGTAGCACTTGAAAGACATGCTTCTCATATACAGAATTGCATTTTGGAGGAGCTGGAAGGATGTGCTGTGCCTAGTGCACACCACTCATCAGAAATATATTTGATGATTTACCTCTGTAGATTTCCTTGTTAGACAGTAAGATCCACCCTCTGGTGGTGATGTCAGCAACATATGAAATTGTCTCATGCATGTCTCATCTTTTTCCAAGATGGTTGCAATTTGCTGTTGTCTCAAAAAGTTGTATTCAGAAATAATACCAAAAAGCAGGCCTAAGGATCAAATAGGGAAATATAAAGCAGGCTGGGTGTTGTTTGAAAGATACTTTGTTACTTTGCTTTTAAAAAATTCGAGACAAAGATGCATGTCAATTCTTGCTCTGCTGATGAGATTCCATCTGGATGTTTAGCTCTGCAAAGAAAGCCCTGTCTAACTTAAGACATTGTAATTTACAATGGAGTATTTAAGCGGAAATGACATCTGTCTGTTGTTTGTTGTTCTTGTTTCCCCCCTGGCATGTGATCTGATATAATTATAAATTGATATGAATATAGGATATTACATTACTCATAATAACAAAATTAAGTAGATTAATATTGTACATTATATTTAGCATGAAAAATAACTTAACCTTTTAGTGATTTACTTGCTCAAATTTCTGGCAATTAGGATAGTATGGCGCACACAGTGCTTGCTGATGGTAATGAGCACAAGTTAAATAAGAGTGGTATTTAAAGATGTCTTATTAAATGAAAGACGGCCTGTATGACTCATGTACATAGCTGGATTTATTATGACTTTACTTCACTACAAACAAGTTGAATTATGAATGCAGTAGTTCAGCAGAGGCAGCCATGGATTTCCTTGACATTGTAAATTATCTCCTCATGTCAATGGAAATGTGGCAGGGGAGAAGAAATGAAGACAATATAGTACTGGACAAGTACAGATACCCCTGCTTTTGTAGCTTATTTATTATTTCTTTCAGTTTAATTTCAGGTCTTTCTTCCTCATCTGTCATCGTAGGTTGCCAGTTGTAGAAAGTGGAAAAGTTACTGCAGAAATAACTGAGATAGTAGTAGCAGCATAGTAGTTTTAGTATGGTGGCAATAATTAACTCACATCCCTGCATAATAGCAGCATTTCTATCACTCAGGTATTTCTGTAGATCCCAGTATTATAATTTCTGATTATTAAAGCTAGTGATAGAGCATATTGGCTATTCAGAGCCTTATGTGAATATAAGAGCTGCCATATTGGATTGATCAAAAGCTCTAGTGCTCTAGGCAGTCTAGTGCTATCTCTTGTTTCTGATAGCATCCAGTGAATATATGCTTAGGAAAAACATAGTTGCCAACTGCAGTCAGATTAATCTCAGACACATACATTGCTCATGCAACCATGCTTTCATTTTATCAAATATTTTTCTGGAGAGCATCCCATGGTCCTCATCTATTACTTCTTTTGTATGATTTTTCTAAACCATTTCCAAGAGTTTCCAGGAGTTTCAATGCCTCCATTAGTGTAAGGGTACCTGTCACCCACCAGTACATCACAGAGCACCTGTTCAGTTTTGGCCATGGGGCAGAAGCCTCCCAGGTGAATTACCAGCCCCTTTGCTCACAAAGGAGATATCTGCTGAAGTGCTCACTGCTTTTAGCTGTTGGCGAATAATTAGATTTAATCCCAGACTAGAAAAAGGGTTGCTTTTCCTTAACATTAAAGCTCCTTATCTTGATGAAGGGTAATGAAATTAAAGGATCTAAGTGCAAATCAGGCTCCAGATCTTGGAGTTCGACACTATATCTGAAGTCTTTTTCCAGTGCTTAGTGTGTGTTCCAGTTGCTAAGTAGGTTTCTTACAATACAGTAAATACAGTAAATAACTTTAAAAATGTGAAACATTGGAACACTGCTTTCTTATACAAGGTGAATGGAAGAACTGGAGAAACATAATTTTAAACGGCCTCATGTTGCAGCTCTTCAGTACAGATTCTCCTGCAACCTTTAACAACAACATGTGAGTGCCCTCCACCACGGTTTTTTAAGTTATTTGTATGTTTACTCTTTTGCTGCCTCCATGAAGGGAGAAAGAAGTATATGTAATGGAGTGTCTATCCCACTTTTCATTGCTTTGGACTAGTTTCAGTGAAAGGTCTGTGTACCATGAAACAAGGTTACAGTTATTTACCCAGCTGAATTAAGGGACTATGAGTGGCTGATAATATTTATTTTGGAATAGAAGTATTGCATACAATCTTCTAGGAAAGCAAATATATTTTGTAGTTAGAAGACTAAGAGATCCTAGGCCACATTCAAATTTACTTTAGTAACTATTGTGATCGTTGGAGACATTAATGTGTTATGAATTTAATTCAAACCGTATTACAGAAGGCATTCTTAAAATATTTATGCAGATTGACCCAAACATGGACCCTTGGTCCATTGGGATGTTCTGTTGTAAGAAAGTTGGTCTCCTTCTATCCAAACTCCCTGCAGCTGTGCAAGACAGAAAATTACCCCTTCTTGTGGACTCACCGTGGTGAACTTTCCTCATTGGCTTATTTTCATTTCAACATTTCACCTTTTACCCGGACGAGAACCTAAAAGCGTTCTGCATAAAACCAGGAAATATTAATAACGTATGTGCTGTGATAATTTATAAGGTGTTGCAAATTTCTTTTCATATATCTTCTATTGAAAGTTTTGGAAGTACTCATTAGTTTCCTGAAGGAGTAAACATCATCTTTGATTGAAAGATGTAAACCACAATTTTTAATTTTGGCAATATTGCCTATTTTCAAGTGAAAACCTAAAACCTTTCAGAAAAGGGCAGTGGTGGGATGGTCATTCAGAGGCATAGACATTTTTTGATACCCTTGTATTTGAGCAGGAAAAGGGCTTAAGTCATGGAACATTTTCCAGGGAGAACACTTCTCTTTGATACGCCTCTTTGTCAAAGAAAAAAGCCTCCCAAGACAAGGTTTCAGGTAATCCAATGCATGCCTTACTTAGCCTGCTGCCATCTTCAGAGCTGTCTGCTTTTTCTTGTCTGTCATCCCAGGGAACTTACAATACTGAATGGTCATCTCTTGAGTGCTGGCAAGTCGACACAGAGGAAACAGTCGTTGTATTGTACAAGGCAAGACATGCCAGTAGCACGTTTTAACTGAGTGAAATGCTAATAAGTACATGACCAAATTGCTCCAGGGTTGTTGAAGTTACTGGGATTTTTGGCATTGGCCTGCCAGAGGTCAGAACTCGTAACTGTCATACAAGAACAAGCCATAAATTCTGTGGACTTTTCCCATAAAATGTGGCAGAAGAATTATTTCATCTTCTAACAAATATATGAGCCTTATTCATACCTTGTCATCTAGCAATAATTGTGCTAATCTTTAGCTCTATAGCAGCTTTTTCCCATATAATGGTGGGATCATTTACAAAAATTTATAACTCACAGTGTTGCTGATTTTTCCTGTCTTCATTCAAAAAGAGTGTAAATGGTATGATCACGCTTGTGACTGATGGTTATTATGCTTTGATGCTGGTGCATCTCTGCTTCCTAACAGCTGTTGTGGTGGGTTGTTTTCTGTAGTTTCTGTTTATGCTCTTTTGCTTCATGAAGTAATCTTCACATTAAACAGCAACTTAAAATTACCCTGCATCATGTTTATATGTTATTAAATACTTAGAGGATGTGGGGTTTTTGTTTTTTTTTTCCAGCTGTCACATGCACAGGTATTCCAGTGGGTTTTTTGTCTTTCCTGTAGTCTTAGTTGCCAGCCTAACTAAGCTGGGTGCTGATTTAAAGCCACTTTTAGTACTACAAGTTGGATGACCATCACTTTGCTGTGAGTTCTGCAACACGGCTGTTGCCATGCTATGTTTGTTTCCCAACTGCTCTGAAACAAATAAGGGAATACAAGTGTTGTTGTTTCCTAAAATTAAGTGTAAATCAATAACAGAAAGCTGAAAACATGGTGTTGGATTAACTGATGTCCCTTATCACTGGAACAAATGAACCATTATTCAAGGACAGTGCTTTGTTGTGACAGACTTTAGTATTTTCCTTATAAAGTGATCATTTTTCTTAGTGGAATGAAAAACAAAACCAGTAAATGAGCTGTTGGACAAGTAATACTCTATTTTAAATAGCCCCAAATTACTGAAGGCTTTTAGCATATCTGTTCCCTCCATTATACTTCCAGGTATCTCACTGCTTTAGCTGGGTAAGAGGGATTGCCATCAGTGGGTTGGTAGATTAGTCATGAGATGTCGGAGTCTAGTTTAACATCTGGTAAAATTAAGAGAGTTGGGCCCGTTCAATCTTGAGAAGAGACAACTGAGAGGAAACCTTATTAATGTTTGTAACTATGTGAAGAGAAGGTGTCAAGAGGATGAAGCCAGGCTCTTCTCGGTGATGCCAAGTGATAGGACAAAAGGCAATGGGCGGAAACTGATGCACAGGAAGTTCCACCCGCACATGAGGAAGAACTTCTTTACTGTGTGGATGCACTGGAGCAGACTGTCCAGAGAGATTGCGGATTCTTCCTCAAGAGGAATATTCAGGAACCATCTGGATGCAGTCTTGTGCAATGTGCTCTAGGATAATCTGCCTGAGCAGGGAGATTGGACCAAATGACCCACTGTGGTCCCTTCCAACCTTATCCATTCTGTGATTCTGTGATTTCATGTTACCAAGTTAGAAATGAGAAGTTACCTTAGAAATGAGAAGTACTTATATTTTTAGTTTTGCTTAACAGAGATAAAAATAGATTGTTTATAGAGAAAACAGAAAGAAAAGGAATTAAAATTAAGAAATTAGAAATAGAAGCATTGTCAAGAATCATACCTAATTGTGTGTTCAATGAAAATAGCAAGTTATAGAAAGCCAACTTGCCCATGTAGTATTTATTGTTATGTGTCATTTAAAAATTCATTTGAAGAGCTAAGCATGATAAGATAAAGAGAGGTGACCTCTTCTGTGACCAAGTTATAGGAAGATAAAGGGTAAAAGTCTATTTTGATGATGACAGCTGGTCACACAAACAAGTTTTAATTTTCTGGTACATACCAAGAGAAGTGGCACAATATCAAAATGTAGCAAATGAAATTACTTTCTGAAAAAAGATATGTACTAAGTTTAAAATACTTATTTAACTGGTACATTCACTACACAACTGAAGGAAACAACTGAACCCTGCAGTTATTTTTTAAAATCTTTCTGTTTTGTTGTGCTGTTCCCTTGAATTAGTCAAGAGGGCAATGTACAGGCTCAGCCCACTTTGCTATGTAGATGCACTGTACCATGCACTGTAGATGGTAAATGATGACAAAGCATCTTCACTACAGCATGTTTTCCAGTATGTCTGTCTTTCTAAGTAGAAATGCCAATATATCTGTACAAAAATGGGTGTAGTAAAGCTGATCTTTTTTTTAAGACCGCAACTTTCAAATTTGATGGTGAATAGTTTTATAAGTAACCCTGTCTTCTAATGGAATAAATAGGGAAAAAGCTTTCTCAAGGATACATGGTACTTCAAATAGTTGTGACCCGTTTCTTTTTTGTTCCCCAGTGAAGTCAGTTTCTCTCTCTAGGGGATCCTGGTTTCGTGCCTCTCCAGCACATTCTCAGAACTGAACAGCTTTCTTACAGAACAACAATATGATGTAATGTATTGTGGGTGGTTTGTTTACTCAGTTTCATATTAAAAACACATGCAAAAATTTATGTGAGAAAACACAACTGAAGACTGCTGTGATACTAGAGTTTATGAAGTTTTTGAACTTAGGGATTCTGTTCTTTCAAGTGATAGGTGAGATTTCTTCTAGGTATCCACGCTGTTCCCAAGCTCACTCTTCTCCTCACTTCACTGCCCTGAATACTTCCTTCCCCTTGTCTTATTGCTCCTCCTCATTTCAGCTTCTCTAAAAATAGGCACAAGTGCAACTTTGGAGACTCAACCAAAGAGGCTGAGTACCACAGCATAGTATTTATGCAGTGCTTACTATACTTAACGTGAGCTTTCATCGGCAATTCAGGAGCACACTGAAATGTGTGTTGTCTTCCCTAAGTCTTGCTCCTTGGGCATGTGATATAAAGAAGATTTATATTTTGAAGCATTCTTTCTGTTGTATCTGTAACATTAGAGCATCATTGATCCCTTTTAGCATGCAGTGTGCTTTTTCTTGGCCTGCTTCTCTCCAAAGTTCAAAGGATCTGTGAATCACATTTCATGTTGAGGCTCATGACGTATAATACATTATTTGATGGTAGACCTAGACACCACATGTAGCCTAATTATTTACATTTAATATTTTACAAACTGAATATTTTTTGCACTGTACAAAAATAATGATTGCCAATTTGGTGACAACATTGGTTATTTCCACTTTGATTTCCAGTGGCTGAATGGGTTTAAGTTATAACATTTACAGTTACTTCATCGTGCAAATATTTTACATTAAATTTTTTAACCACTGAATATATTTCTAAGGTAAAAGTAAATATCTCTGCTATGTTAGAATTTGTTTCACTCAAAAGAGAAAAGTTTTGTGAAAGTGTAAGACACAGTTCTTGGCAAATTCTATAAAGGACTTCTGAAAACTTACATGAATCATTCACAGCCACCTGTAGTTCATCTTTGGGCTTATATACAAAATAAAGTGAAAGAATTCTTTAGTGAATTGTAGACTTATGTAAGCTGTTAATGAACTGTATCTGCTACTTGCTGCTATCATGTATCTCTTCTAAGGATTTTCTTATAACAACCCATGGCAGCCATAAAATTCTGGAATGAGATTTGGCTGGAGATTTGGCAGGACTAACACCTGCAGAAAGTTCTCGTAGTCACATTGAAGATGGTCTGAAGTATAGCTTTTTTCTGCCTGACGTGACCATAAAATGTTTAATTTTTAAAAGAAGTTTTGTGCTCCTCCAAAAGAGTGAGATCTTACTTCATATAAAATCCGTATATATTTTATTCCAATTAAACCTTTGTAACTGAGCAATCTGAGCAAATGTGGGAAGCAAATAAATGGTTCTGGATGTTAATTTTTGTTCTTTTAGCTAGAAAGATTCTTCCAAGTGAACACTAGACACAAACATTACTGTGCTGATTGTACAGAAGATCGTACATTTCATGTTTTCTGTGATGATTTACCTTGGAAGCACAAACTTTCCTTAAAATAGTTATTATTTCTTCAGGTCAGGGCGAATGTTGGCGTTTCAGCCTTCCAACTGATGTCAGAGTTGACTACATGGTATATTGAAAATAATGTGTTTCTGAACAGAGAGCAGCTGGCGTTTTAAATAGAATGTCCTTCACAGTCTAAGCAGTCTAATTTTAAGGCCACGGGACTGTGTACCCTCCACACTGCAACCTATTTTCTGAGTTTCAGGTCTGAGAATAAAGGAAGAGCTTCAAGGGAAAACTGCAATATGGTAGTGATGGCTTATTTCCTAGGTGGCACTTCAGAAGTCTTAGAGGAAGTATCTGGGGGCAGCAGACCAGGCATGTTGTGGCTCCTACAGAGTATTGGTGCCTTAGAACAGAACTGTTTCAGCATTTTCATATAGAAAGGTTAGGTCCCTTAATTCATGTTTATATACACATGGTCACAGGAAGAATTTCTCTGCTTCTTTAACAAATCCATTGTGGTATGTTCACATTGACACCTAGAATCCGGTATATGATACCAGCTAAAATAGCAACTATAGCACAATATCTTCTTTCCTTACATGTTTAGGAAAATATCTCCAACTTTGATATCGTCATGGAGTCTGATGAGGGCACCTTCAAGCCATCTGGACTGGGTTTTACTGGCAGTGCTAAAGCTCGGGAAATCGTGAAAGAGATCATGACTCTGCTGCAGCCCATCAATGCTACAGATGTTTATGACAATGCAGATGGAACAGACATCGATTACTGGATGAGAGACGGGGTGCCTGGTGAGTGTGGTTTACAGGTGATACCGCTCCCCCCAAGCAGTGCCATGTCAGATGGGTCGTCTGGTGTTTTGAAAATAGTAAGAAATGCTTTCTCCAGGGAGTAAAATCTTCTGTAAGTAACATGCATAAATGTTAAAAGGTGACCGACAGAAATAGGACATAATGTGCATTTGAACTGCAGTTTAATAATGGTATAGATTATATGTAGAATAAAATGCCTAAAATCTTCTTTTCGGCTTTAAGGATTTATAATAATTAATCCCAGACTGGTGGTTTATAAATAGTAAACCAAGGCAGAGGGGAATTCTCCAATGCAAAAGAAATATTTTTTTAATTATTATTATTTTTACTCTGAAATATGGGGCTTTTTCTCTCTCTCTTTTATATACTGGAGAAGCAAAGTTTTTGAGGTGTGACATTAAAAGGTTACAGGCCATTAAGGTTTTAAAAAGGGATAAAAATCATAAAAGTTTGAAGTGGTTTAAGGGTTTATTTGGAGGATTGTATCTGGCTCCAAGTGAGGAGCAGGTTTTTGGCAAAGAACCTTGTAATCTGTGAGAGAGATCCACCACTGGCAGCACCCCTGTGCATGAGACCCCATGCTAGCACAGAGGCTTTCAAAGCACAAGAATTCCAACTGGAGGCCAGCCTGGGTGAAACCTTAGTGAATTTTCATTTGAATAATGGTAGAAAGGTTTCATAACCATGATAGTAAAAAAATTATGTCAGTTTTAAAATTTTAAGGTTCTTTTTCTCCTGTGTTTTATGTATGAAGTAGGCTGGCATATTTCTCATGGTAGTTTTACTACTTGCTACTATATGATTAGAATCTCTTAATGTTTTATTAACTGTCTTGTTTTCTACCTTGTGGAAGACACAGTGGATCATGGAATATACTATTTTTATTTATGGTCAGAAACCTTTGCTTCTCACTCAGGAGGTACAGAGATACTATAAGGTTGACTGCCTTGATAAACATGTGGATGTCTAATTTTCAAACCAAAATATCTGTGTTGGGCAAGAAGTATGGATGAATGGATAGTGTTAAACAGCTAGGGATTCATCTTCAGCTGGAGTGCTGCTTTCCAGGTGAGGTGGAAGCTGCTAAGTGCAATGTCATACAACTGTGACAATGGTGTGCTGAGTTGTTTTGAGGCACCTTAAGCGCTACTGAGAGGCTGTAGCTGCGAATCATCCTCCACACCCTGGAAGAGCCAGGTCCAGAATTTCAGACCTGAGGGTTCTAAGGCAGCTGTCTCAGAAAGATGGCCTCCTTGATCTGCTGCTTGTCACAGAGAGGATCTTGTGAGTGAAGTGGAGATTGGTGGCTGTCTTGGCCACAGCAACCATGAAGTGATTGTGTTTGAAATCTCTATTGACAGGAGAAGATGGTATTTCAACCCTGGGCATGGGGAGAGCAGAATTCAGGCTGCCCAGGGAATTAGTAGGGAAGTTCTCTGGGAAAATGCTTTTGAAGGTGCTGGGGTCCATCAGTGCTGGTCACTTTTAAAACATCACCAGCTAAGGGCACAGGGGCAGGTAATGCCCAAATGTCATTAAGTCAGGCAGGTGAGGCAGAAGGCCAGCTTGGCTGAGCAGGGATCTTCTCTTGGAAATAAGGCAAAAAAAGAAGGTGTATGCCCAGTGAAAGCAAAGTCAAGTGACATGGGAAGAATACAGAGATGCTGCTCACCACTGTAGGGAGAAAATTCATGTAGCCAAAACTCAGCTGGAGTTGAAGCTGCCAGAAATTTGGGAGACAATAAAAACATCTTTTTTGAATATATTAATGGCAGCAGGCAGTATAGAAATATCATCAGCCCATTACAGAATGAGGATGGTCACCTCACAAACAGGGACAGAGACAAGGTAGAAGTGTTTAACACTTTTTTTGCCTCTGTCTTCAACATGAATGACAGACCAAGGGGATCTCAGTGCCCTCAGCTGGAGGACTATGACTGCGAGAATCATCAACTCCCGGTCAACCCTGAAATCGTGTGGGACCTGCTGCTCCAGCTGGATCCCTACAAATCTATGGGGCCTGATGGGATTCATCCCAGAATCCTCAAAGAGCTGGTTGATGTCATCACAAAACCTCTCTCAATGGTTTTCGAGTGGTCTTGGGAATCCAGAGAGGTCCCAGCTGACTGGAAGCGGTGAATGTTGTCCTGATTTTCAAGAAGGGCAAGAAGGAGGACCTACAGACCTATCAGTCTCACTTCAGTGCCTGATAAAGATATGGAGAAGATTATTCTGGGAAGTATTGAAAAACACCTGAAAGACAACGCTGTCATTGGTCACAGCCAGCATGGCTTCATGAGAGGAAAGTCCTGTTTATCAAACCTGATTTCCTTTTATGACAAGATAACCCACCTGGTTGATCAAGGGAAGGCAGTTCATGTCATCTATTTGGATTTCAGTAAAGCTTTTGATACTGTCTCTCACAGGATCCTTCTGGACAAAATGTCCAGCACAG
>VYXB01000685.1:8689-45800 GCA_013397135.1 Pachyramphus minor | reverse complement strand
CAAGCCTGATAGAGTTCAAGAAGCATTTGGATGATACTCTCAGGCACATAGTGTAGCTCTTGGGGATGATCCTGTGTGGGGCTAAGAGTTGGACTCGATGATCCTTGTGGGTCCTTTCCAACTCAGCATATTTCTGTGATTCTGTGGTAAGAACTCACCCCTCATCCTGTGTTTAGAAAATTCAAAGGTATCAGAATTTATTTTCTGGGTAAGGTGTTGGGAGCATTACAGATGGTCCTCAGGGACTTTCATTTTGCTTCCTATCTGAGTGTGACAGATTATAGAAGAGAGAAAAATTTAACATTCAAATGCCTTGTTTTCAATTGATAATGTGAGTGGTGCTTGTGATGGCAGTGTGTATTGAGCCCTTGTACACCGTATCTCATCAGCTATGGTGCACCTGGAGCATAAACAGCCACAGCTTGCCATGGTCCTCTTGATTAGTCATTGGGCAACATGTGTAAAGCACACTCATCAGGAGCAGTGCAGGAATGGAATCTGTCTCCCACAGACATCTGCACTCCTCAGAAAGCATGAACTATGAAAAATATAAACTATAAGCTCAGCCTTGGGAAAATATGAATACACCAGAACCAAGACCTCAGTTTTTAAAGAAATCTGATTTGCTTTCCTATTAAAAATTTGTCACGTTAATTGATGGTGGAGTTTTTTTGCTGAAGCTTTGGTTCGTTTAACTTCCTGTTAAGCAAATAGCAATGTTCTTGCAGCATAAAGCTGAGTCTTTTTTTTCCCCATCAAGCACCACTGAGAAGAAATTAGCTTCACTAAAAGAATTTTGGCTGATTTAGATTGTATTTTGTACTGTACCAGAGAGAAATCTAAGACATCGTGTAATCTTCACGCTTTGTCTGCAGTATTCTCCCTGCTCCAATAAGCCCTTATGGTATATAATAACATTGAAACAAATTGAACACTCTGTAACAGCTTTTATAATTTTATCCAATTTAAACATGCAGTCAAGTGTTGACACTTCATCAATTTTATTTAAATATTTTCTTGAAAATACACTTGGTGTCTTTGTTTCTGCAACAGTGAGAGAAAATACAGTGTACTTCTTGAAAAGTAAAAATGGTTTCTGACATAATTTCTCTAGAATTTTTCACATTTTCATTGTTAAATAAATTCTGGGATTCATCTTTTTATGTTATTAATATTCTGCTCCTCCTGCTCCTTTTGGTCTGAAAGACCCACAGAGGACAATATTATGTGTGTTTTTCGGAGCTTTCCACAGCTGAGACAGCCAGAGACACTGTGGCTCCTTAATCTCTGCTATTTCCAGCATGTTTATTTTTAATGGGCATGCAATGAAATGTTATTTGTAATGTTACTTAAACATATGTACAACTAAACAGGGGTGATTATTCTGAGATTTTAGGATGAGAGAAGCCAGGAGAGCTCAGAGTGCTTAGCAAACCATAGACTGAAGCCTAACTAATACCTCTAAAGCACAAGCAAGGTGATCTGCATCAAACACGGCACTCTGGTGCTTTGTGACTGCAGAATATTAGAAATATTTCCGTCAGTGGCCTTTACATTGGATTGTTTTGAGAACAGTTCAACTCAGCAATGAGGAATGTCTGTAGCTATGTTTTTGTACTGATAGCAAGTTTTCAGCTACTGAAAATATTTGTATAACATTTGTTTTGCCTTTTCATGAGGCATAAATCAAATTAAATTAGGGTTTTGTGGTGTTTTATTCTGTGGTTTTACAGTTTGAGGTGACCATTGCTCCTTTAATAATTGTGCAATTATTTTTCTCATCCTTCTTTTTAAACGTTCAATTATATATTTGGGTTTAGTTAGGGTTACATCCAAACTGTGGCACATAAAGCTGTTCTTTTGCAACACTAAGTCCTAATCAAGTTTGGCTAGAATTTGCAAATACACGTGGGAACATGGGCTGGTTGGGTTTATTTATTTGGTTTCTTAGCATACTTTTTAACAACAGGCTTCTTCAGTGTCTGAAAGGGTTAAAAAACCACTAAGTGAGCCCTGCTAAATCACTACTTGGGTATTGCTGTAGAGAAAAAAAGGTATCTGATGATCACAGATAGCTGATAATTATCAAGGTGCTTCCAATGTGATTTAGACCAGTTCCGAAGGTAACATGCGTGGGTCTGGGTCAGCCTTCCCTGCAAACCTTAAAAATATGAGCAGGGGAAAATGAAGTGATTCCAGTGAATATTAGTTCGGCTTTAGGTGTTTGGGAAGATGAAAATGGATGCTTTCTTATTTTTGCAGAGGAATGGCGGTTGTGACACATTATTTCTGGGAAAGCTGGTTCAAGGACACTCCTTTCTGCTCGTCAGGGTTGTTATCTGTTGCTGTAGTAGTTATGATGGGAACACTTGTTTGTTAGGAGCTGGGCTGTATTTGAGATCAAGCTGACCCAGGGCATCAAGCAACTCCCCAAAGGCGTGTTTCAATTCCTCTTTTAAAAATCAACCAGTGACCTAAAGGTGAAACTCCTTTTTACAATGTCAGTCTGAACCTTGATGGTTGTTCATGTCTCTCTATCTCCACAGTGAAAGTGTCTTGCTTTTTTGTTACATTATATAAAAGAAGGAATTATTCTTACAGAAACTAATAAAACAGTAGTTCATCTAACTTTAATGTTTCTTCAGAAATCAAAAATTCATTGCTAACCTAATCTATTAGTCATTCAGATGTGGCAAACAAATACTGTAATATATCATTTCTCTCATTTTCATAGTGCTTCTTTATAACCTTCATCTAAAATATTATGTATTTTGGCCTGAGACACCAGACTTTGACAGGGATTATTTCCTTTCTTATTATGTAAGAGGTTAAATCCTTCAGTTCTATGCCTTTCCTGGAGCACACTTCTGTCTCTTACCCTCACCCCCATCATCCTTTGTAGCACCAGGTTCAAGTGTAAGGCTACCAGCAAGCTTGAGCCACGCCTACTCCTCTGTTTGGTGTCAGCCAGGGACATGTCTGAGAAAGCAGTGTAATGGGAAAACTCCCTGACTTGAAGTTGCCAGTTGGACATGAAGAATTGGGTAAACTCTCTTTCCCAAACTGTAAGTGAGTAACCTCTGTTCACTCTTGGCTATGTTACTGTTTGGAAGTGATACTCCACAGTAATACTTGAAATACTGCCTCTCAATACTGTCCACAGTCTGGGGCAGGCTCTTTGGATCCAGTTTCTAGGCTTCTTTTTATTTCTAAAAGAAAAAAAGCTCTAAAGAAAAAGAAGACAAATCAGATTTACATAGTGTAGGGCTTCATAAGCCAATGCTGAAAGGCCTTTAATTTGAATGTGCAGGGGTAAGGGATGTTGCATTTGACAAAGACCTTCCTACAAGATGAGGGAAAGAGAAAAAAAGTTTCCCTAAAAGTAGACATTAAAATTAATTCCTTCACTTCAATACGTAGCATTTGTGTCACTTGTGATTTGGGATGTTTAGCATAGGGAATCACATGTAGAATTCCAGTTATTTGACAAACACAAGGCAAATGTCTCCTGCTCACTCATGGAGCAAAAAGTTCGACAAAACTCCTGAACACTACTCACAGAACTAAGCTTTATGGATAGTATTATAAATACTTTGGTAATTTTAGGTACTCCACAGGTGCTAGGTTTTTGTACTTGCTGAGTTCCTGCTGCACTGGAAGTGTTGAAGCACAATGCCAACACCAACCACTATTGGCCTGATTTATTTGTTTGTGGAAATGAGGGGTAAGGGGCTTATGGGTGTACACTCATGTCTTACCTGAGTCTTGATCTCAGTAAGTCTGAGATATACCAACATTGTTGTCTGATAATTAGCAATATTGTATTGCTTTTACCAGGGCATTACTTTCCTTTTAAATATCTTCTTTTATCATTCATAAAGGAAATATGGTGGATAAGTGTGTTCCACTGTAAAAGCCAAATATTCTGCAACTTGGGCAGTATTAAATTAAACCAGTATGCTAAGAGAACAACCATAATTGCTTGGCACTTAAAAGAACCTGCTGTAAGTGCTAAGGCTATTAGACCCATTTAAAATCCTGATTAGAGAAAGAACTGTGTGTATTAATCTGTAAAATAATTCATCTGTTCTCTAATTTATCATTGTTCCATTAAAATGGGCTTTTGAAATTAGAAATTACTCTAGAGTAATTAAATAAATTTAATATGCTGCAACTTTTTATGAAGGTGGATACCTTAAAAGGCTCACAGTTTAACATAGTATCTCATTATATTAGCCTTTCATACGACCTTCTCTGCTTTTAATAAAGTTAATAAAGTCTTTGAGACTAATCATTTAATGAAAGGAATAGTCTGTAACTTATGGTATGTTTTCATATGAGTTGTGCTATTTGACTACCAGACAAAATTGGCCACACTTTAATATTTCCTTCCACCTTTGTTCTGCTTGGGCTACTCTTGCATTGGCACATTAGAGTATTGGGCTACTTTTAATAATTAACAAGAAGCATCAGTTTTGCAAGGTTTTTCTGTTTCATGTAGACTAGACACAGACCAAGCAAATATTCATCTGGGATAGTGCTGTTGGAGAGAGGAATGGAGTTGAGCAATTAGGCACAGTGCCTGAGAGCAAATTTTCCTGGCAGTTTTAAGAGGGCTTTTGTAATATATTTCTCATTGGCAATTCAGTCTGTTTAAATCTAAACAAAATCAAAGTGGACAAAAGCAAACACCTTCTTCCAATAGGGTTAGTGAGCTATAGAGGCACTTTGCAGACTTGGTGAATTCTCTGTCATTTTGAATGTATAAAATAAGACTTGGGTGTCCTTCAAAAAGTAAAGGGTAATTCAAGCAGGAGGAATGGGCTTGATGCAGTAGATACAAGGTGAGGTCCTTGGCCATGTGTTATTCCAAAGGTGTGATAGTTATGGGTTTTGCTGGCCTTAAAATATCTGTGAATCCACCACTAAATATTACAAGCATTTTCTATGATGAAATGCTCCTTTTCACTTTTAAGGCTCACCCATTTCAAACAGACTAGCTTTTGGAATATCAAAAGCTTTTGTCTTTGATTTGTACAACATTTAGATAATTCTAATTAGAATTACAAAAATAGAACTGTCATTAACTTGCTGATCCCAGAGGAAATTTGAAATGTGAAACAAGAAATATTTGTAAAACTCTGTCATAAATTGCTGAACTTCTAAAGGCATTGCTGAATTTCTTATTTTATTTATAGGTATTACTTTTTCTTCAGTATTTGTGGTGCAGTTTAGTTGTCAAGGTTTTCTTGGTGGTCACAAGTGAAAAATTACAGCACGTGGGTTAAGTAGCTGGTATTACACAGCTCTTAAAATCTGTCTTTCAATAAACTTAAACAAGACAACTTTAAAATAATGTTATATTATTATTATAATAAATTGGTTTAAAACGCTGAGTTTCTCATTGTCTTTTAGAATCCTAAAAGAAGTAAAACTGATCCACTGCATTCAAGCCAGTACTAATACTAAATAAGCTCATTAATCTAGTAATGAAAATTTAAATTAAGGTGTTTCAAATAAAATGGTAAATTTTAATGGTTCTTGCACTTTTCAGCTAGTGGACTTCTTTCTCTTATTTTGTCACTGTTCTTTCTGTGACTATCAGTAAGGTTGAATTTCTTCCTTTCTTTCAGATACTTAGTCTTCAAAAAGTTACAGGAGGTCCATTGGTGTAAATGACTCTTGTTATTAAACAGGTTCTTCCTGTAAGCATATGCAATTCCTAAACATCTCAAAAATTACCAATAAATTTGCTACTGCCACTCACCTTCTTAATAGTAGAATATGCTCTGCCTCAGAAAAGAACATTGAAAATATCTGAGAATCTCTTGGATTTTGGGTGTGGTTGTTTTTATTCTGGCTGTGCCTCAGAGAGACATAATAATTCTCTATTGTTTGCTGCCTAGGAAAGCTAAATTCTGTTTCTGTGGGTGGGAATATTCTTTTTCATATGAAAGTATTTGCCATTTTTTGATTCTGAAAAACAAGTGTCCTACATTAACACATGGAGCTCAGTGTTAACATGTTAAATATGCATTTCGGAAGTATAATTAGTTAAGCCTTATTCCTAGAACTGCCCCTGACTTCACTGAAGCTTATGCAAATAATGAAGTAAACAGAAAGAAAAAATAATAATAATAAAAAAAGAGTTAATTAGAGTTCTGTAAGGAATTTGGAGATGGAAAATGCTTGCCAAAGGAAGAAGTGAGAAAGTTAAACGTGGTTATCTCCAGTTTTTATTTTGTTAACCTTTTTGAAACTTGACTGTATGAAAAATTAAGACACATTTATAGGGTGGAAATGTTGGGAGATTTCTCACCAAATGTGTAATTATCCAGAATGGCTGTTAGGAACAACAGCAATATTCATGGATTTCATTCCTTGAAAACAAACTGTAATGGCATCAGTATTAAAAATGTAAACCATTCAGTAGCATTCCAGGACGACCATGTGGAAACTGCTCTTGATGGGAGGGACAGAAGTTAAATGTATTAAGATCTGGCTTGCAGCTCTCCAAGTAGTTTCCTGTATGAAGTCATATGATGCATGCTTCTAATAGGATTCTCCAGGGCTTGGTGTATCCTCAAATACTTAGAATTTTCATTGGTGATTTGGAATCAAGTTTAAAATTACAGCAAAACACAGCTGATGTAATTGCTATATTGAAATGATAAAGAATGATGAGAACAAGTTGATCATCCAGCCAAGGTAATTATGTGAGTCTCCTCTGGCCAGTTTGTTCACCCCTTTCTCGTACTGGAGTCACAAAAGATGTAATATATAAAAACCATTTTGCCTTGGACGTGTTGGCCGCCTTACTGCCAGAGAGGCCCATACATTACCTCGTTGCCCCAAGGTCTCCATGGTGCCTCTTGCACAGCAGGGCCTGCAGCTCCTGTTCTGCAGAGCTGCTGCCCTACTCGTGCACCTCTCACACCTACTACTGCCGTGGGTTGTCCTGTTCCAGTACAGGACTTTGGTTTTGTCTTTGCTGAATATTCTGAGGTCTGTGTCAAGCCACTTCTGGATTTTGAGCTCTCTGAATAGCAGCTATGCCTTCCAGCATGCACAGCTGCTCCTTCCACAAATTTTATGAAGAAACAGGCCATCCTTGTCATCTGGATCATTGCTGGATGTGCAGGGAGTACTGACCTGGCACAGACTCCTGAGAGTCACACCACTCATAACCAGCCACCAGTTAGACCTCAAACTGCTGGCTACCCTTTGAGCCCAGGAGCCCAGACAGTTTTCCACCCATTTTTATTCCACTCCTTCCGTCCATAATTATCTTGGGGACTGAGGTTAGTTTTTGTAGTTTATAGTTCATAGAATCATCATAGAATCAGAGAATGGTTTGGGTTAGAAGGGACCTTAAAGATCACCTAGTTCCAACCCCTCTGCCAAGGACAGGGACATTTTTCACTAGGCCAGGTTGTTCAGAGCCCAGTCCAACCTGACCTTAAACACTACCAGGGATGGGGCATTCACAGCTTCTGTGGGCAACTGGTTCCAGTGTGTCACCACCCTCGCAGTAAAGAATTTTTTCCTAATATCTAATCTAAACCTACTCACTTTCAATTTGATCCCATTCCCCCTTGTCCTGTCACTACAGGCTCTTGTAAAAAGTCCCACTCCATCTTTCTTGTAGGCTCCTTTCAGGCCTGGAAGGCCTCAATTTGGGCCTCAATTAGGTCGCCCCAAAAGCTTCTCTTTTTCAGACTGAACAATCCCAATTCTTTCAGCCTTTCCTCATAGGAGAGGTGCTCTGTCTCTCTAATCAACATGTGGCCCTCCTCTGGACCTGCTCCTGGATCCTGCTGCTTTTGATTGTACAACGTTTGCTTTTTTTCAGTCATTTGGGACTTCCCTTAATTACCACAACTTTTCCAAGATGACAGAAAGCAACCTCTCAGTGTCATTGGCCAGCTCCCCCATGCAGCCCATCCAGTACCATTAATTTGTATTTGCCCCATTTACCTAAACAATCCCTAACTTCATTTTTCTATACCATGAGTAGTACCTACTCCTCCATCTTCCCAGTCCTGCCATGCAGAGACCTGAGAGCTACTTTTAAGTTCAAACCATGGCAATTACTTTAGCAGTATTCTTTCATTGCTTATTGTTATAGCTAGTATAGCAAATAATATAGCATTTCAACAGCATTTTCTCCCCAAAAGTTCTAGAAGTTTTACATGGAAAGGAGGCTGTAGAAACCTCTCAACTGACTGTCCAGGGCACATTGGAGGTTTGAACCAAGTATGATTTTGATCCAGAATCAGGAAGCTTTTTTGTGACAGAGGCTCAGATACTAGTCAGAAAACTCATCCCTTCCTGAAGCAGCAAGCATATCACACTTTCATTTGCAGGTGACATTTTAGGTGTAAATGTTTGAGGCTTCTGAAGAATGCTGTTGATAGCAGTCCAAACTGAACAAATACTAAGCTCAGAAATAATTTATAGATACATTGTCCTCAAAGGAGCAAGTTCAAAATTATTTCAGTGTCAGGTTCTACAGGACATCATTAACATTTATAAACTGCAGAATGGGAATCCTTCTAACTGTTTGTCTTCAAAACTCATTCTACAGATTCGGTCTACTGTGGTACTGAATTTCTGAAGAGCAGAATTTATTGAATACCATTTTTTTTTCCCCAGATGTCTCTTTCCAGTGACATTATATGTGTTTTCATGCAACACTTTCAATCAATTCAGCCATGGAGTAGACCACAGAAAAACACTTAATTGTGAGAGAAACTGAATATACATTTGTATTTTATATTGGCAAATTCTCAAGAAAGTGTCCTGGGCCACATAGGAATGCAAGAGAGAAGGTACAGGGTTACTCTTCTGGCTCTGACATCTGCTATCATCAGTGAACAATTTATGATTCCCCAGTTTCCCCTAATGATAGCTGTTACCTGAGGGTTGCTTATCAGCTACTTTTTGCCGAAAAGGTGCAATAAAGAGGAAGGAGTCATCATTACCTCCCTAATTAAGCTGGTCCATCTTCTGCAGGAATCATCAGACCTTGCAGTTATTTAGCTCCAGAGCAGCTTCACCTGAGCAAATGTGGATGTGCATAAATAAAAGAGCAGCATAAGTGGAAGCATAAGGCTCCTATAAATGTATTTTAGGGACACATAAACAAATCTGTCTGCAAGGACAAAGCATGAACCTCAACAAGAGAAGCAGTTTATTGGAATTCTCCATCCAAAGTGCCAGTAAACTAACTATGATTTACTGTCCATGAGGGCCAGTCTGTCCACAGCTCTCGAATGTTTTCTGTGCCCATGACAAAGCTCTGTCTGAATCACCATGTAGGGCTTTGGACATCTGCCAAAGAAAATAGGCATTTCTCCCTAGCCTAGATGGCTAAACTGGATTTTAAAACAGTTCAGTTCTATTAACTATATTAAACCCGAGGAATGACCTTCTGGAACAGGAAAATTTTTGTAGTTGTTGCTGCTGTCTTTAAAGAAACCTCAAGTAAAGAAATAGCTGAAAGCAGGAATTTTCAGACTCTGGTATCCAGATTTCTGAGACATTGTGGATTACTCCTTAAAATGTACAACTTCCTCTGCTACTAAGAGAGCAAGTTAGTTGTCAGTGATCTTGATTATCCATTTGTTGTCAGTTGGGATAATCCATGTGTTTCAAAATGTTTATGGATTTAAAATTGGAAGCGTTTGAAAACTGTTAGTGTGGCATTGTGGAGGAGAATGAAGTTGAGCAGCTTGATTTCTCAAAGGGTAGATACTCCATCCCTACAAGCAAAGACATGAGGGTTTAGAGAATTGACATCTTATAGCTATCCCAAATTCCTTTTGGGGATGTGTAAGGTACAAACACCTCACCTTCTGAGTGCATTAGAGATATGAGACAGAAAACTTAAATTCTCTGAGGACAAAGGTTATTGTGACAAATCCTAAAGCAAAGTGATTTTACCTAAACAAGGAATGTCTGGATTGCCTGCCTGCTTCCCCTGAAATCCAGACCCGCAGCAACACAACAACAACCAAAGCACAATGGAAGGTGATGAGAGCAGGCTGAGAAAGATCAGTCTTCAATTGTCCATCTCTGATCAGACAGTTGTGAAGAAACAAAAACCAAACTTATCCCCAGTCAAGTCACAGAAATGATTTTCTAGAATTTTTATGCCTTGCATCCCTTAAATGGGTAACTTCTAGAAGAAGGACTTTTACCACTCTTTTCTGCACATGTAGACAAGATGTATCTATGCATTGCAGTTCATGTGAAATTTAGGAGTGAGGCATTTTTCCGATGAAGAGTTCTTGTTCATAAAATGCAACAGGGTTACTCCAGAAGTTTGATGTCTACTTGGTCTTTGCAAGGTTCACTTGGAATGGTACTCCTGAATTTCCCTCTGCCTTGCAGACCAAACATGACTGGAGCCATGGGTCAAGCCAACGACCAGAAAAAAATGATCTGTAGTCTGTTAAGCAGCTATTTAAAAAATGCTTACAAACAGATGAGATTTCAAAGAACCACTAAGCTGGCAAGAAGATTTCTAGAGAGCCTCTAAATATCTTTCATTCCAGCATGGTCTTGTGAATGCCTCTGTTATTTCTTTCACATTTGTTTAAGCTGGTCTTGAAGACTTACTATAATGGAAACATTATAGACCAGCCAGTCTGTCCCAGTGCTATTCTTAGTGTTTAGGGAAGTTTTTCTACTATCTAACCTAAGTCTTTCCTGCTGCAATTTAAGTGTATTAACTCTTTCTTCTTTTCCTTGGGAACCCAGAGACATGGTTACTTTTCCCTCTTGCAGCAGGTTTTAATGTGAAGTTCATTTTTTCCATTCTTGGTATAGTAGTTCACACTTGCCCCTGTTGATTATCATCCTGAGTTGTCTTTTCAAGTAACGCTTCAGTGAAGATTGCTTAAATTCTCATCATGCTCTCAGTTTACATGCTATATATCCCTGGTTAGTGTCATCTCACAGTGTAGGAAGACTCCGCTCCATTTGATCTATAATGAGAATACCAAATAGCCTCCAGACCCCTGTGGTGTGCCACTCTATAGATCCTTCCATGTTTACTCTCTGAGTACATTGTTCATGCAGTTTGGAGCAACCTTGCAATATACATAATTTCCTTTTTCTCTTCTGGTGTCCTTAATGATAAACTTAACTTTGAACTTTTATCCATGTTTTATAGGATCAAAAAGCCATTTTGTACACTAAGGTGCTGAACCATGCTATATTCTGGTAACATCTGGAGGTCGCAGTGCTTTTGTGCCTGACATTAAAGGCGTTGGATCCTACATGTGTGTTTTGGGGTTTCTTCATAGATAGAATGCCTTGCAGAAGTAGTTTCTGCAGGTAGACTAGCTCTTTTGTTAAGGAAAAAGTACTGAAATATGTTGATTTGTATAAACAGGATCTGGTTTTATGAAATTAGGATAGAAAATAACAGAATGATGAATATTTCACTAAGAATAAACATTTAGGTAGAATTTCGAGTGATTCGAGAAACTAATTTTTCAAGATTTTTATTTCATGTATGTATTAAGTCAAGAAAATCTGCATGATTGGAGTATTTGGTTTTGCTGTTTTATTTCACTTAATGAGAAAAATTTGGGGTGCCTTTTATTTTCTTTTGAGTTGGGAAAAGAGAAAAGCAGAATTTTGTCATTTGCTAGAAAATGGAAAGGCCAGGTTTTCCTAGCTCTGCCTTTCATTGTCTACCTGTCTTAGGGATTCCAGGAAGCTGCATTTTTTGCATCATGTATCACTACAAGACAATTATTACTTTAATCAAACGAAACCAACCTTTATACTGTACAAGCTACTCTCTGGGCTTTAATGCAGACATGAACCAGGCTAGTTCCAGTTTTTAGCAGACTGTCCCCTTCATGACTCCAGGTGGAAGCCACCAACAAAACTATTAAAATCTCTGGAAAGAAAAATGAAAAGTATATGAAATATATCTATATATATGAACAGCACTATTATATTATAGAGAATAAAAATTCACCTTTTATAATATAACCAGAGGATCAGAGCATCAGCACTAACCAGCTTTAAGACACACTTCTCTGGGCAACATGTAATTGAATGGAGAAAATCAGCACCACAAAATGTTTCGAAGACCAGGATCAAACCTAAATTTAATAAGAATGGAATACTGCATGGGAGAAAGGTCCAGTAAAGGCTATCTGACACAGTGATATGAATGCAAGTTCCTGCTCAGGAAGTCCTTAATCTGTTGATGACTGGACAGGTGTACTGAAGGAAGAGACCCTGTTTCTCCCATTCTTTCTCACAACATTGGCTGCTACCAGAGAGGGGGAAACAGGCTGGCTGAATATTTGAGATTTTCCCCAGTTCATCTGGTTTTCTGTCCTAAGTAGTGCTAGCCTGCATCGTCTAAATAATGCTAAATGATCCAGGTAACCAGGCTCATGGTGCATGTCAGTGGCCTTTTAGATGCAGAAATGTTCTGAGTTGTTTAAAATGTTAGATGTAAATTATGATGCAGTCTTTCCTTTGAGCCTCTGTATAATATAAATCCAATGCGCTCGTCCTGCAGCCAGTTGCCTGTGGCTTCCCACTGCAGGGCTTGGCTTAAGCTGAAAAGGCAGTGTAAGGCAGATGGGAAGGGAAAAAGGAGAGGGGAGGTGAAATGGCTGGGGTAGAGCTGTGTGGGGTCCTTAGTTATTAGAAAGCTGAAAGCCTACTTTCAAACAAAAGCATCTTTTAGTCAGTTTTCAGATTTAAGCCAGAGATAAGCAGGAAGTATTAATGATACCAATTACTGTTATTGACTCCCTCATATTTTTTCTGTTCTGTGCTTTAAAAATGCTAACTGAATCTGTAGGCAGATGAGATTGCGGCAGCAGCCCTTCATTGCCAAATTAGAGACTCTGAGATAAGCTGAATGAGTTTGAAATATATTTAAAAAAAATAAAGGTTGTTAACTAACTGTCTTTTCATTCCTGTTTCAGAGCAGAATGAAGGGCTGGTGCATGTGCTACGAGTGTCACTTGAAAGGAGCCTTTAGATAAATACTACTGAAGGCTGGGCAGCTGTGGGTTTTGTTGCACTCAGGTGTTAACTGGTGCATCTCACAGCCTGAACCGGGCCCTTGCATTCGTAGCAGCTGCTGCAGAAAGAGGCAGCAGTCTGGTAGGCTACTGTATGCACTGTGCTGGTTTCAAGCAAGTCATAGTGCATTCTCGTTTTGTTGTCTCTGCTCAAAGATTGCAGAAATAGACGGCCACTAATAGCCAAAATGCCTCATTTTGGCAAAGCCTAGATTAATTCTTGAGGGGTTTTTTCCCCCATGCAGAAGGACTTTGGAGGTTCCTAAGCTATTTGCATAGAACTGCCACTGCCAGCCTTGAAATTGTTATTAGTGCTCCAGCTACCTATACTCTTGAGCTTGTAACCAAGAACATGAAGGAGACTGGGTCTGACAGGGCAGCTCTCGCTCTCTTGCTGTGCTGCAGTGTGAGAACCACAGGCTGAGCATGTCAGGGCTTTGACACTCCACTGCAGCAGGTTTTTTTCTTGACCTGAACAATTTTAGCCCTTCTGACTTCTAGGTAAAAACCAGATTTCATTGTGCAGCTGAAACTAATCAACAAGTTTTAGACATCTTAATCTTGAACACAGCCCAAATTATACACATCTTTAATTTTAAAGCCTCAAGATATGCTAAGTGGGAAGCTGTTACGGTATGCAGCAAAATCTTTTTGTTCCTTCATCCTATGATAGACGGGTGAGTTCAAGCCTCACACCAGGGACACCATTCTGCGATGGTGATTTGAGAGTTTTAGGACTCCAGGATAGGGTATTTTAGCGGGGGAATATGCCCCCTGCCCTTGCCCCCCCTGCCTCAGGGTCCCAGGAGCCCATCAAGGACCCACACAGAGACCACAGGAGAGGAGATGAGCGAGAGAAAGTTTATTGTCTGGCTAGGAACTTATATAAGTTTCAGGGGAATCTAAAAATGACCAATAGAAAATCTCTGGAGGTTTACAAAACTCACCAATAGAAGGGAAAGGTTAAGAACCAATAGAAAAGGGTTAATANAAGTAGGATGAATCCACTGCCACAGGAAGCATTGAGGAAATATAATTAGGCTGCCTGCCTGTTCCAGTTGATCCAGATTACTATGTACTTTTCTTGTCCACCAACACCTGCTGGCTAGATTTTAAGGCAAATGTTCATGTGCAGTCATCATTAAAAGCACATGCATTGGATGCTCTTGAAGCCCCTAAGTGCTCTGCATTTATATATTTTATTTCAGAATGCTTGGGGGAAAGAAGGAATCATCACACAGCTAAAAATGTCATTTGCTTTCTCTTCACCATGCAGCTCTTCTCTTTGAAGACAAGTAGCTGCCAGGATATCTGTTAATGGTAAAATGATTCTGAGACATGGTGTTCTGGTTTTGAGAACATTATCTTGGATTAAAAATTTTTTCACTCAGTATACTGAACCCAGTCACAATTTCACTATCCCTTAGCCCGAGTAATGACTTAAAGTTTCTAATTACAGAGCAAGAGGACTGTGTGTGGTCCCTGGGGCCTGAGCTAAGAGAGTGCTAAGAAACACTCCTGTAATAATTTAACAGGCATGAGAGCTCCTGCCTGCTGAGACAGCTCTTGTGCCTCTGTGGAAATGTGCATGATCACTGCTTTGCCTGTGTCTTGGGTCAGTCCTCCCCAGCCAAACCTCCTTTGGCTTCACCTCCCCGAGCTTTGCAAGTCATGTCTTGGCCCCCGTCCCCAGCCTTCACTACATCTTACCTGTGCAAAAACATTTGCCTCCCCATTTTAGAGCATCCTTTTTGCAGGAAAAAAAAAAAAATTGAGCAGAATTGAATATATGTTGCCATCATGGATAGCGTTATGCCATGCCTTTTGCTGCTTTTTTTCAGATCATTCTCTTTTTCTTCTTGATTTGCAGTGCATTTCAAATTCACTGAGATAGGGAAAAGCGTGATCGCTCTTCCACTGTTTCAAGGAGTGAATATTTGGCTGCCTCATTTGCTAAAATGGAGAGCGGTAAAGGCACTCTGGGTGCCTCATCTAATTCCAGATAAGCCTTGGGCTCTCGATACACAGTGCAAGAATCTAATTATTGAAGTAATTATTATTGCCTTCTCTGCTACACCACATTTTTCGAAACCTTTGGAGCCACAGTGCTGGACCCTGCTGGCATTGGTGGGACATAATGGCAGTCTGTCAACCTCGAAATAATTTGACTGTACTTACCTGGAATGAGTTACTTATTTAAAATCTCACTTGTCTATTTTTTGACCCTGAAAAGAATGTGTGACAGGGGAAGTATTCCCTTCTTCACTCAGTGCATTCTAATTTCTATGACTGCATTTCTGAAAAGGTGGTGCCTTTTCTTCACCTCCTCTGAAGAATCTGATAATAGCTAAGGCTAAGGCAGGACTACTCAGGACTAATGAGACCTTCTAGTTTTTCTTCTTTTGTGTCAGTCCCTGTAGGAGCAGGAAATGGAAACTATTCAACCAATAATCATGCACAACTCTTTTGCAATGATGGACCTTAAAGAAAGAAAAATTGTCCTCTTTTTTTGCTATCAGATGCCTGTCAGTTTTAAAGTGAGGATTTAAAAGTAAAGTGAGGATGGAAAAGTAAAATAAATATTGGCCAGAGTGTAAAAATTTTTCATTTAGATGTTATTTTTAGGTAACACTTTTAATTCCAGCTTGGCTGAGTACTTGTTGCAGTCCTTTGAATTTATAGAATGCCATTCTATTTAGGAAGTGTACATTTGGATCCTGAAAGGTTTTAAATTGTGTGTGGGTTGCTATACCTCTGTGTTTATTATATTTATGAATCTAATGTGTAAAAAAAATTTTCAGTTCATGCATTTGAAAGGAACCAATAGTCTAATGGGATTCCAGTTTTGAATACTTGGACTGGGGGAGCATGTCTTTCCCCTGTGAAAGGCAAGCGTAGCAATGCAGAGATTAAGGTGTTTTTTTTCTTTTTTTTTTTTTACAGAATGTTTTAAATTCTAGCTTCTCTTTATAAAAACAGTTTTAATCATTTGGTGTTAATCTAGGCTGCTAGCAATTATCATCACTCGCTCTTTTTTCCCCCCTTTGCATTTGTCTATATGTGGTGTTTGAATGTAGCAGCATAAACAGCTTTACAAGAGAGTACTTGTGCTTGATTTCTTTGACTAAATCCAAATTGAAATTACTTTAATTTATACAGCTGTAAACACTGCTTTAAGTTATTTAGAATGGGCACTGTATATAAGAAGGATGGTAGGGAGTATTTAAACTAATAGAGGTTTATTTACTTTGTATTGTGTAGAGTCTGGTCACTGTTATCAAAAGTTTGCATTTGTTGCATCATATGTGAAATGTGCGTTTTGGAGCTGCCTATTTGTAAAAGTATATAATTTAAAATGGGACCTTGCACATTTTTATTCACAAGTGGTGAAAAACATCTATTGATCCTTGATTTGTGCAAAATTATTATTTTGATGGAAATAATCAGAATTTTCTGGAGGAGGATTTTCAAAGCTACACTCAACAGCCTGGCACTCATGGCAGCTGGACCCACTGATGCCTTGCTCTGCTTCTGTTAAGTTTCATGCAACCAGTCTTTGCTTTCCACATTTTAAATGGGGCCTTCAACCATATAGATTTAATTTGAACAAAACCAAAAAAAACCCTCAAATTTATAAGAAAACAGCTTGTTCTGTGTGTAGTAAAACAGAATACCTGTGTTTAAGGCAAATGCTATTCCCGTTTACTGGTGGGAATCAGGCCCTTTAACTGAAAGCAAACAGCTCAAACTTTCAACTTAAAATTAATTGTCAGCTTCTTTTAGTGTTCTTTCTAAGCTTACATGACTTTTGTTTCACTCCTAATATATTTGCATTTTGACAAGTCACTCTTTGTTTGCACTGTGGCAAAGTAGCTATCACAGCAACTCAAATTTACAGGTTGGAAGAACTATACTAGTTAGGGACATTGCTTTATTTGCTTTGTCTTGTTGGATTAGTTCTGCTCTGTGGATTAGCCAGTGAACACATACAAGTAGTGATACACTGCAGAGTCAGAGCAGGTATGAGAAATTTCTCTTACTTCCCTCCTTTAAAGGACAGAAATACTTTAATTTCCTCTTTTGTTTTCCTAATGAAGCCCAAGGTAATTTCATGAGACATTAAAACAGACAAAGATTCTGAGATTATGAACAACACTGTTGCAGAAGGTGTCTTCACTGTACCTTAATTAATTTTATCCTTTTTTTTTTTTTTTTAGTTAAAGTGTGCTATTTCTTTGCAGTTTTGCTGACAAAAAATATGCAGTTTGTTTTTCAAAACATTGAATAGTTTTCACTCCTGCTACTTTGTCACCCATTGGACAACATGATCTGTAGACTGGAACAGGATGGCTTTGTGGTTCTCTGAACCCTACCCCTAACCCTAATGGTGACTGGGGCTCAGGTGCCCAGCAGCATGAGTGGCCAAGCTGAGAAAGGTGTGGAGGGAGCAATGTTGGTGCTGTGCTCTCTTTTGCATGCTTTTTGCGCCCCCAGAAAGTGCCCCTGGAGCTGTAGGCTTTGTGGCTCTCTGAAGCCTAACCCTAAAGACTGAAAACTCACACATCTGAATAGTCCTGAACCTTGCAATAAGACCACCTCTGAACTTTGTTTCAAGAACCTCTCAGTGTTTCTGTTACTAATGAACACACTAAATATACACTGGTTTGTAGATCAAATGAAAGAGATATTTCATCACCAGTATCTGGAGCATCTAATGTGTTATGAAATAACTTACTGGTTTAAAACTCAAGTATACATTACTCAAAGTAACCACAGATATTTTGAATAATATTTTATAGTTGTAGACCTAGTTTATTCTTCCAACTTTGTCTAGTAGTCAGTCCTAGATCTAAAATTCACCATGAACTTGAGGAGTTTGATAGTCTCAATGGGGTGTGAAAGTACAGACAGTAAAAGCCATTGCTCATCTTGGGGGTGTGCTTGTATAAATGCAGTTTTAGTTTCTGTGATATGAAATATAACAGACTTAGTAGTGTGCTTAGGATGTGTTTTACTTAAATTAGGTGACTGGTTTGGGGGGGGATTGTTGACTTTTTTTCATAACTCCAGAATGGTTTTTTTTTCACCATCTGGGCAGAAGGGAGCTCTACATAGTTGGGTCCTATGAATATTGGCATTTCTAATAGTCAACTGCTTGATGGGAAGGGTCCTACAGAAACTTTGTGATTAAACATCCAGCTGTAATCATATCTAGTAGGGAAGGTTAGAGCAAATGGAAACCACCTGCACAATTCCTATCTATCTCCGGAATCCTCTGGAAAAGCAGACCTACAGGCTTGCTTTAAATTGGCTTATGAGTTTTACTCCAGGGAGTCACTCCATTGATTGTAAAATACAAGGAAGCCTCTTGAATGGATTGAAAATGTAAATGAATGCAGACAATTACTGGAAACAGAAATGCTACTCAAAATCCTGACACGTGGGTCATTTTCATGGTTCCCGCTCCCCACAACTGACTTTCAAACAGTCCAAGACTGCCTGTTTCCACCGTGTTTCTGGGGAGATTTGGAAGTTTTTGGAACGGGGTGGAGCAAGGGTTTAGCCCTGCGCTTTAGCAGAGGACATCAAGCACTTCAATACTTTGGATTTCTAAGCAAGGTTGTATCAGCTACATGGTGCAGTTACAGAGAGAATACAGAGAGATACAGAAATGCCTGTTGTCAGGAAAGATAGCTCACATGGGTCCCAGTATTCACTTGGCCCTTGTGTGTGACACTTAAAGCTTAATGGCATTAAAATAAATCACTTGTTCAATCTTTAACCGCTTTACTGAGCTGAGACACAAACAAACACATGAAAAGAATTCTGAATTAGAGAAAGTACTGATTTTGCAAAGACTTTCATCCAAAACAAGGCTGGTGAAGGGTCTGGAACACAAGTGCTATAAGGAACAGCTGAGGAAACTGGGATTGTTTAGTCTGGAGAGGAGGAAGCTCAAGGGAGACCTTATCACTCTCTACAACTACCTCAGGTTGTAACCAGGTGAGGGTTGGTATCTTCTTGCAGGCAACTAGTGACAGGACAAGAGGATACAGTCTTAAGCTGCACCAGGGGAGGTTTAGGTTGAACAGTAGGAAGAAGTTCTTTACATAAAGGGTGATTGGGCCTTTGAATGGGCTGCCCGGGGAGGTGGTGGAGTCACTGTTCCTAAAAGTGTTTAAGAAAAGACTGGATGTGACACTTAGTGCCATGGCCTGGTTGATAAGGTGGTATTAGGTCACAGATTGGACTCAGTGATCTCAGAGGTCTTTTCCAACCTGGTTGATTCTGTGAGAGGTATTTTCCTTCTTCAGAGTAATACCTGATTAAAAGAAGGTAGAAATAAGTTGTTGGTCTTGTTAATAGAGAAAGGCTTTAGGCTGCCCAGACACCTTTTTGTTGGCACTTTGGATGTTCACAAAAATGGATGTTAGCTGCAAAGGAAGTGAAAATCAAGAATAGCAAGTTGACAAAGTTTTATGATGACTACTTCAAATATTTCATATAAAAACTGAAGCTGACTGTGAAAATGTGACAGTAATCTCATAGTAGAAAATGCCTAAACAATGCAACAGCCATTGACATTTTTGTGTCAATAAAAGCAGAGTGATGCAGGATAGGAGCTATACATACACAGCAACAGAAACCATGTTATTTTCAAGGAGAATGTTTTGAGGCTCTCTGTGGATAATTGTCTGAAATTGTCAGTACCCAGGGATGGTAAAAAATAGTTTCATGCAGATGGGGAAGGAAGGAAGGAAGGGAGAAAAAAACCAGAAAGCATCCATAGGTGATGCATTGTGGTATGCCACACTCACATCTTGAGTCCATTCACATGCTGATGTTTACCGGCCATATTGAGCTTTTCATCTCAGGTACGGTGAAATGCAATTAGAAAATGGAGAAGAGTCACCAGAAGTCTCTATCCTCAGAGATATTGCCTAGTTTTTGCATGAGGAGAGCTATGTAGCTTGGGAAAAAGCTGCTGAGTTAGGTGTGATGAAAGTGTATTAAGCCATTAATGGTATGAAGGTGAATGAAAAGAGAGGTGCTACTACTGCAGCTCCTGAAGCAGGAACTGTAGTGTGCCCACATGAAATGCTCAGGCACACCATGCATTGCCAAGGGGACCTGCAGGCACAGGTGTAAATAGATTCAAAAATGGGATTAGTAGGCCTGTGAAGGATCTCTCTGTCCCAGGTAATAAGGCTTCAAGGGGGTCGTGTTTGGGCAGCACCAGCTAGGGAGGCTTACCTTTTTCTTTTCTCTTTTTTAAAGAAAGAGCCTTCTGTTTGAAGACAGAGGTTGGATGAGTGGAAGAACTTACAGTGCCTTTTACTGTTGAAGCTTTATCTGAGGGCTTTGTGGTTTTTTTCCAGTCAAGGGCTGTTTAGGATGTTATTTTAGAGTTTAGTCAACTGTGCTCTATGGAGTAGAATTGCTTCCTTCCCTGAAACCTCATTTCACAGGATTTCATGCAAGTTTAGATTGGATCCCCAGCTGTCCCTGGCCCTCTGCTGCAATAAGTGAAAGGTTAATGCATTGCAAAAGTAACTGTGATAATCCTGAGCTGTAATTTAGTCTGTTTAGTGTGTCCAGAGGATAAATTCTCAAATGCATTAAGCAAAACAAGAAATAATGCGCTCTTCATACTGTCTCCCTTACTCTGCAGTCCCATTTAATTAGTTACTGAAACAACCGACTGAAAGCTTTCCCTCTGTCTTGGTGTTTGAATCATGAATTTTAAAGACTTTTGAGAGAGTGACTCAGGAGGTGAAACAGCAGGGCTTCTGATGTTATTTATAAGCTCTGTACTGGAAACTATTTCAGCGTCTGTAGCCATGAAAGTCAAGCAACGTAGCCTGTAATTTCATCATTTGCGACTAAGTGACAGGAGAACTAATGCTGTCAGCACCCCACTAAACAGCATTTGTATTCTCCATTGCCTCTACTTACTCAAAAAATGGATAATGAAATTATCCATTAAAGCCAGCTGTCAGCTACAGGTTATCCCACAAAAGAAGAGGTTAATATGAGCACCAAAATACATGCAATAGATGCCTGCAATAATTGGGTTTTCATTACAGTAACAGTTCTGCAGACTGCGGTTAAACGGGGCCAGCACAAAACATCTACGCAACACCTAGAACAAGCAGCCAAGCACTCCACAGGACTTGCAGCAACAGGGGTGCTGTGGCATGGATAGAGCCTTCCAGCCAGCCCATCCTAAACACAAATACTATTGCACCAGATTTAGTCCCTGGCCACTTGGGATTTATGACTTTGCTGGGTTTTGGAAAGATACAAAATGAAAATAAAGAATAGAATAAGTAATTGTGTTCCTGGTCCTATCATTCATCTCTTTTTCCTTTGGTAGGTCTTTGACACATATCCTTTGAAGGAAAAGTCATTTGTCTTCCCACCTCTTCCCTGAAGTTTTGACCTTCATGAAACCTTGCCAAAATGTGTGGGACAGCAGTGCTTCAGTTATGAGAAGGGACAGGCTATTGAATCTGTTACTGTATGGACAAATATATGTACCCCCACACTCTTGTCTCATAGGGTGTGTAGGAACACAAAGCTGAGTTAGCACTCTGGTGTGAGGGGGAGAATGCGAGACACTATTTAGCAGTTTTTAACTGCGTAGAAGATTGTGATGTGTCCCTTTGCATCTTTTTTTGCTATTTTTAAGTACTTGATGTAAAGGAAAAGGACATATGTATTTAATCAGGTCTTGCTTTATTTTCAAAGCATTGTAGTTTTTTAGTACATTCCTGAATAGTTTCACTGACATTAAAAAGATCTGAGATTGGAATAAGCTTGATAATGACCTAAAAGAGTTTTTCTTGTTTCTTAAAGAAAAATCAGGAAACAAAAGCAATCTTTAATAGAAAAAAAAGGAATCTGTCTGTTATAGCCAGGAAAATCTCTGCAGAAATAAAACTAAGGTTTCAGATCAGGCATTTGTGTTGACATCTTATTACAAGCAGTAGGTTAGGTAGTGTGCAGGTTTGTCTTGACAGAGAGGTGAAACTCGAACACAGACATACTTGGAAGATGCAAGAGAGGCACATGTGTTGTCTCACAATACCTGTCTTTTATATTTGTAAACTTTTGGAAACACTGAGCAAAATATCTCGTGTCAAGGCATTTCCAGCTTTTCTGTTAGTAGATAGTACAGCTTGCTCAACAGGGCACTGGCCTCAGCTCAGATGTCTGGCATCTATTCCTTTTTCAGCTGCTGTGAGAAAATGAATGTGTCATTTCATCTCTGCATGCCTTTTTCATCCTTCAGTCCCTCTTGTCTGTTTAGAGTGTATGTGCTTCTGAGATGGTGTCGTTTCTATTTGGAGAGGTAGATATACTGTGCAAAATAGTGTCAGGTCCTCTAGGGACTACTGTAAAAGGAAACCTGAAAAGGTTATATGCTTTTTTATAAATCATTAGCATATTAATTTCACTGTATATGGCAACATACATGTAGAGGTCAGTATCCCAAAGATCTAACTGTAATACTGAATACCCAAGAGAGGTTATACAAACAGTGGGGATTTTCCCATTGTATCTGAAAGATTCATGAAATTGTTGTGAAGTTTACTTGAAGCAAAGACAATTGGGAAGCTATTGATAGGGCCCTATGGGAAACATGTACTGACTGCAAGACTCACATTTGGCTTCCTTTGGCAATTAAATGCTGTTTGGGATATAAAAAGAAAAAAAATGTAGAGAGAAGTGTAATGCGAAACATTTTAAGATGAAAAGTTATTCTGGAGTAACTGCATGATTTCCCCCTTGAACATATTTGTGTTTTATGGAAGCTGTCTTTGTAATCATCCTGATAATCAGTAACTGGTTTTCCAGTCAGTGTTTTCACAAATGACAATAATTTAAATGCTTAAATATCTGGCACTAGAGTCCTGCTCTAATGATGACTTATCACAGCAGTGCTTGTGAAGGCAGTAGTGCCTGATGGAGATTGACAAGAAGCAGTGGTCATCATTGACCTGCTCATCATTCATTTTGTGGGTCGTTCATCCTTTTACCTCAATAGTAGCATCTCACCTTCTTAAGGTGGCAAGAAAAAGTTGTGTCAAACCATTTATTAATGCGTAGAAGATTGTGATGTAATGTGAATGTGTTGTAAGGCAAGTCAGTATCCTTATCATCAGCTAATGATTATTCACATTGTGCATTTCATGCTGAGACTAGAAGCTAGAAGGAATGGACTGTTTTTCAGAATTCCTCAACATGTGTGTGTGTGTGTGTGTGTATATTTTCATCAAGATACTCTTACACAGCTGACTACTACAAATATATTGTCCATATCCATTACCAAAGCAGCTGCTTTTACCTGCTTTATGCATCAAACCATGTGTGAAATAGCTGGTTGTTCAGAGACTTATGAAGTGAGTTCAAGACACAAATGAACTTGAGTTGTAGATTTTGTTTATGCTGTGTCAATTCTGAGAGATGGCTGAAAGAGCCAAGGAAATGGCACATGGGTTGGAATTCCACTGAATGGCTGAGGTTGGCAGGCACCCCTTGAGCTCTCTGGGCAATGTGTCCCAGTGTTTGACCCTAGGGGATCACCAGTAGCACTAAATAGCTGCTGATAGGTGAAAGTACTGCACTAAACTAGTAACTAAAGTGTGTTATAGAGGGTTTTCTGCTACCTTGTAGTGGTACTGTGTATTATCCGTGTATTAATTCATTGAAGCTGTAAATTATTAATTATTTTCAGTTTTTAATGTCCAGTATTTTTGATGCATTCAAGTAATAAGTACAGCATTTTTGGCAGCAGTTTTTAACATTCCCTGTTTTCATACCACAGCACCTACTACATCCAGCTAGAAGCAGTTTCTCACTGATTTCCTGCTTGACCGGCATTGTTCCTCATGTGATTTGCATCACTGTAAATGTGAACAGATTGAAAAAGGACAATTAAAGAAAGTTGTTTGGCAAACATCCCCTTTTTTCTTTTTGGGTACTCTGCAAACAGGAAAAAAGAAAAGCGCATAAAATGTGACAGTGCAGCACTGGGCTCATCTCTTCTTTTTCTGTTTGAGTATTGGTTCCACCTGGAAATCAGCATTAGATATGCAGTTCATACCTACATAACACCTCCCAGCTGAGGATTTTTAAGTACTTAATTAAAGCTTTTGGACACTTGTAAGGCTGCATGCTGTCTCCTTTCTAGGTGGCTATCATGGACATGGGTGAATAATTGATAGGTCTATGAACCACAAATACTCATCTATTTTACTTGACCGCTAGCTTATATAGCTGGCAAAAAAGAGCCCTCATTTGTTACTGACTGTTGTTCTTGAGAGAAATGTTACATAATAAAAAACAAAAAAAACCCAAACAAACTGATCAATTTTAGGTGAAATAACAAAATAGTTAATAATCAAAGTTTTAAAAATTGTGTCTGGGGGAATTTTCCCAGATTCTTTCAAGTTTTCAAAAGTGGCATGTTTGACTTTTAGGCGAATTTCCTTTGAGAAGGCTTAATAATTCAGTGGCTATCAAGGATATGTTACAGTCAGCCAGGTGATGTTCTTTGAAACCTCACTGTTTGAAGTGCTATGCCCCCACCATCTGTGGGATGGCTGATGTGCTCATAGCATTGCTTCTTCTGTTAGACTTTTAGAAAAGGGGCTGTAGATTCCCCTGGACTTTATTGAGGTAACCCAACATGACTGCAGTCCAAAGAGCCCCACAGAACTTCCCTCTTCAAAATCATCTGCAAGGGTTGATCTCAGTCCTGGATGCATTTATTGATGAAAGGGTAAATTCAGTGTCTTGCTGCAGCCTGACGACCTCTGGACTCATAAATGTCTCCAGGCTGCAAACATCAACATGGAGGAGTCTCAAGTTTGAAGCAGGAGACATGAAAATTGCTTGCAGTCATTTCTGTGCCCCAGGGTGTTTCATGTCTAGAGGCTTGCATGACACCCTCAGCTGTGAACTGTTCCTGTGCTCAAATCCAAGAGCATGGATTTTCATTTTTGTTTCTAATTACACAGGATAAAACTATTTTCTCAGGGTCTTTCCTTTAGTCTCACAAGATGTTTACAGGTCACTGACTTCAATGCTAGCCCACGACATGAGAGAGACAACATGGCCAGTTTGAAAACCTTTCTCTCTACTTACACATTCTGATGTTTCTTGCACGGTAATTTCTTGATGTCAAAGTCTATAATTTTCTGATTTATAAAACCAATTTCGAGAAAAAAAAATCTTTTTCAGCACTTCAGGGAATTAAACATGACAAAGCAAAGGGTGTTTGTTCCTGTTCCTTTCACAAGGATAGAGTGCTACTCTGTAAATCCGTAGTTACTGTGCTGAGTAAAATTTGTCCTGTGACAAATTCCAGGCAACCAGTCTTTGTCTTGAGTTTTTCAGAAGTTTTCAAAAACTGTAATAGGTTTGCCTCAGTGGCTTAATTTGTAATGTGTCTGTATTGCAGAAGTCTATCAGTTAAAGAATTTATGATTGTTCAATCCTTTTACGGTTGCATGTATTTAAAAGGATTTAGAATCAAATTTTAAAAGTGAATATGAGTTGACATAAATTCAATGTGAAAATTATTGGAACATAATTCAGCATCTGTAACCTACCCAGTGACTTCTGTGGGATTGCGTTGCTTCAAGTCAGTAGCAAACAAGTCATTTAAGAACAAGTGCCTCTTAAAACAAAATCAATCACAATAACATATAACCATATGCTACAGCTTTTGGTCTTCCTGCTCATTATCTCACTTATGAAGGAATCTTCATCTTGTATGGATTTATAAAATGCATTAACTTTCTATTCCTTCTCTATAAAATAGCAGTGAAATGAGCAATCCAAGTCAGTCTCCATTACAGCAGCAAAAACATACCTGTTAACCACAGGGAGAGCTCAACTCTGTTCTGAATGACTATAAGAGTGATCAAAAGATATGTATTATAGGAATGTACAGTTGTGCTGTGGGAAATTTTGCTTTCATTCTCTTCAAAGGCTTCAGGCATCTCAGGAAAACCAAGAAAAATCATAACAGTAAGTCTTAGGAGCACACATGAGTTTATCAAAACCCTCATCATCTAATACCGATTTCCACTGCATGTAAATAAATACATTAATCATTTATTTAATTCATCTTTATTATAAAACAAAATCCGGGGTTTTTTTCCTCCGTACTTGGCATAGTAGGAGTAGCTTCAGTCTGTGTTTCCTCCTGCAGCCCATGGCTCATATTTTTGAATTCACATCTCTGGGTTTGATGACCAAGCAAGGAACAAGTCCTGTTGTGCTAGATGGGTCCCACCCTGGGAGCAGTGCAGTTCCTAGCTCTTGTCAGTGAGCAGGCCAAGGGGAATCAGTGCAAAGGAACTGCAAGCAGTCAATCAGTGTGGTGGGGGAAAAATACCACATTTACTTATTTTCAAAATGTGTGGAATTCTGTTAATGATGGAATGGTTGTTGAGATTACAACAAAGCAAATTGAGGCTGATAAAACCAGAGAAGAGGCAGAGATAATGAACTGAGAAGGAAGAAATTTCAAGGGAACAGGGGGGCTAGGGAGGGTCAATAGGGACTGGACCAGGCAGAGAATGGCCAGGGTGAAAATTCTCTTGCCAGCGTCTCTGCTGTGGGTCCCAGTGGAGTGGCAGCTTCTCCACTCATCTTGGCTTTGATCTGCCTGGAGTGATGCCTTGCAAGCATTATTTGTACTCCCTGAGCCCACCTGGCTTGGGGAGAAGTAGTCCTTTCCCTGTCCATGTGCTCCCAGAGGGAATCAGTTGTTCCTGAATGGGAAGAACTGTGGTTTCACCCAACTTGCTTCTGCCTCACCTTATGAGGACTCCTGACTGTGAGAGAAATGTAGTTTTGGGCTCTCTGAGTTACCCCAGGTTATCTGGAAAATTGCTCTGGAACAACACATCCTTGTGATGAAAAAGGCGTAAAAAGCAGAAGCAAACTCCAAAGTGTTCCCTAACACAAATAACAGCAAGGAAAGGATTCATAACTCAGTTGTAACTCATCATCAGAGCAGTAGGATAGAGAACAGGGGAAGTGCTGCCATGGGGTTACTGTAGGGATTTTCCTGCTTGGACTCTGCTAGTTTCAGAGGAAAATGGATACATACTGTTGCTGAGGAAACGAGTCTCCCAGGGGAAGGTTGGCTTTTCTCTGGTGTGAATTTTTGCTGTCTCATGCTCACTCGAGTCAATTAACCTAAAACCTACAAACTGCACATGCCACGGCTCTGTACAGTTATTATATTTTTAATATATTATGAATTTTATACAGTTGCATGTGGATTTAATCATAAACAGCCCAGGAACAGATTCAAGTTTATATTCTTCTTCAAATATTTGTATTCCTATAATGGAACCTTGCCCATTTTTGTCTGTAGGTGCCAGCTTGCATAATGACATCAGTAAATACTTCTGGTTTCATCATTCTCAAGGGGACACGATGACAGTTCAGGATCCAAACCAGATGAATCTCTGTGCTGCTGTTTGGACTGTTGTCTCCTATATAATTGCTGACATGGAGGAGATGTTGCCAAGGTAATAAAACAGTAGGAAAGAAGATTTCTGTTCTTCAGTAAAGACTATAAGTCCACTAATGCATGTGGACTACAGCTGTGCTAAAGTCTGCTTTTAACCTTGATTTTGTGCTTTGTTATTGTATCTGTTTTCCTCGAAGTGCATGCTCTTTTACACATTCCTGTTTCTTTTTGCTGTTTTGATCTCTTCCATTTGTGATTTTCACTTAAAATGTATTCTTCTAAGTCCTCCTTGAATTTCAAATGGAGATAGGATACCTCTTTGACAATGATATAATAACCATTTGTATGCACAGTGATCCCGTGCAGCAGGAAATGTGCACCAAATAAATTTGTTGCATCGGAATAATTAATGTATTGAGTTAGTGTACACGTTTACTCGTTTCTGTCTTTCATTCTATGCATTGGAAAGAAGTACCATTAACCAAACAGCCCTTTCTTTTTACTGTTTTAAGGTAATACTGTAGTTTCTAGAAGTTTTCAGGTTATTGGACAACTTAATCTTGTGTGTTTTAATGGTGATATATGGTAGAATGGTCAAATAGTAGTTGAAATGCTAAAATAATTGGGCCTTTAATACTTCCATTCAGCTCTGCTGTTAAATCTTACTAAAGGTTAGTGTAAGACTCAGATAAACCAGGACACAGAAGATAGGAAGCCAACCAGAGGACTCTCATTTCTCCCATCTTTATTTGGCCACCTCCCCATGGAAAGCCATGTGTGTCCTTTTCCATCTCATGGAAGACTTGCCACAGTGACAAGCAGCGAATTTCACATGGCAGTTTTTCTCTGAAGTGCCATGATGTTTCAGAACCAGGATCACAGCTGTGATTTGTGACCTTCAGTACCTGCCAGCTGATATCTCCAACAAAGTGTAAGAGTAGATTTTGATTCAGAGTCCTGAAGCCCTTCCCAGCTGCTCCTCCCTTGTGGGGATGGCCTCCCTGACTGGAAGCTGGGTGAGAGGATGCTGGTGCATATTCATTTTGATGGAGGAATTAATCTGGGAATTTGATTCTTGTATACGTTGTTGGTTTACAGTTTTGGTTTTAATTTTTTTTTTTCCTACTGAGATTATGAATATTTAGGTGAGTTTCAGGTGTATCTGTAGAGAAGATGTATCTGGTCTTGGGGAATATTTTAAGATGTATGATTTCTGCTCATTTCTTTGTGATATGATCCTTATTTGTGCTTTTAAATTTTACAACAAGCAGACTCACTGATGTGATTAATTGCTGCGATATAACCAACACCAAACAATGTGGCATACTAAACCAAATGGCAGGCAGTCCTTGGTGCTGTTAATCAGTTTTGCCATTGAGCAATAGCTGAGGGGTGAGCAATTCATTTCTATAGAATTCATAATCATGATATCTGTTTACCACGATAATAGCTGTTTTCCATCAAATTTATAAACTATTTCAGTTTTCCTTCCAAATAATTTCATGAGCATAAAAGCTGGCTGGAGATATGCTGCTTTATCTTTTTTAAAGAAACAATACTGAAATAAAGTTAGCAAAGTTTTCCTCTGCCTTCTAGGCATGATGCCTATGCTTTTTTTTTCTGACTTGCCTGACAAGAGCATAGTTGGTGGTACTCACCATGGGCAGCTTCTCAGCTGTCTCCAAATCCAGCCTTTTAGCCTGCACAGAATATTACTGACTGTTTCCTAAACTGCTTTTCTTATTGTTTTCCCTCAAGGTATGTGACTTTGTGCATCAGGGGGTATTCCATGAAGTTACCTATATTGTTCCAAATCTTAACGTATGCTCACTGGGAAATGGTGTTAATTTGTGTTTTTCTCTATTGCCTCAAGTTAAATGGAGAATCTCTGGAGTCAAGAATACTCCTCTGCAGAGGAGAAGAGTACTGCAAGGCTGCACATTACACCACAGCACATCCCAAGGTGTGCTTGTTGGCACCTAAGTAAGAAAATTAACTATACACCAGCCAAATGTAGCACAACTATGTAAGACAGACCAAAAAAATTAAGACCATGGTGCCCCTGAAGAAAATTTAATCTTCACATTAACTTCAGATACACAGTTCTAGAGAGAAGCTTTGCAGAGAGCTTTTAGAAAAAAATGTTCAAAAATCAAAATTGCCATTTTATTTTTATAGAAATAGTAAAATTAAAAATATTTTAGTTCTTAAATTGAAAAACAATGGTTTTTTACATGTAAAATCAGATTTCATTAATATAAGACACTGTTTCATTGATTTACCATTTTTTTCTTTTTGATCTGTATTACTTCTCAAACTTAAAAGTTCATCTGTTCATAGTGCTCTCCTGGTAATCTACCTGTTCAGATGTCTCTCAAAAATTTCCATAAACAAGGACATGCTAATAAATTTCTTTTCTTTCCTAGTGGGATTTTGTATTGTCTGTGCAGTAGCTTATCTTTACCTCTGCTCAATGTAGCAATTATGCTGTTTCAGTTGGTGTCTGTTAAACATGTATCAGTCAGTCCATTTTCAATTCAGGAGCACTTCTGAGGTGATCCACTGACATGCCATTATCTTTGAGAATCTTTCTCTACTTTAATTGATGAAGTAATAGCTGAGGATATTATTTTCATTACTATTATTGTGAGGGTCACCTGACATAAATCTGTACTTTTCAGAAGTACTTTGACAACATTCTAAGTCAAAGGAATCGTGCGTGCATTTCCCTCCAATTTTTTGCCTGCAAAGATCTGTGAGCTGAGCTGAAAAAACAACAGTAGTATTTAAATATATGTCACAAATTTAAATTTCAAATAATAATTTTCCTCAAGGTATTACAAATCTCTTGCATCTGCTGAGAAGGGAGGCCCCTGGGTAGCCTTCCTTTCAGCTACAACTCAAAGGTTTCAGACATAGCTACAGAGGGACGAGGCCAATACATAATTCATTTACCTGACTAGACCGTAGCACAAATGCTGATGATAAGTCTGTTTTCAATGCTGCATAATATAATGTAAGTAATTTGCCAGTAATAAAAGAAGAATTGCAGCATAGGTGCTTTTGTCCTTCATTGTGCCAAGACATTATTGAAGTTTCACTGTCTCTGAATGATTCAGTTCTATGTGTTCTCACAAGATTTTTAGCTCCCTTAAAATAATTAAAAACAAAGGAGTTGAAGCAGTGCTGCTGCTGTTACATTGCAAACATCCTTGGCTGTGTGTATTTAGTTAGTATGCTTCCCCCATAACCATTTGAGACACTTCCATTTACCATAAGTAAATATCAAACTGATCTTGATATCTATATCTGTCTCATGAAATATACATACCATCTAAATGTGCCCAAATGATTAATTTACTGCTGTGTAATGATTAGCATAAAAATCTCATCACTGCACAGGATAAAAATGTTGCCACTAATTGCTGGTTGGAGTGAACAATGTTTTCTGCATAGAAGTTAATGATGCATGCATCACAGCTCTTGAATGGGAAAGCTGAGGACTTTCTGGAAGAGAAGCTTTTTTTCCTCTTCTTTCCTGCTAGATGAAATAATAAAAAGGAATATTTTAATTTACACTCTGTATAATCTTCTGTCTACTGCAAATGCATGGAAGCACTATCCACGCACACCATGTAGTCTTTCATGGTCATTATTTCGGGAAACTCCAGCCTTCTTGCACAAAGGTATGGCCACCTATGGACCTATGATTTGTAGTCACAGATATTTGGTAAGTACATTGTGCTAGCACCTGATTAAGGTTTTTAGATCACTCTCTTCTGAATAATCATGTTTGCCCCTGGAGGAGGACCCTCAAAAACAGTCCTATATCCAACTCTCTGCTTAGCTTGCAGTTTGTTTTCACTTCAGGACAGATCAACCTTCTTTATGTTATGTTAAGTTTATGTTTTCTGGGGGTTTTTTGATCTTTCACTCTCTTTCCCAGCACCCTTACTGTGACTTGGATATTACGAATGATTAACCGACTGAAAAAATCTGTGTATTTTGTGTCTTGGGGCTCAGGAACTATAAGATGGGAATTGAGATGACTCTGAAGAGCAACACATAAGTACATAGGAGAGAGCTCCATCAGGGCCACTACTTACCATTATCACTGACTTATGTTACTGGCAGACAGGACTTTGTGACCAATGCAATGGGTTTTCATCACGAGTCATGGTTTTCTATATAACTGTGTGAAAATCAGGCTTACGGAAACCGAAGAGGGAAGCTCTGGACAAGAGCAAAGTAGTACTGAGGCAGGGACTGTAGCTTCAAGTACCAATGTTTTACTCTGCTTTGCTGTGCAAGTTGGGGAACGCTACCTAAACCTACCTCAGTTTCACTGTCAAATGGTGGTGGTGTTTGGTGCTCATGTTTGGTGTAACCTGATTTAACAACACTGTGTTAAAATACATGATGCATGTAAAACGTAAGTTCATTGCAGAGGTGAGGTTCAGTTGGAGGAGAGGAATAAAAAGTTAACACCTTCTGGCTACGTGAGAATTCATCTGTAGAATGTGTCTTTTAGTAATTACTGTTTGCACTTACAATATTTGCGTTATTTGCATTTGCATTATTTGCATTTTTTATTTGGCATGAAAAACAACAAGAAATATTCCCCCTTCAGATACTGCCATTTCAAAATAGAATTTGGACATTAGCCGTATCAATTTTAAGCTAATGGGACTTTGCATCCAGGAATGATGTGGGACAGTTATGTGTGTGAAATGGTCACACACAATGCCATCTAGATATATCACTTCACAGCTTTGGCTCATCACACACATATTAAGTCTCTTTCACAGAATCAATGGCCATGCAGTGGGGCAGTATAGAGAAAGAGAATAGGTCAAATGGTTTCCCAACAGCCATGCAGCCAGTCAGTCCTAAAGTTAAATTAAGTTTAGTACCTACCTCAGCTTTAATGTGCCCATAAATGAGTCGCTACTTTCTTTTTATGCAACTGAGATGATTTTGAAGCTGAAGTGTAAAATTTTGTGCAAAAATGACATTTTTGACTGAGCATATGCAACATATGTGACTGAACCTTTGGGAAAGACTTTGAAAGTGTGATTTCTCTGAGATTCTGTGTGACTCATCTTATAATCTCTGGAATACTTCGGCTTCACTTTTGTGAACATGATTATTCAATATCCTACTTATCCTAAATTGCCTATATGGTTTGCTTTTTCCAGAGATGATATGTCAGTGATACATCTACAGAGAATTAATAACATTGCCTGTACTTAAAAGCAAATTTCCCAGTTCTTTACACTTCACCGTGTTTTATTTTGCTTTAAATTTCTGTCACTGGTACAGGAAGGTATCACAAAATTTAATATGACACACAATGCAGAGGCTAGAGATTGTTGAAAAGCAGATAACAAAATATCCATGTTTTTGAATACAAGTGTTGCGCTGTTCTTTCCATGGCTATTATCAAGCTTTAGCTCATCAGTAAGATTAGTTTAATAAAAGAAATTACTAGAAAGTGAGTCATGAGACATTTAAACATGGAAAGGTAAATGTTGATGGTTCACCCCTCCAAATTGTTCACTGTAGAAGCAGAGAAAGCTATAAATATACACAAGAAAATGCCTGCTTCTCTTCAGCAGTGATTCCCAGTGCTGAGTTCTGTGTAGAAGTTACTTTAAACCTTTCTAATGTAGCCTGAACCATTAACATGAAACGTTGAGAAGCAAATAGACATTAGTTGTTGTGAATTCCTGTATTTCTTTTTTGCAATGTAAACAGGATACAGCTCTGTTGGGAACTCAGCTTAGCTTTGGTGTTGCCATCCCTCCAAGCAGGAGTCCCTTCTGGCCATATGGCAAGCCCTTTGGAAGGGTAAGTATGAACAGTAGAAAAAAATTACTTAAAAATTTGGTCTTGTAAGATCTTCCTAAAACTACAAAAGTGAGGGTTTTTAATGCACAAATACCTTCAGTTTGTTACATAGCTGAGCTTAGGGTTTGGCATGTGCAGTTTTTGGAACCTTTTTGCATTCCTTTCATAAACAGTAGTGTCTTCATATGTATGAGAAGACAATAAATGAAATAATTCAGTAAGCTCCTCATAAGTACCACATGTATTAAACAACAACCTACCTAAGTTACAGAAATTGAAGCCATTTATCAACAGGAACTAACTTTTAAGTATGAAGGTAGGATGAATTTCCAAGTTGTTAGAAGGAAAGAGATGTGACAGAAGGAAGTATAGACTTTTACTTTCCATACAGCAAGATCTAATTTCAGGTGTTCCACACAGGGCGTTTGCTTAAACTCGAAGGAGAAATTAGAGAGAAGGTGCATAACTTCCCCTGTTGAGCAAAATCCCAACAGTGCTTGCTGTAGAGGCTGCTCCGTGAGAGACTCTCTGGTTAGAGGGTTGTCCATCCCCTATGCATTTGATAACACACTGGCTTATCACTATATTCTGAGAACTATGTAAACTTGAATTTATGGGGTGAGAACCACAAGCACTCTTTGGAAGTGTTCTGCTAGAAGTGTGTTACACAGCTGTCCTTGACACCATATCTTCATATGACAAATAAATAGTCAACCAGCTGTTGGTAGCTCAGCCGCTTGCTGAGCCTGGGTGGTTGCCCTGTGGTTCTGAGAAAAGTGTGATCACATCAGGCTTCATTTAGAGGAAAGAGAACTGAAGATCACTGACCAGGGTCCAGGTGTTTGGTTGACCTCTTTCTATACAATGAATATAGGATTGCTGCAGAGAATCTTTCAGCTCATCCTGTGGGTACAAAGGTCCTTTACATCCATGTTCCCATGGAACTAGAATGAGAGGAGAGTTTTCGTGCTTGGTGACCGTGTGGTGGTGGATACTTCTTTTTGCCTTCCAAATACTAGAAGTTCAGGAAGAGCTCCCAAATAGGTTGAATTATAGTTCAAGCTGCAGTACTTGTATATCTCTTAGACTTGGATTTGCAATGGACTTGTAATATATAACATTTTCATCACACTGTGAAATCACCAAAGTCTAATACTTTTCATGTTCCATATCTCTGCACTTCAGAGCTGTGTCTAAACAAGCAGGAACAGTAACGGCTGTCAGTGGAGTGCTTGACAATATCTTCAAAGCAGAAGAGCTGAGTAAACATTTGCTCTGTGTGCTCTATTAGGTGTCAACAAAAATTTTATCCCTCCCTTCCTCATCTGTGAAATGATGGATGGGGAAAACATTAGTGCTCTGTGATTCTGCAACAGTTACTCTTAGAGTTGCTGCTACAATACTTCTAAATCGGTTTGAAGTGTAAGATTATATGAGACATCAGAATTTGGCAAACTTCAGGGAAGTTGGAAATGTAGCAATCTTGTTTATTGTGTAGTGTTTATACACACAGTAGTGAGTGATCCTTTAAAACGGAAGTGTAAGTTGTTTGTAGTATTTGCAGAAACATTTTGCTGACAACCGAAAGCTCTGGAAGACTGCTGTTACTTTATTGTTGTAAACTAACAAAAATGAAATTAATACCTGGGGGTTTTAAACTTACCACTTTTAGATTCCTCGTGTAAAAAAAACCATAAGCCAGTTTAAAATAACTGTAGAAAGACCTCTCAGAGTTCCTTCAATTTACACTGGCTTAAAATATAAAGAAACAAAGATTGAAGCTTTGGATAAGCATTGGTCAGCTCAGTAGGAATTTCTTCAAAAATATTTGCAAATGTGGGCAGATGGCATTAGGTGTTCTGCAGTCTAACAGAGAAAGCAGTTACCTTAGACACTTTCTTTCTCCCAAAGTTATCCTGACTTTGACAAAAATCCTCCTGTTGCCATTAATCTCAAACAGTCTAACAAGCTCTAACTTTACTATCATGCTGTAAAAGTTTACTTTCTGGCCACGTTTTTTCCCCTCTTTGAATAAGCTCTGTCTAGTGGTTTTAACTTAAGACAATAAACCAGAAACTTCCAAGTTCTAATTCTGCCTCTAGTAACCATCTTGCTGGGTGGTCTTGGCACACCCTAAAGGTAAGCCTTCTGTGCAGACCTAATTTGTTAAAAACTAAAAGCAAAACTAAACAAAAAGGCTGTTTCCTAGCCTGGATGCAAACAGAAGTATGGGCCACTGTTTTGTTCTAATGAGGTGTCTTTTTAATGTGAGCACTGCCTGAAAACAGCAGAGATTTGGGCATTTGCTAATTTGCTCTCCATAGCTGAATTAACCTGTCTGGTGAATCATACTTCAGCTTGGCTGAAATAGAATATGGTTGTGGTACATCCTCAATGTGGCTGATTCATAGTTTGGAATGGAAAAGACATCAAAATTTGGTGGGTTTTTTGACCTCAAGACCAATGAAACTTGGGAGTTGTGGAGTATTTTCTGTTGTTAAAAAAAATAGACTCTGTGTATGAAATTGTAGATCTTTCCCTTGGAAGTTCTGCACAGACACTTCTAGAAAATAACATTCAGAGGAAAAACTTGAAAAGATTAGTACAAAAACCATCGTGTATGGTAATACCATGAGTTTGAAAACAGAGGATATATTCCAAATTTGAGGTGTTGAGTTTTGTGGGTTTTTTTCCCAAGAGCAAGAGTTAGGAAAATATAACCGCAAAGTAAGTTTAATGAAGTGCCTGATTTATTCTTAATTCAACGTCATTTTCATATGGCTGCAGGAAATATGCCCTACTCGAGTCAACTCAGAGAAAATTCAACAAGAAAGGTCCCACCACTCTACACTATCCTGAACAGAAATCTATATGAGTATCACATATTCTGCTTCTGTACCTGATGCTTAACTGTGCCTTTCGTACAAGTAATTAGGAGTCATCCCTCATAATACACTTAGAAGCAAGTGAAATGTCAGAGAATTTCCCTCCTTGTTCAGTTTTATTACAAATTCATGTATTATCCTCTCAATTTTCTCAGTGGATACAATTACTGACACTGAAGACTTCTCTGAGTAGAAATTAAAGTTTAAAGTAATGCCTGTGACTTAAGAAGGCAGTTTACTGATAACTCAGTCTTCAAGCTCCACAATACATGAATTACTCACTTTTTCATTTGCCAACCCTGGCTCTAGATTTGATACCTGGTATTAACTGCATCTCTTTGCTAAAGCAAATTGCAACAGAACTTAATTGTATAAAACAGTTCTTCTTTGTACTTTGAGTGAAACTAAAACTGTCTTTAAAATACCCATTAGCCTCAAATATTTTTTCCAAATACCTTTTTTTAAAAGTAAATTTCCATTTCTCTCCCTAGTTATATGCATATTCACAATTCAGACAGCTCAAAGAAAGCAGTGCAGGGAGGACTCTAGTAAGCACTCAAAAAGTAGTGTTAAAAAAAGTAGAAACAGAAATTGTATACAATAAGTCTGAGATGCTGCCATTCCAGGAAAGAAAAACAAATTCTTGTCTTGTATTTAGGACAGAAAGTACCTACATCTCTAGAAAAATGGAATGCATAAGATAAAACAGCAAGAAGTGCAAATGGGAAGATAAGAAATTCTTACTGTACCCAAAGAAGGTAAAGTAGAGGCAAGATACCTGAAGCACTTTAATATTCTGGTAGCTGGGA
>VYXB01000682.1:597781-608015 GCA_013397135.1 Pachyramphus minor | reverse complement strand
AAAAAAAAAAAAAAGGAGTGTGTGTATAAGTTCAAATGTAAAATGAAGATCTGCTTACTAGAAAGGGAGGAGCTGGGACAATTTTAAGCACTGATTGAGATTCTCAGAGCTCTGCTAGCCGGGCACAAAACTACCAGTTAGGGGTACCTGCTGTCTTAATAGCAGAAGACTTGTTTGGCAAGTCGTTTCCTCTCACCTGCCTAGCTGGACACTGACTTTTGGCTGTTTCTGCAGTGCAAAGGAGTACATGTGTGTGCATGTGGTCATTTCTGCTGCTCTCTCCCTCTGCACCTTCTTTTCACCTGGTTCCAGCAAGGCCAGATCTAGAGGATCTTGATCCCACCCATCATTCCAGATGAAATCCTTTGTCCTGACCAGAAAATCACCGGATTCGTGGATTGCTTAGGAGCCCTGAGAGAGGGAAGGGATAAGTTTGTGTTTTAGGTTAACCCCAGGCTGAGTAATTATTATATGGAAAGAAGAGATTGTTTATTAATTCTTATCTCTTTAAACATTTAATGTGTCTTAATTCAGACTGAATGTCAGGATTTTTTTTTTCTCCTTGAGACAACAGTGACAAATGCACTCCTGAGATATGATCCACCAGAGTAAAGAATTGTTACCAAAGTTAAAACTTACTAAATAAACCAATTCCAAGGAGAAGAACAGAACAGAAACACACCAACATAAAGCTTCTGGTAAATCTGTCAGCATTAATAACTCCTCTTTTCTAGACCCCATAGATGATCAAAAGGGAAAAATATACCTGACAGCTCCTTCACATGTTCTCCAGTGCATTGTGACCAAATCACTCCTAAATATTCCTGTGGTTCCTTTTCTAGGATTGTTCTAACACAAGGCACCTAAAACTAGGGAGATGTGATACTCCAACAGTGCGGATTCTTGTTTTAGAGGTGAACTGAAGGATCTCCTTGCTTTTTTGTTGTGAGGATTGTCATATGAAAAGAAATGGATTAAATTCTCAAAGGCTACCCAAGCAATGAACATCAGAATGAGTCTAAAAATAAATCACATGGAAGGTGAAAAAACTGTGGAGTCAGTCATGCATGGGCCTTCCAGATCTTCAGCTCAAAATTTCCACCAAGAAATGCATGAACCACTCTGTTCATGTGCTGGACCTGCTGAGCAGGCACTGGGACAGTGTTTTCTTCACTTGCAAAAGCATAAAAAACCACAGCATGTACAGAAGAAGGCCATATGAAGCTCCATCAGAGAAATCATATTTTCATGAAGCCTTCCCTAAGTTTTTTGTTTGGTTGTTGTGGTTTGGTGGTTTTTTTCTTCTTTGTTTCTTTTTTTGTTTGGATTACTGGGTGAGTGTTTTTCTTGGCATTTACAGAATCCTATATGTACATAATTTAGAGGACATGTTTCTCTGGGCATATGGTCAAGTATATTAAATGTATACCTCACTAGTTTAGAACAAATTAAAGAATTTAAAAAATTAAATCAAAGTCAGTTCACCATCTTTTGGTTTCCAGGTTGCATTGGTGGTTTGACACTGACAAGCCTCTAAAGCAAAGTCCAGGGCTCAGAAATGAGCAGAAACCTATGTCTTTAATATCCTTTGAATGTGGGTTTATTACAGGAAAGATTTTTACTTTATATGAATATAACATTAAACCCAACTCCAAGGCTCTTTCATCACTCAACATTCCCATTGTCAACTGGTGTACCCCAGATAAATTGAAGAGCATTATATAGTGACCTTAATAAACAATTCAATAAAATAATAAAAAATGAAAAATAATATGAATGAGGCCAGGACTGAATTAACTTTTCAACCTCTGATGAAATTGTGTTACTATTTCCTTGGAGTGCTTTATGTTTCTACAGTGCCTTGCATTTGTCAGTGGGTACAGACTACATAATGATATCGTCATTAGGTTTAGACAGTTGACTGGGCTTAAGACATTTAAGTTTTTTTTCTTTACCAGAGATGGAGATAGTTTACTTGGTTATGGATATCTGTCACCCTAATTCTACCATCACATCATCTTACTGCACTTCACTTCCCCCCACCAGCCATGTGTATTCTCGACAGACGACAGTTTTCATTTTACACAGCCATGAACCTGAGTTTGTTACACCAGGTCTTATTTTTTTATATGTATCCCAACTCCTACACTGCAGTTAAAGAGTTTCAATCTTTAAAACATTTGTCCTTTTAACATCCCTGGCAAGCTGGGGAATGATATTATTTCCTTTAAACACAGGGGAAATGGCTTCTTTTTTTGTTTGTTTGTTTTTTGAGAAAGCCTGCAACAAAGCGAAGACAAGAAGGAGAATTTTTCAGATAATAATAATAATCACAAGAAGTCACTGTGCAATCATACAGTGACAGATTAGGGGCATTTGTTTGTTTCATCCACTAGAATAACCTTCTCTCTTTCAGATAATACTGTACATTATTCCTAAATATTTATTGGTTTCCATTTTTTAGCTTAAGAAATGCAACAGAGATCTTCTTTTATATCAAGTCAGAGGAGACACGGTTATGAATTATTTTTTCTAAAAGTATCCTCCTAATGCAGCAAGGGGATGCTTCAGAGAGAAAGCTATAAATTCTGTGGTTCTGTGATTACCGTAAATTAAAATTTCCAATTTACAGACCTTTGTAAAAATACTTTGCAAAAAAATTACCAATAGGCTGATGATATTCATTATTATATAGGGTATATGAATTATTTCCTTAGACTTCCAAGATCATTTTGTAAAGAAAGAGATCTAAATTACAGTTTGAGCTGATGGATAAAAATCATTCTTTCCCTCTTCCTCTTTTATTGTCAGGGCTCCTGAAATGCCTTTACACTGAAGTTAAATTTGAAGGGATCAAACTAAACTAATTATTTGCTTCCCGAGAGCTTTTTCAGAGCAAAAAAGGGGAAACAAACAAATAAATAGATAAAAAGTAACAGAAAATATGCTGTAGGTTAATATAATTCTAAAATCTAGTAACAGATCCAAGTCCTGAATTACTCAGTTGATTTTTACATGGATTGAAAGTATGGCCAAAGTGGGTTAAAGGAAATGCTGGACTGATTGGAAATCATAGCATAACATTTACTGTATGGAAAGAGGTTGTGTGAATCACTGCTCTCAGAATTATTTGGAATTGCAGAGTGTCTCTGTTAGGAGAGAGGTCCGCAACTCTCCAACACCAGTCCCTGACTTTTCACCATGTGCTCTGCAACACTGCAAGTTCTTCAGGTTAAATTTCCAGCCACAAATTTTCCAGTCTCCATTTTACATCCGACAAGATTTTTTTGTCTCTTCCACCCACGGAGAAACTTTCTATAACCCTCCAATTCCAGTAGCTAGAGAGCCTTGTCAGATTTTACATGTGCATTTACTCATCTTTCATTCATATCCATTTATCTTTGGGCCAAAAATTTCCTTCAGTTTGATTATTTATTTTATTTTCTTGGTGTTCAGTTGTAAGAGTTGCTCTTCATAAGGATTGTAAATGTGTGAATAGGTAAGTGGGTTTTTTGTGGTTGTCCTTGTGTTGGATTTCTTACCCCATTTCTGTTTCAAGCATGTGGTCTGACCTTTACTATGTGTAACAACGTTACCCTTTCTCCAAGTCTGATAAAAATACCTTGTGTCACACATCCTGAAATACCATTCACCTTTTTGATTACGTTATTGTATCTGTGGTCCACAATCGCTCTGTGGTAATCTAAAACAGCCAAGACCAAATTTTTCCTAACTGATATCCCTGTGTTCTCAGAAGAAACTCTTATTATTCAACCCCTTCCACTTCCCAGGTACATTCTGCGTTTCTGTCCCATCATTTGTTACAGATTTATTTCATCTTTCTCCATTACAGATGGCCAATCTCTACATAACTCCCATTGAGATGTCTCAGTGCCTTGTACAATGTCCTTAATATTTCTCTATCTCTACTTACACTGACAGATGTCAGTGGCATTTTTCATGGTCTCTCCACATTGCTGCCTAATAATCTTCCCCTTTAGTCTGTGTTGTGTCCAGCAGAGTCACCAGGTTGGGGCAGAAACCCTTGTTATAAATTTCCCAACTCTTTGCACTAGCACATCAACACCACATCTTTAACCCTTCTGTGCTCAGTTGCACTGTGGTTTTCCTTTAGGGTATTTCCATCAATCCTAATTCCTAAATCAAGAAAATTCCATACTTCATAATTTTGTTTTTGGTTTTTTTGTTTTGTTTTGGCTTGGAGTTTTTTGTTTGTTTGTTTGTTTATTTAATTCTAAACACCCAGGAAAAATCTATCTTCATTTTTCTCTTACTTCCAGAGCATGGGTGATTTTCTACTCTGAGAAAGCCTCATGTCTTGCTAAAATCAGGCCAAGCAGCCTCATTTCATGGATTGCTTTCCCTGTTTCTGAAACATATTTCGTAAATCATCTTATCTTCATGCATACAGCACTACTCCTTAATTTGATAGAATTTCAAATAAGAACTTCTATGTGCCTAAGATTACTGACATCTCTAAAGACTTTTCAATATGTTTGCCCTTTATGCTGCAGAGTACCTTTTGCTTTCGAAAGGTGAAGGTAACCTTAGAATTTTAGGTGTCCATATACATGACCTGTTGCCACTAAGAAGGGTTGAACTAATTAACACGTTTCTAAGAATCTGAAAACCTGATGAAAAAACATAAATGAGATTAGAGGGGGCTGCAGGGCAGCTGCCACGTGGCTTTTTCAACTGAGATGTGGCAGCCAGTGCATCCATTGTGCAGAAGGGTCAACCCCCATTATATACCAGGGGTCTTCAGCTTGCATGGGCTGAGCCCCTGAGCATCTCAGGGGAAGAGCAGACATGACCATAATCACCAGAATGATTCTTGGGGGATATGATGGACTGTGGAAATAAAATTTTATAGGAAGAAAAATCTTAAGGTTGTGAATCATTATGCACCTGCTGGGTGCATGTAAGGCAACCAGACTGTTTTCTTAAGTCAGGAAGGTCTCACTGACAAGTTCACATCATCATCAGGATACAACTCCAGGCATCCCCCTGGAACGTGGGACAAGACACTGGATGAGACTCTCTCTCTCTGAGGAGCTTACCCTCAGCAGGGAGCTTACAGACACTCACCTCCCTCTCCTGCAGCCTCCATCATCTCTTCCTCAGTTTTACCAATTCCTGGCCCTATTATTTCCCTTTACAGATTTGGCTGATGTTTATGTGCCAAACATGTTTAATGTCTGGATTCCCTATCCATAAGAAGAGCCAGACATACTGTTATGGGAATCTCATGGGAATACAGCTAATAAACAGGGTGATCAGAGCTTAATTTAAACACATCTCATTAAAATTAATAACATCAAAGAATGTGAGAAAGATCACGCAGTGTGGCCTGGAAAACTGAGTATAAATTTTATGCTAAACAATTGTAAAACAGAAATATTTTTGCTCTTCCAAATAACATATAGTGTATAGTACGAAGTACCTCTATAAAACCTCACATTATACCCAGTGAATTATTACAGACACGTTTGTGTTGTTGAAACTGGATTAAAGATGGTATTTGATAGACCATAAACTGAACTCACATGTGTTTCGTTTTTTAACCCCCTCTCTGAAACAGCCTTATGTTAATTTTTTGCTGTTAATTTACATAGGACACTTAAGAGCACAGAGAGCATGAAAAGCAAATACAGTAATCTAAACCAATGAAAAATACACAGTTATGCAGAGGAAATTTGTGATTTCTGCCAGGTCACTAGTGAAGTTTGACCCCTAGGATTTGGCATTTTGAAGAAGGGGGATATTAATTCTTGCCTGACAGCTTTTTTTGCTGGTTGAAAGTCATGCAGTTCCTATCAATGCTAGTTATTACTCTTGTTTTCTAAAGCGAACATGTTTCCTGGGGGAGTTAATTCATATTTCTAGGTCCAAACTCACAGGCACATTTCATTATAAAGGCAAAAACATAGATATATTTTAAAACTGTTCGAGAACAGAGACATCTGACTAGAGAAACCCCATTCATGCCCAGTGAAGGTAGAAGTCTCAGTATAATTTTTGCATATCATAGGCATCAGAGAATCCCCACAGGCATGCCCTACTGAGACAGTATGGGATAAGACATTGGGGTTCAGCTTTTTGCTCCTCAGACTAATTATCACTCCCAAACTGGTCCCAGTCACAAACCTCAGCAGAAAACAAACCTCTGTGAATTCCTCTCCCAAGGCCCCTCAGTCTTTACAGACTGTACAGAGTGAAGAGGTGACAAACCCTTACAAGGTAAGGAGATTTGGTGTTTCACCCCCTCACAGCAATCAAGATAACTAAGATTTCTGGAGCAACTGAGGCACATTGGATATGACAACTCCATTACAGCTTGGGAAGTCATCTCCCATTTTGCAGATATCACCAATTTTCCTCCTTGCGGGAGGCTTCATGAATAAAAATCAAGCCCATGAGTGATGAGACATCACAGCAATGAGGGTCAAGCCAAGAATGTGAGATAAATGCAGTACATTGAGTGATGGAAAACAGAAATTAGATGTATTTACCTCAGAAGTAACTTCTCCAGCAAGAACAAAGCTCTGCCAGGATTGAATTTGGCCAAGTGTTTTGATATAGAGACAATCTCCTGTGACAATAAAGGAAGGATGGTCATCTTTTGGAAAATGACAATCCAGGCACAGCTAATCTCCAGCAGGCTTAGGAGCAAATCTCAGGAGACTCTCTTTTTAAGATAGAAAGTAAACATTTGTAGCTTTCAACAGCAGCTGCTTCAGGCCCTGGACAGGGCATCAGCACCACTAATCCCAGCTCTCCAGCACAGGCACAAGGCTGCACTTAAGGCTGACAGTCTGTCACTGTGCTGACAAAGAGGGATTGAAATATTTGTTCAAGTACTGTATTCTCTTAAGGCTTGATTGGGAATTTTGACAGAGATAATTTGCAACAGTTCATAGGAACAAAAAGGGAGCCCCTGTTTCACACACAGACACACACACATACACCCACACACACCTTCCTCTGTCTGCTGAAATCAGGCAAAACCCCAGACAATTGTAAATACTCACATATATTTATTTCTCTTACTTAATGGCCCATCAGTGCCTTCTGTGCAGTCACTTGGTCTCATTCTTTTTTCTAATGTGAAGATACCCGCAGAGAAATTGCTACTAACAAGTGGCAGACCCTTCATTAGTCGCAGGAAAATATATTTGCAGCCAATCATAGCTTTAATTAAGGATCTGACCCTACTCCTAGTGCAGACAATGGCAAAACAACTACCAGCTCCAGAGAACAGGAGGAGGTATTGAATAGAGACCATTTGAACCTGGAAGCAAGTTGCTTTCAAGCAATTCACAATTTACATCAATCATTGAATACAGGGCTGCAAGGGACCCCGAAGGACTGACTGGTCAATCCTCCTTCTCTAAAGCAGGCAAGTTATTCCTAAACCACTCCTGACAGTTGCTTGTCTAACCTGTCACACCACTGACAGTGCTGGAGGTTCCTGTGTTTCCCCAGGCAATGTTGGCAGTGTCTCACCGTGCTTATCAACCCTTACTCTTAGAAATTTGGATTTTATATTTCCCCTCACCTAAAATTCCTCTGTGGTTTTACGGTCCTTGCTCGGGGTCTCAATCTCTGAATTCCCATGCTGGTATTAAAGCTGGAGAAGGTGGCAAGATGAACACCACTCATTTCAGACCCATGTTGAAGAAGCTGAGCTCATCCTACGACACATTTTCAGGTAGGATGTGGGTCACCTTGGCCGGACCTTCACCGAGCTTTGCAAGAACCCTTGCAGTTCTCCACCTCTGGCAGCATGAAGCTGTTTTGATCAAACTCACCATTTCCCAGGACTGCTGCTTGAGGATGATAATTGTAGCTTCAGGAGGGCTGACTTTCTGGTGTTAAACCTCCCAACGAGCTTTAAGAACAAGAAGCAGATGGAATAATCTGCTTAAAAGAGTCTCGTTTTGAATTCATTATTTATGCCAGCCTGCAGGGGGGAAATTGTTGTTATTCTCAGTTAAACACCATTTGGTGACCCAGGACTCCTCCCATTACCTGCTGAGCCAAGTTAGCATGTTGCAAGACGAAAACTAAAACTTAATTTATTATGATTAAGCACCAAGTGACAAAGAAAAAGTCCCAGTGCAACAGCGGCCAGAACGACTTTGTGTCTGAAAGCTCTGTCTTCCCTCGTCTGGTACTTGGTTTTGTTTGTATCCTTGATGTTTTTCTTTCCTTTTTTTATTGTTTGACTCCATGTGGGAAAGATTACATACGTGTTTTCTTTCCCTCCAAGCTTTTACTCTCCCATGCTCTAGGGTGGGATTTTTTGTGTTTAAGTACTGAACATATTTTGCAGTATGAAGCATAATGGGAGGGAAACAAAATTTTAAAAGCTCAAGAAAAAACATCTCCAAAGTTTAAACTCTATCAAAGTTTATTACAAAAGTAAAGGAGCTTCCCTTGATGGTTCTGTGGCTCAGAGTCAGCTATAAAGAGCTCTGTCTGCTGCTCCAGGCTCTTTCAAACTGAAAGAGGGAAAAATTGTGTTAAATACACAGAAGAAATTCTTTGCTGTGAGGGTGATGAGGCCCTGGCACAGGTTGCCCAGAGAATCTGTGGCAGCCCCATCCTGGGAAATGTTCCAGGCCATGTTGAACGGGGCTTGGAGCAACCAGGGATAGTGGAAGGTGTCCCTGCCTATGTCAGGGGGTTGGAACAAGATGATTTTTAAGGTCCCTTCCAGCCCAAATCATTCTGTGATTCTGTGACTGTATGATTCTATGATTTTACGATGTTACAGCTTTACCAATGCTCTTTGCTTTCTCTGGACCACTCCTGCTTGCTTATTAAACTCCATTTTTCTCTCTGCTTCAGCCTGGTCTTTAAGATCCTATGAGATGACCACAACTAAATTATTCCGTCTTGTCTGCTGTTACCGCAAGATAGTCTTGGAACTGATCAAAGTTCAGTAAAGATTCCAGACCTGTTGATTTCAAGGGACTTCAAAATAAGAGTCTTCAATTCTCATAGTTATGGTTTATAACCTGGTAGGCAGCTGAGCATCGTTCATTAGGCACTAGCAAAATGCAAAGGGCAATAAATTGTAAGTTTTTCTGGTGGAAACACAAACAAATTTAACAGCTCAAATCATTGTACAGTTCAGAATGTGTTAAGAAATTGAATAAAATTAATACTTTAAATGAAGCAGTAGTCACCTATAACCTTAGACCTTCAGAGCTACAGAACATTGTAACTACCCTTGTGCTCCTCTATAAGGGCAGAGCCCCAGTGTATCTTTATTCCTTAAAGCCCCAGGCCTCACAAGACACAGAGGTAGAACCAGGGATTATACTGGCAAAAGCTGCGTTAATATATTTTATTTTTTTTTCACTTTGATCCAGTGAATTTCCCAATACTCCTCTTCATAAAAATTTGGCCTTCTCATTTCCAATGTTTTGCTTATTTCTGTGTTTTATGCAGGAAAGCAATGCAAAGATTGTCATAAATGCTGTTTATGCTTGAGGAAGGAATTTTATGTCTTAAACGTCATGAAAAAAAAAAAGAAATTTTTTTTATTTGCTTGCTTGTGCATTTTTTGCATCTCAGTTAATTATTCTAAATGAATGTTTGGCACACTTTCAAGTGTCATCCACCCTTGAGCCAACAGGGAACTTTCTACAACTTTTAGCTGGTTCAGATACCACCAAAACTAGTATTTTTTTTAAGGCTGACTCTGGAAGATTTCTGTGGCTTCTGCATTTGTGTGAGTGAGACAAGGAGGTAAATGTGTGGCACTAACTGGATTGCTGCAGCACAGGTATTCTTTACTACATGGAGCAAAAGTAGCTCCTTTTAGTGAAAATAAGTCAGGCTGCCTGTAGATAGAGCTTAAAAACAGGATGCAAAGGTGTCGTGGGTTAACCAGGGGATCAAAAACCTTTTTTTGCTCAAACTCCCCCCTTCACACAATTACTATCAGTTGAGAGAGGTTTTATCCAGACAAAACAGAGGCTTGACTTAAGGGATATAATACTAAGATTTATTACTAGAAAGATAACTAAGAAAATCACACGCACTACACCAGTACTAATTAAACTTACTTATCTTATGGAAATATATACTATAACAGTACTACTTAAACTTAGCTTATCTTATGGAAATAACATATATTATAACACTACTACTTAACTTACAACACTAATTAAACTAACTTATGAATAAAAAGAATATCAGG
>VYXB01000682.1:546029-597124 GCA_013397135.1 Pachyramphus minor | reverse complement strand
TCCCCAGCTGCAGGGAGAGAAGGGGGGCCTCTCCCCCCTCGTCTCAACTCTTCTCTTGCTAGAACTGACCTTGAAGCTGCTGGTTATCTCAAGTCGTCCTCTGCTCTCCGCCGGAGCTGGAATCCTTGCAGCATGTTTCAGCTGGGCAGTTTCTCTCTGGAGTTTGTTTCTGTGACACATCCCGGCTGGAGAGACTTCATACCTGCCGCCGGCCCAAGGCCGGGGGAGAGGGCCTGAGCCCCCAACTTGGGGCCTGCTGCCCCTCTCCTCACATGGCAGCTGAATTCTTACTGCGACACACACCTTCTCTTCCGTTTTCTTAAATATGTCATGAGCAGAGGCGTTACTATAACTTTTGATTGGCTTTTTCTCCGGAACTATACCTGGGCCTGACCATTTCAGCCCAGGAGGGGCTGGTAACCCACGACAAAAGGCAAGCAAAGCCTGTGGTTAAGGACTTACCATACAAGCCCTGTGTTAGTGCTGCAGGACTAAGTTTCAGCTCTGTCACTGTCCCCATTTGTGAAGTTGGGTACCACTGCTGTGCTGCTGCTCAGTCCCAACTCACACAGAAACCACATTTGTCTTTCTACTCACAAGAGATTAAAAAGGGAAGAGGAGGCTGAAGGGATTCAAGGGTGACACAAGACTTTTTATGACTCCTATTCATATCCATCAAAGACAAAAGAAAACAACTCCAATATCTTATTTTAATGCTTTCGTTTATCGTGGAGTTTAGTTGCCATAAAAAGTGTGTGTTTAAAATGTCCTTTAGGGAGTTACAGTCCCATAAACTCTTGTAGCCAAGTGACACACGATAATGAAACTCCCTCCACAAAGTACAGCAAAATAAGGTTTTTATTTTATAATAATCATCAAATTGCTTGCCTCGAGGTATTGATTGAATTATACAGAAACCTTATGCACTTCTGGGAGACAAAGAAGAAAAAGAGGTGAAAGACAGATGAAAAAAGAGAGGAGAGGAGAAGAAAGGAGATGAAAAAAAGAAGAGAGGAGAGGGGAGGGGAGGGGATGAGAAGGGATAAAGGACAAGAAAGGAAAGGAAAATGGGAGGAGGAAGGTAAAAGGAAGAATTTAGGGGAATGGAGTGGGGAAGCAGAGGGAAGGCTAGTCTTGTAGAGACAGTGGCTTGTTAGACAGATATGAAGAAAATTACATGAAAAAAAAGGGAACAAATGTTAATTTAAACATTTTTAGGCAAATAATTGCTTCATGAATATGGTTGTGGTTTTATTACTTACCTCCCATAGCCATAATACTATGATAATGGGAAAAAAAATAATTGGAAGCATGTTAGGTTAAAATTGCATTTCCAGTTGGGGCATATTCATCGAGGCAGATAGAGCCATTCATCTAATAAAAAAGTTATTAGTAACTATTTAGGAGGAGGCTTGTCATTGTCTCAATGCTTCTAAAAAGTTTATTACAGCACACCCCACACACCTACCCCTCCTCTTACCTAGATTCCTACCATGAATTAAAATTCAGACTTAAAAGACAACAAAACCATTGAAACTGCAACTCAGTTCTGGGCCCAGGCTTCATCAAACTTCTCCATACACATTCAGTTTTGTGCAGTTTACTTTTTATTTCAGGTCTCAGCATATCTAATTCATCTGACATTCAGCTACCACAATTATCTGTGGAATACAACATTTCTACACATAATGGGTAATGTGACATATGCAAATGTTTTCTTTCCATATATAGATAGAGCAGTAGTAGAGATACCACTGTAATTATAACTGGGAAAATGAAGTTGATGACAGTATAATATAAACAGATAACAACTTAGGCTACTTACTTAGGGTTCACTTTTTGTAGAACTCAGCTATCACAGTCATGCAAAGGCAAGACAAAATGCCCTCTTTAACATTGGAGCTGTGCAGCTTTTTAATCTACTGTCTTACATCAGAAGAAGCTTTTTGCAGAGCTTATAACCAGGAAACAAAATAAAATGTAGGCTAATACCTACAGGTCGTAGTATTTAATTGCATACCTATAGGATTTGGAGGTTTTTCTCCTGTAAATTATATGTATGGAAATGCCCAGGGTCTTCTTTGGAAAATAGAAGAAGAAGTGTGCTCTTCCCAAAGTGTTTTGTGTGAGTGGAAAATTCCTGACATAAAAACTTGTCTCATTAATCACCAGAATTTTCTTGCTTCTTCTTCACTTAGCATGTATTTTCTTTTATGCTGATGCAGTACAGGATTCTTCACTAATAGGTATTTGCCCCAGCAAAACTTCCAGTTGTTCATGACTTTTCCATGGACATTGGGAAGTCCTGACCACAGGACATTCCCACCTATCTCACAGAGGGCAAAACAGATTGCCAGCCACGTGAAAGGCAACACAGAAAAAACGAGACATCTGCCAGAATCCTTGAGCTGGGAAAATTTTGTTTTACTGACTTTTTAGCATTAAAAAAAAAAAATTTGCATTTTCCTCATAGTTTTCTATGAACATCCTACATAACAAAATGCAGGTCTGACAGCCACCAACAGGTTAATGGCACCTGTTGAAGGAAGGATATTTTTTTTTTTTCCTGTTGATATTTCAGCAGTGGCATTTATCAGAGCTTCACTAGGCACTCCATGAACCTGGGACACAGCAAAGTGACAGTTGCCTCTGGTACTCAGCACCTGTCACTAGAGCCATGATGATCAACGTTTCTTTTGCCCTTCACGTCAGGGAGGATGTTAGATTTTTTTTGGTGATCAAATGTGAAACATTCCTCAAGTTCCAAAGCATTAATACAACAGCAGGGATTAAAAAGGAGACACAGGTGGCAAGAAAAGAGGGGAAGAGGAATGACACTTGTTTTGGAAATCAGCCAGCACCAGGAGCAATCACAAAAACTTCCAGGTCCCTCCTGCCTTGTCAGTCTGCTCCAACCACCACAGATGTGGGAGGTGATGGGTTGTTTGTTTGTTTGTTTGTTTTTGCTGGGTATCAGGAGAGCCATGGGGTTGGGAGAGAGAATCCTACACCAGCCTTGTGTTCTTGCCTGCTCCTCATGGTGCACAGAGTTGATTTTAGTTTTTAAATCTGCTTAAAATAATATTAAAAGGTTGGTAAATGAGTAAAAGTGAGACCAATGCTTTTGAAGGACACGTTATATATGTTCACTTCAGTGGTGCTCAGTACATCTCCAGGGACATCTTTATTAGTGAGTCAAACAAGGCCAGGCAACAATTCCAGACAAGAGAACTTTATTATCTGTAGAGTTTTTTTGCATCTTGAGGGTTTTTTCTTGTTTGTTTTGAAACAGTTGTTACAGTTTTGACCTGAATTAGTGAAACAACAGTAGGTGACCATGGTTTGAGGAGGCACCATGGCCAGCTACCACTCCTGGTAAGTGAATGTGGATGCCTCATCTCGAACAATAAGGTATTTTCATTGAGACACTGAGTGCTGGAGCATGTCCAGAAAAGGGCTGGGAAGAGATCTGGAGCATAAGTCTGATGAGGAGCAGCTGAGGCAGCTGGGGAGGCTCAGCCTGGAGAAAAGGAGGCTCAGCAGGGACCTTTTCACTCCCTACAACTCCCAAACAGGAGGGTCAAGCCAGGTGGAGATCAGTCTCATCTGCCGGGTACCAAGTGACAGGACAAGAAGAAACAACCTCAAGTGTGACAGTGGAGGTTAGAATGGATAGGGGGAAAAATTTATTCACCAAAATGGTTGTCACTGGAACAACCTGCACTGGCACAGGCTGCCCAGGGAACTGGGGGAGTCACCATCCCTGGAGGGATTTAAAACGTATGTGGATGTGGCACTTGGGGACATGGTTAGTGGTGGGCTTGGCAGTGCTGGGTTAATGGTTGAATTCAATGATCTTAGAGGTCTTTTCCAGCCTAAATCATTCACTTGCAAGGCTGCAGGTTGTTTTGTCCTACTGATGGCAGTGCCTGTGGGATCTAGATTTTTAACACATTATTTGAGGCTCAACCTACTTCTCTGTGCCAGAGAGATGCTGTTTCATTAGAGCATCTCAACAAGGTTTATACAGGCACACCTTTTGTCATGGAAGTCATTACCTATTTTTGCTGCTTTAGTCATCTCTGATACTGTTAGGAAAGCTGACTGAATAGCTCAGAATGAACCAGCTATAAAATGAACTGGCTCACATCAGTTGCTTCTGCAATATCTGTCACTGCTTGCAATATTCTTACATGTTCTGCAGTGTTTTGAGCCAGATTCTTATACAGATAAACACAGAAATACACACTGTATGTATGGTTTCTTTCATGTTTTTTAACTTAAGGTTGACTGCCAATGTTTTTCCACAGTTTCCAAAGATTTTCTTCCCTGTAAAAAAAAAATAATTAAAGAATATCTAAAAGACTGATGGTGATAATAATAATATAGTACCCGTTTCTCAAACTACAGCTCTATTTCTCTAGTAATATTTGTCTGTAAACTAGATAAAAGGCTGTCTCATAGCTATCAGGTAGCTGTGGATGAATTATTTTATACTTAGCACATGGGTAGGAAAGGGAGTAAAGAAAGAAAAATAGTGACCATTTTCTCTAATTGAATCCATCACTGACTCACAGTGAAAGAGTACTTCACATCTCCCAGGGTTTGAAAACCTGGAAAATATAACTTGTGTTATAACAGAGATTTGCTGGTTTTAAACAGAAAATATTAGAGCTCTGTATTACAAACATCCCTCTCCATTTAAATGAGTTAGAAATAGCACTTTGATGAGAACTCCTTACAGCAAGGGCTGGTGTGCAACTAAGTGGAATCCTTCCTTCCTTTCATCTAAACAAAAAGTTTCTTCCTTCTGGAAGTTGGATAAAATAAACAGCCAGGACATGTGCTCCTGGTAAGGTGTCTGTGCATATGCCCAGAATCCAGGGAGGAAGCTCTTTACCAGAGCTTCCTCCCAGGCTGCCTGAGCTCAGGGTGCTGTGTGTCACCACACTACTGCACCACACTGTGTCCAGCTGAAAGGCATCCAAATATTGCAAGTAGAAGGGGCACACTGGCTCCAGGGTTCCTACTGGGATAAATTTTCCAGTGGGCAGGGGTCAAAGTAAACGGGGAGAAGAGGTCAGTAAAGCGTGTGTGAAGCACCTGGGAGCCCAAATGGTGGCACCTCTCATGGTGAGATCAAGAATAAATCCAAATCTGTCATTCAGAAGTTATGCACCAGTTAAGTTTTCACAGTCTTTTTTTGAAGGGTAACAGTTAATTTTGGCACCCCCCCCCTCCATTTTTCTCTTTTGTTTTTGAGAGGAGAAAGGAAAAAACCATTTCTGTGACAAAGGACAAAGATCTTCAGCAAAATTGCAGTCTCTTTCTAAAACAAACTTTCTTTATTTCCGAGTGCACACAAAAACAAAAACAGAAAAAAAAAAACAACTAATTGCAGTCATTATGGCATTTTCCTTCATTGCACACAAATGACAAACCCTGAGAGCACAAAGGGCTGTAAAAGCAGGTAGTTTTCTGCTTCTAAGGGTTACAAAAAATATCTTACTTAGAACACGACACTCTTGAGGCAGGAATACAGTTGCTTGCCAAAAGAATATAAGTTAAATATTTTTAGGAGGTTTTATTTTTTTTAGTTCCAGACTTTAGTGCCTTGCCATTAATCCAGGGATTTCAATGCAATAAGCCCTGAAGTGGCAGAAAACAGGAGATGAACTCCTATTATACTTCTATTTCCTAAAAAGTGGATTTTCAAGCACTACTGAGCTGACAGTAGAGGATTTTCTAGTCTATTATTTGGACAGGTGTAGGCATCTTTATTCTCTGTTTAAAAGACAAAGAGAGTTTCTTTATCTGACCAACCAGTGGAGTGTTGTGTTCCCCTAGAAAGGGACAGTGTATCATCAGGTGAAAACCAAGAATTTCCCAAGCAAAAAGGTGTCTGAGGTGACCTGATTTCTCCAAGAGCTCCAAGAGCTGTCACAGATTGGTACCACTACTCCTACCTCCATTTGTCACTAGGTCCAGGCCAGTTTGGGATTCGTGCCTCCAGGAGTAAATAAAAGCAAAGTTTAAAAGAGCTATGGAGAGAAATATTAAGAAAGAGCTATGATGACCCCAGGGAGTCTAAGCAATTCCCTCAGGCCACAGTAGGAGCCCTGTGTCTGCAGGGAACTTCGGGGTGCTCCCCTGCAGCCTCACTGCTCCTTTAATGATTGGTGCACTTCCCCAAAATACAAGCTGATCCACGTTCTTGACTAGGAAAACCTTGTTTCACACATCCCAGGCAAGTCCTCTTACAGCTGGATGTTCATATACCAAAGGCAAGTGGTACAACCCTCCTGTCACTCTTGTAACAAAAATAGCTTTAACGGTCTGGGGACATGTTACACATTCTGTAAAAATTGCCTGACAGATTGGGTTGAGGGTCAGATCCCCAAAAACAGTTGTAGTTTTAACCTCCTTGGGCTTCTCCAGATCTCATACAGCCTGTTTAGTTTATATGGCCTTCTGTGAACTTGCTCTGTGCAGATCAACAGAGCACATATCCCTCTTCACATGACAGTTCAGCACAGAGAGCATCAATGCACATTTTTCTGCCTAAATGGCAGCTTGGTTTTCATGGTCAAATTCTGTTGGTCCTCCCGAGGGTGCAACCCTACTGTGATTTCTGTTCTGCTCATTCTGGCGTGAAGCAAGTATCTCAGTTCCTAAGACATCCATGTGCAAAAGTGGTAATGTTTGTGCCAGCACCTACATCTTACAGAAATTGTGGATGTTGACAGTTTAACTCTAGGGCTGTTTGGTTTGAAGAGCACAGCCATGATCTGATTTGTACCAGGTGGCCTGAGGACTGGATCTCATTCCTCTGGGCACATCACAGAGTGGCTGCAGCTACAGTCACTGGGCATCACCCTCCTCAGCCACTTTCCAGCCATTGGTCTCATCACAAGTCCACTTTTTTATTACACCCCCTCTGAGCTCTTCTGCCTCCCCCTGCTTCAGGGAGCATCATTTACTTACATAAAATACGAGCAGGTTGGGGAGATGTTCGCTGCTAAAGCAGACTCCAGCTGCAGTGGCCATATGCTGGTTTGTTAACAGTGTTCCACACGAACTGGAAGAGTGGGTACGTAACTTGTGTGCAAAGGCAGTGACATATGGAGTTCAGCGTGGCTTTGCACCAAAACAGTATTTAAACTTTCAACCTTCAAGCAGAGACTGCAGGCTGCATCTCATTTTGCTTCTTTCTTTCACAATTTGCAACCAGCACTTGATTTAGTAAATGCCAGAATTCAACTTTGAGGATGAATGAAAAAGCCCCAGGAAACTAATGACCTCCTTAATAAAAGAATATGATAACTTTACTAGATTTAATATTTCAGGGTTCTATAAGGGTTGAATTGGCAAGGTTTGTATTTTTTTCCTTCTTCTTTACTGCAGGGGGAAAATGAAAACACCTGGACTTCGCAGCTGGTTGCTAACTATATGCAGTGATAGAACCAGAAAATATTGGCTTTCATTAGAAATAAGAAATAGGCAGGTTACACAAAGAAGACTTTTGAAATATCTGCCACAGAGGGCCAAAGGAATATTTGCCTTTCCATAGATCACTCTTATTTAAATGGAGCTCAGAATGTAAAAGTAAATATAAAATCCATCCCAGATGTGTTTACACTGACTTTCAGCTCCACTGTATAGGAAGTTTTAAGGCATTACTGGTTTCATTTATCTTCTCAAATAGTTTCTTGTGAAGCTGACATTATTTCCTTCCAAACTGCAAGTGAAGATTCTTCAGGCACAAATCCCCATCTGTTGAAGTTCTGGGAAAAACAAAGGCTAAAAGTTACTGCAAGATCAAAACTCATCATTGTCTTGTGAAGAATTTTTTGCAAAGCTTCATATTAACTGTATCATCCAGGTGGTTAAATTATCTATGTTAGGTGCTCAGACAGGACCTAAAATGAGATTATGTCAAAGTAAATCCAAGGAATCTCTCAAACTCTGCACCATAAAGGTTGTCCAGCCCTGGCACAGTCTGTCAAGAACAGTGGTGGAGTCACCATCTCTGGAGGAATTTAAGACCATGTAGCTGTGGCACTTGGTTAGTGATGGGCTTGGAAGTGCTGGGAGAATTGTTGGGCTTAATGATCTTAGAGGTCTTTTACAACCTAAATGATTCTATGAGTCTGTGGAAAAGCTGTTGTCACCTATTAACACTACTGCACTAAGCTTGGGATACATCTCACCTGTGTTTAACCATGCAGAAGTGAAACATCTCACCTACACAGCCACTTTGGGTTCCCCTGTAATTAAGAAAAACAGACAGAGAAAATAGAAACTCCTGTGGATAATTAGTTCTTTCCTAGAGTAGTTCTGAAACAGGTGCAAAGAATTGCACTCCAGAGGCAGCTCTCTCCACATACTGTCAATAAATGGAATATACATCATTAGCTTTGACTAGTTGTTGTAACTTTTTAACAAGGTTGTTAAGTGAGGCAATTGCCTCCTTTCAGCATTTTACTTAAAATACGTTTAAAATGTAGGATAAGCCAAAATGTTTTTTGAAAAACTTATTGAAACTGCACATGAAGAATTGTGATTTTGACTTTTCACAGTGATTTTCTACCTTGACTCACAGGACAAAAGTAAAAAAGTCTTAAGACCCTGGGCTGACCTTGTCCAGCTTAATTTGGACCATCTGAAGAGAATTTTGGGGGTTTTTTTAGACTTTGAAAAGGCTTATTGTGCTTTGATTTTATAGTGTAAAAAACTTTTAAAGTCGGAACAACAAAAGGTCGGTTCTACTGAAATGTATGTATTTTATTGTTCTAATTCTGCCAGAAATCTGTTATTTCAATTATTCAAAAATATAAATAATGAACTAATTCAAAACAGAGCAATGTTAATTTAAATTTCCTAGAATATTAATTATCCGGTGACAACTAAAAAATTTACTAAAAAATTCCTGAACAGGCCTACTTGATGTAGAAATATGAGTATTACAGAGCACATGTAAAGCATGTGGAATAAATGAGATCTCATGTGTCTATTGAGGCTGACTTTTATTTGTAAGATTGTTTTAAAAATTGATGATGAGAAGCTTTTGTTTATCGAAAGAGAGCCAGAGGGGACTGGTGATGATCAGTGCTGTCTTTAAACACCCCATTATCCTTGATCCAAAATGCAGACCTTGCTGCACGAAGCAGGCAATGTCAGGCAGAGCTCCATGAGAAACGCTATGAATGCTTCCAGGTATTTTCTTCACTGAAAGGCAGCTTGCAAAACCCAGAGACTACTGAAAGAGCTTTTTTTTTTTTTTTTAAAGTATGAAATAAACTTACAGTTCACAAATCAAGTTCACATCTGCAAGTTTGCTGACAATACAGAGCTGGGAGGGGTGGCTGATACCCCAGAGGGCTGTGCAGCCCTTCAGAAGAACCTTGACAGGTTGGAAAGATGGGCTGAGAAGAACCTTCTGAAACTCAGCAAGGGCAAGTGCAGGGTTCTGCACCTGGAGAGGAACAATCCTGGGCACCAGCACAGGCTGGGGGTGACCTGCTGGAGAGCAGCTCTGTGGTGAAGGACCAGGGAGGCCTGGTTTACAACACTGTCCCTGAGCCAGCAGTGTGTGCTGGGGGACAAGAGGGACAATGGGACCCTGGGATGCATTAGGAACAGCATTGGCAAGAGGCCAGGGAGGTGATCCTACCCTCTACTCAGCCCTGGTGAGGCCTCCCCTGGAATGCTGTATACAGTTCTGGGAGAGGAGGGATGTGGAGCTCCTGGAGTGGGTCTGGAGGGCTCTGAAGGGTGATGAAGGGACTGGATCATCTTCTTACAAGGACAGGCTGAGAGAGATGGGTCTGTTTAGCTTTGGCATGAGACGGCTGAGGGGGAACCCCACCAGTGTCTATCAGTGTCTGCAGAGAGGTGTCTGAGGATGGACCAGGCTCTGCTTGGGGGTGCTCAGCAATGGGACAAGAGACCACAGGCAGGAACTGATGTCCAGGAAGTTCCCTCTAAACATGAGGAAGAACTTCTTTCCTGTGCAGTGACCGAGCACTGAATAGATTGCCCAGAGAGGGGGTGGAGTCTCCCTCACAGAATGTATTCAAGAACTGACTGGACACAATGCTGTGCCATGTGCTCTGGGATGACTCTGCTTGAGTGGGGAGATTGGGCCTGACAACCCACTGTGGTCCCTTCCAACATCACCCATTCTGGGTTTCAGTGATTCTGCGAAATGTATTTTATAGAGGAAATGTTCTCACTAAAGACAGCGGGAAAGCAGATGCAGGAATACCAGTTCAGGCTCTAATGCAAGGCTATTTTCAGTACAATTGCACACAAGTGAGCTTACTTAGATGCAATAAGGATCTGCAAAGTTGGATCTTTTACAAAATTAAACCTTCTGAGAAAAGAAAATTTCTCTGGGGTGAAACCCAGAAATCATAGGACAGCTAAATAGATAGAAGGGAGGGGAAAAAAAAATGCACCAATATATCAAAGTAAAGACTTGAGGGAGAGCAAGAATTCACACTGGCATGAAAAATGTTGGAATAATGCCAGGCTACCAGATTTGGTACCCCATGCAAAGTGGCCTGGGAAGAAGTTATGTAATGGTAACTTCTTTTGTTATTATTACAGAAAAAAAGGGTATGAAAACACAGCATTTCAGTTTTAATAGTACCCTGCACTGAAGTTTTAATAGTACCTTGCCTATGTGCATGAGGGAAATTAACAATAGATAAATAATGGTTTTGACTAAAGGTAAATCTTTAAGTTATCTTGGGATCTTGGGAGGTGCTCAGGAAAAAGATTTTCTGCAAAAAAAGTTCTCTCACTTGGATTCACTTGAGATGGTCAAACAGTTTTGCTGCTGGTCCAAGGCAGCACCTGAACATTCATGACTCCAAAGTCCAGCCTCACAAGTCTTTTGAGCTAAGGAAATATTCCTTTCCCAAACCACAAAAGCAAGTACATCCTCTCTAAGGAAGGCCAAGACACAATATTTAGGCTCTTACCCCATATATCCACGCTCATTCCAAGGAAATTTATAAGTAATGATACCTAGTGCTGTCTTCAAAGTAAAATACTGGGCAGAAGAGGTCAGTGTCATTATTTCCACTTTACCAACAGGAAGAACAGGGCACAGGCAAGGTCAGATTACACACATGTCTCATGATTCTCAAAGTGATCCTTTAATGCTGTGTTACAGTGCTTGCTCCCCAACCTTTCCTTCTCCCTGCCTGCCTTCCAAAACCCCTTTTCCACATCTACAGTCATCATTAAATCTGCCACATCTGTATTTCATATGCATATCCATCTGACTCAGGTAGAATGTGTCCATCTTTTTGAAGCTGGATCAAAACATTTGTTAATGCAGGGGAACACATTGAGACTGAGGCCATCCTTCTGTGTTGGGCATTTGCTGTGCACAGACACTGTATCCCGGCCCACAGGTGGAGTTAATGCTTTGCCATGCATCCTTCTGCACTGATTCTGTCTGATTTTGCATAACTGGGTAACTCACAGCATTACTTTTAGTAACTCATAAAATTTCCCTTCATTGATGTTGTGTTAGTCAGGTTTTACTGTGCATTGACACTAAAATCCTTTCCCAGATCTGAACTTCCTTTGGACCAATAATTCATCTTATGACAAGCAAGGGTTGAATTTATAGCAGGACTTTACTAGGGGGGAGGAAAAAAAGGAAAGAAAAAAAAAAGAGAAAAAAAATAAAATTGAGAAATATAAATTATCAAAAAAACCTCTACTTCCAAGTCTGTAAGAACTTGTTTTTGGACAATTAATACAGAGAAGATTTTACAATTTCTAAACAAAATTACGCTCTCCCTGTATGTTCTGCAAGTAGTCTATCACTTGTCTTGTACAATCCCATAAAGGATGGCATCCTTACCACCCCTATGCTTCCTAACACCTTTCTCTACTGTGAATGGACCAGCTCCCTTTTTTTCAGTCTGCCTGACTGACATAAGGAACTTAAATTCACAGCAATTTCTTTTAATCCACAGGCACCTTTTATATCTCCTGCTATCTCAGCCTGGTTGAAAAGCTTGTCAACCTGAGACCCTCCTTTTTTTGGTGTGGTTTGTTTTGCTTTTTGCTTGTCTCCAACACAGCTTTGGCCCTAACAGGACTCTGTAAGAGGTGGATTTCCAGTTCCTACCCCCACCATGAACCTGCTGAGAGGAGAGCAACAGGCCTTGCATGCTCAGACTCCCTCAGTGGTGGTGGCAGATAGCATGTGCAGAGCCTCTTTAGCCAGAAGGGAAGGCAGTATGTTTTGTCAAGGGCAGCATTATTTGGTCTGCTTGACTATTAAACAATGTGGAACTCGGGTGAATTCACATTTTCTCGGGATACAACTGTACAGCAAAGCCTGAATACTGCTGCTTGTAATGCTGCAGGAAGAGCCTTCATTGTGACACTTTGGAAATATAGAATACTTCTTTCAAGAAACTAATACAGCAATTGATGAGTCTGAACACACAAAGGTAGTAGTTTCTACAGACAGTAAACATTTGACAAATTCCCAGAAAACATATAGACCTTGGTTTGTCAAAACACGGACTGATTTGCCTCAAGCTGGGAATATTTAAAACTTTCTTCTTGAACACAAAATACCTTTTTAATTGAAGTAGTTTAGTTGTTTTGGTTTTTTTTAAGCTGACCAACATTCTGGTTCTAATAGTCTGGTTCATTCAAATTTTCATCTATGAATCCTGCCTGTAAGGAAAGTTATTATATTACTTTTTTATTAGAATTTTTCATTACACATCACGTATAGTACCATAGCACCTAAAGCTGTAAGCGAAAATGATAATTGCATTGACTGTTATGCAATTTTTAATGGGCTTTACCCCCAACCTGAAGGGATTTTCAAATGAGACCCTTAATTCTTTACACCCATTTATTGTTTCGTCTCTTCAACTTTTATCCTAAGTAGATGAGAATTGCAGTGAGATTTTCAGCTCAGTACACTTGTGGGAGTGAATGTCTCTGCTCTGGAGAGGAGAGGAGAGGAGAATTAGGGTTCTTCAGCCTGGAGAAGAGAAGGTTCCAGGGAGACCTTAGAGCACCTTCCAGTACCTAAAGAGGCAAAAGTACAGCTGGAGAGCGTCCTGGGACAAAGTCATGGAGTGATAGAACAAGGGAGAAAAGCTTCATAATAAAAGAGGGTGGGTTAGTTTAAATAATAGGAAGACATTCTTTACTGTGAGGGTGGTAAGGCAATGGCACAGGTTGGGTCCCACTAGCACTCAGGAGATGCATTCTCCTTTTTTTCTGGATCTATTGTTTCTGCTACAACACAGGTCGCTCAGCAAGTGCTATCACACTTCCAAATCTACACAGAGGCTGGGTGATTATGGAAACAGAGGCAGGTATCACCTTGCTGCCAGTGATTTCATTGCAGGATGATGTCTGTGCTACTAAAGAATTGTGACTCAGTTTCCCCATGTATGAAACTGGAATACGTCTTTCAAGGAGACTAATTTCAGTATCTAACTCATGATTAAGAGTTGAGATTGCTTTGTGGGCTCTGCCACTGAGTCTTTGTGTGCTCCAACAAATTATTCAGGCTGCCCGCAACAAGGAGCTTTGCAGCAGATTCTCACCCTCACTGCTGTTTTCTATCTTCCATTTCCTTTGAGCAAGATCTTCCTTTTTTGCAGTGCTTCACAGAGAGAAATGCCAGTCTCTGCCAGCCTCTCTAAGCCTTTACCTGCTAGTTAGATCAGTTCTGAGTGTTGCTGTGTCTTAATGCCATGAAGCTGTGTCAGAAGAGCCTTAAGCTGGATATTAGGAACAGATTCTTCACCCAGAGGGTGTCTGGGCACTGGAACAGGGTCCCCAGGGAAGCAACACCAGGCTAAAGAAGTGTTTGAACAACACTCTTCTGGTGTGATTCTCAGGGCTGTCCCGTCTCAGGCCAGGAGCTGGACACTGATGATCTTTGTTGGTCCCTTCCAACTCAGGATATTCTGTGATTCCAAGGCTTTTTATATTCTTTGTCCTGTGCAGGAAAATATTTTCTCTGAATGCTTTAGCAGGTAATCTCTTCAACACCATCAGGGAAATGGTGTCTGTGTTTTCAGACTTACAGGAACGTTGGGCTCTCAGTTCCATCTGCTGCCTTCAGGATTTGCAGTCACCTTCCCGAAAAGTCATACAGGGAATATTGGCAGTTGAAAGGAACTCATGGCACTAAAAAGCTGCTCCCAGAGCACAGACCTAGGACAGCCTAGTCAGAGGGCAAGGTAATTTTTAGATATCTGTCTAATCCATCTACCTTATGAAGAAAATTCATCTCATCACAGGATATATAACGCTAATTGAGCTCAATCATCCCAAACTAAGAGATGTCCACCATGTTCCTCATTCAGAGTTCACATTTAGTAGCCTATACTCAGCAGTTCATATTTCAACAAATAAAACCAAATAGATCATTCTAATACTGTGATGAGAATTGTCAGTCTGACAATTCTCTGAATTGACCTGATGGCTAAGGCAGTATCCTTATTTCCCCTGACTGATGAGAAATTGAGGAACTGATGCTGAAGGATGGATCTGGACAAGGCTGTGTGTGGGACTGTGTTTCCCACTGAGATCAAGTCAAGGATCCGAACCATGCAGCCAAGGGAAGAGAGTTGGGCACTCTGCCTTCAGAGCCTCTTCTGCCTGATTTTTAAGGTGGGGACAGGGCTTCACAGAATGTTTGAGATTTGCAGGTGGTGGATATAAGCACAAAATATTGCTATGAGAGACGAATCAAGATTTCTAGCCCTCTACCTGCGAAAAAGAAATTGAAAGGAGACTGCTTTGTTTTGCAGTATTCTGCAGAAGGGAATATTCTTTCTCAGTCCAAAATAAGGAGTCCTAGAACATCCTTCAGGAAAACTGGCATTTGAGATGCTTGCCAACTGTGAGCCCTTGTATTTAATGCAGTGATTGCTGCAACATCCTAACTCGCAAACCCTTCCTCGTGTAGTGTTTGTTCTTACACGTCAACACCTCTAGGCCGTATAGATGTGACATACGGATGCACAGACATGCCACAGACAAACTGCTATCCTTGGATCCTCTTCCTGTTTCCACAGTAACCTTACTGAAACAGCTAGCAGTCAATAGGGAAAATCAAAGGCAGGGATAAATCATAATTTTAGGTTAGCAAGGAACAGATCTTGAATACTGAACAACTGATACACAGCATAATATGATTTAGGGCGTTTATTATGCTAACCCAGGGAAGGAGTGTGTAGGCATATGATGTGGCATTTAGAACACACATTTGCTGCTGGGTAAGCAGGAGTGCAGAGGAGAGAGCAGGTACAGAGATCTTTGTGCTCACAGAATATTTAATAGCTTAATCCTCCTGCCAGCCTGAGCTTCACTTTGCTTTGTACATGACGCTTCCACGCACTCATCCAAGTAACACCGAGATATTTATAAACAGATGCCCCATCATTACCAGCACACTTTGTATGCTAAGGTTTGTTTAGGGAAAATAACAATAACAAGAAAAGACCAATCAAATACTTTAACTTGAAGTGTCAAACTCTTAATATGAATTGTGCTCATTAATGTGACAAGTGTCACAGGAATTGAGCCCTTTTTTTGGTAGCTGTCAGTATATTGATGTGTATTTCACAAATAGTTTTTCTACCAAAACTGTTTCTCTCTAGGGAGCAGTTTGGGCAACAGTCAGATGAATTACCTAGTGAAAATTGAAAATTGTTTTTTTCTATTAGTCACTCAAGAGACAGTACTCCAAATAAGGAGCCATAGCAGCTTTAATCCATTCTCCTCCAGGCCAACAAATCCCTTTGGATTCACATAGTGCAGCGTCTGTGGATACCCCAGGCTTGATTTAAAGCACATAATTCTCAAATTAAACACTAAAATTATAACTGCAGTAACATGGTGAATCATATTTACAGGACCTACACTCTGAATATTTATTTAGTATTACTCAGTCTGGACTTGAAACAAGATCAGGTTTCATGCTGATGGTATTAACCTAAAGATTTCAGTGTTGGTTTGTGCATGCGAGCAGAAAAATAGAAGGAACCATAGCACTACCATAAGCTCCACTCTGTGAGAAAACTGGTGCTTTATTAGAACATTAAAAAAGTCCCTCTTGGGGGATCAAAGCCTATCTAACTTGACTCAGAGTGACATGTCAAATTGGAAACATAAGACTAAATATATATTCCCGCTGTTTGTTATTTTTAAATGCTATTTGTCTCTCTAATACTTTCTTTCCCTGACACCAAACAAAATAATGTTGTTTTAAGATGGATGTTGATCACTACATCACTGCTCTGCCTGGAAGAAAAGCGTGTGCCTAAAGCCCGGCAGGACACAATGTCACTCAGCTGGACTCATTAGCATGGCAAGCAGTTTGGCATTTACATCTCTGCACAGCTCCTAGGGAAAGGCAGCTCCAGTTCAGAGCACAGCATGTGTCTGTCTGCAGCTGACAATGTAGACATGCCCTTAAAAGCCAGGCCATCCTTCAAGGAGCAAGTGAAGCTGGCAGCTGCGGAGGGGCGGTGGCAGCTTTTGTCAGGCAAAGGACAAGGGCTGAGTGAGTAATTCTGGATGAAATCTCTTGATCCGCTGCAGATAGTCCTTATGGCCTTTTAAAAAACCCAAATATGTATCAGCATCTGATCCACAGAAGCACGTAGTTGTCCAGGGTTCAACTTTACTTAGAATTTAATTACCTGAGCACACAAGGACTGAGGTCATTTAATTTCTCCCTGTTGTGACAAACCAATGTAGAAAAAAAATTGGCAGGAAACTCAAAATAGAATTCCTTCATCTTTTCATGTTTAAATCTTCTGAAAAACCTTGCCCTGCAGATGTACTCAGAACATGCCTCCAGCATGCAGCAAGCACTGAGCTGAGCAGCTTCAGCCATTTCCATCATTAATGAGGCTGGTGGGAGCACCACATCCTGCTCCAAGCCAGCTCTGTGCTCTGCACACTCAGACAGAATAGAAATGATCCTCCACACCCCTTTTTATGAAAGGGATTCAAGCCCTTAACTCCTTTTTCTTAGTGGATACCAAGGTTTTGGCAAGCCTAGGAAGAAGAGATTCCCCATCCCCAGAAGTGTGGACACTCACCTCTGGAAGTGTTCAAGGCCAGGCTGGATGGGGCTCAGAGCAACTTGGTCTAGTGGAAGGTGACTCTGCCCATGGCAGTGGGGTTGGAACGAGATGATCTTTAAGGTCCCTTCCAATCCAAACCACTCAGTGATTCTGTGATTCTAAAGACAAAAACATGTGTGTGCTTCTGTTCTTTCTGCACACATTTGTAACAAAGGAGATAATGTTTCAGGTGTCAGTGAGCAAGGAAACAAATCTATGCAGAGATGCTTTGGTGCCAAAAAACCTCCATGAGCAGCTCCCAGTCAGGGATAGAATTGAAGCTGGGGTATTGTAGGAAAGCCTGTCTTGACCTCAGTCATGACTCCAGGCTTTGTCTCCCAAACCCAGCAGTGGGAGGAGACCACAAATACACTTTTGGGATGGCTGAGTTGTCCTTTTTGTCATCAGCATCTGCACTGGCTGCCTGGAACCCAGTTGCAAGTGCCTAACCCTTCCCATCACCTCCACAGGAACAATGAACTCTGTTAGGAACTCTGCCATGGAGCTGGGCACACAATGCCTAGGTGTCCTTCTGGGCTTTGCCAAGTTTCTTCTCTTGGTTCCCACCTGGGATTTGAGGATTATTTCTTTATTCTACTTCAAGGATCTGTTGTACTAGTATGATAAAAACTACAAGTTTTTTGCAGTGACAGCAAAGCAGAGATGTGAAAACTGAGGAAAGTCCTTTGGCATAGGCAGAAAGGCTTTGGAAAATGAGTCAACGCCAAATTCCTTAGACTCAAAAAGATGTTTGAGACAAATGTTGTCAACGCAGGAAAAGTGAGAACTTGTAATTTTAGTAGTATTTCATAGGTTTCCCTGATCTTTCTAGGAAATCATGCAAAGAGAGAATTTCACAATGAACAGGCCCTCTCCAACAGAATTGACAGTGGTGGAGGATCTTGCTAAATGCACGATAGTGATTCTGCTTTTTTCCAACACAGGTTAGTGCAGATGCAAGTGAAAGACTGACCACTTTGCAATAAAAGGGTTGAATGGGCTATTATTCTTTTCAATCAATCCAAGGTTGCTCTTCATGAAGGAATAAACATTCCCTCTTTGACCTTAATAAAAGCAAGGAGGTCTATGTGCAAAAAAGAAAAAAAAAAAATTTCCAGTGTTTTTATCAGGAAAAAAAGAATGGAAGGGAAGTGCCCAAAGTGTGCCATTACAAGCAAATTAATAAAATATTGACCTTATTTTTTCCTTCTATCTTTTCCCTCCCAATTTCAAGATTTGAAGAAATAATAATAGCTAACAATCAATGGGTTCCTAATGAGAGCAGCTCAAACTACACCCACAATAATTATCTTTTGAAAAATCAATAGGGAAGGAAATGTGAAAACAATTTGATACAAGGCATGACTTCCTCTATTTCTGTTTCTACTTACATACAATATCTCTCACTCCTTGCAACTTCTCCCATCTTAGAGGCACGAAACATATCTCCATCTTGGAAGATAATCAAATAATTAAGATGTATGAGATGTGCCTGCCTGTGACATGTGAAATAAAATATAATGAAGGAAACAATAGAAGCATGTATAAAGGGCCTCCTCAGCCTTAGCAATAGCATTTGCTGCCATGAACAATATTCTTAATCAGGAAAAATACTCCTTCATAATAATCATGCTGCATACAATAATATTCACAACAGACCCCGGATGGCATGGCTGAGGAGGTATAAAAATGCAGAAGTAATTTTGCTATGAAATACCTAGAAAATTACATTCTGCTGTGGATGTTTCTGTTGGGACTGGGTCATCACTGTTGATCCAGTTTTCACTGGAAAATAACATAATAAAGGCGGAATGAACACAGAATTTCAGCCTACTTCCATAGCTATAGACTATATCCTATGACTCCTGGGTGATACTGTGTAAATTTTGAGAATTTATGAGTCTATTTCAATAAATATCACAAAACAGTCCAGGAACTGAATATTTCCATAGTTGTAATGAGGGATAAAAGCCATTTATACTGCCTTTGCCATACCCATCCTGGTGACCTTTATGAATCCACCACCTCAGCAGAAGAGTCTGTTTTTTAATTCGAGGTTGAAAGCATGAAGAGATTGGCTGGAATGAACACCTACAACAAGATATAAAGGTTTTGAACAGAATGAAACTGGGAATGGACTGCATTTCCATCTGTAAACTACCACGGTTGATGTGAGAGCTAGGTATAACCAAAGAAATATTCACAACATGCTACATAAATAATGCCAGTTACGATGCCATCTGAAGCTAGATCAGATTCACCCTCCCTAACATTGCCAGGGAGCAACTAACATAGGAAGGAGTGCCATTGGAAAAGAAAAAATCTAAGATTTACATCTGGATAAAATATAGGACGATGGTGGGCAATTAGATCTCATCTACTACCCAGACAAGTAGGGAAGGAACGGAAACATCCATCCAGAAAAACTGAACACCCTCTTACTCTTACCACTCATGCTCTGCTTTAGTATCAGGATGTCTCAGGCTTTAAATGAAATGTCAGATTTAATTTGGCTCTGGATGCACAAGATATATGATTGCCCTTGGAGAAAGTTGATAACTCAGCGCACTCTGTGTCAAATGTGCATCTACCTGATAGCTCACTCCATAAAAAGCACCAGCCTGCTTTCCCTCAGCTGTGCAAAGTAGTCAGGCCTGCCTGCAATTTACACAAATAGGCCCATTTTCAAAGAAAACCTTCCTATCAGGAAGGAGAAATGGCTTATTGAAAGTTGACTCCAACTTAAATTTCCAAATGGCACCGCTGCACATTACATTATCATTCAGCGACTGGGAGGCAGTTACCGAGCCCGCCGCGGAGGCTCAGCATCAGATGAGGAATTATGTTAAATGGCACATTTGGATCTCTTCGAGACTTGGTTTAGAAACTCTCATTTGGAAGCATGGTGTACTTTCAGAGAGGTTTTAACCGCTTGGAACCCAAGAAGGGCAGTAAATACGGAATTTTGTGATTATCGATAGTTTCGTTGTTCTTTGCAACATCCACTGCATCTAAATTTGTGCTGAGGCAATGAACCCATTTTAAAACCTTCTGCTTTAGATAATCTTTTAAAATCAGTTATTTTCCATGGACACAAGAAAAGTAACGGGCCTGATTTAAAAAACTAAATAAAAGAAAATAATCAGAATATAATTTTGTTATGTATTTGTACTTACTGTGTTCATAGGGCACTGGAAAGATATATTGCCAGTGAATACTTTCTGCACTTTTACCTGTTGTTTTGCAGTCATCACTCAGAAAATATTACTGCAGTCTGGTTATTGTGTTGGGGTTTTTTTTAATTTTGATCTCTTATGAAGGCCATGTGCAGGATTGGAATGCATCGTGCCTGTTCCACTACTAACATGCAAAGTGTACTAGCAGAACAACTTAAAACTTTGTACCTTGCCATTTAGACTTTGTCATTTTTGAAAGCCATGGTAGTTAAATGTAGATTCAGTGACAGATACTGTGCAGAAAGACATAAATAGATAGGCAATATCCTTGTCACTCACAGAACATGAGAAATGCCTCACATACCCAATAAACGTTTGGAATCTAAGCTTTTCAGAGATAAGGTTATATATGTATTTTGTCACTTTGTTCCAAGAGCAGTGGATATCAAATTCTACTCCCATATCTAAAAATAAATAAATAAATAAATAAGATCTCTACTTTCTTAATTAATTTAGTGGCATTTATGCTTCAGACTGACAAAATATTCAATTAAAAGAGCAGTCTATCCTCATTTTCTTTTGTTTCTTAAACAGAATAAGTATTAGGCCCCTCTCTGGCATTCCTCCTTTACTTCATTCACTTTAGTCCAGTCTGATATTTATTTCTTTTTTTCTCCCATGCTCTTAGTGGTTTTCCATGGTCTCTGTTCCCTCATTCCTCCCATCCCTGCTTTCCAATCAAGAGCTTCATGAGCAGTTTTGCTTTTCATCTCAAATTTCCCTTTTCTGGTCTACCTGCACTGTGTCACTCATTTTATTCTAAAGCTGTTGTATTCTTCAAAGTAAGAGGTCCCAGGAGTTGAAGAGCTTCCAACATACCTTTTAATCCACATTTGACTCTGAATTTAAGGATGAAATGTAATGGTTTGCTAGATTCTTAGGTATTAAAGTACCTCAGGAGAATTCAATTCTCTTCAAGGTAGAAGGAAGGACAGGAACTAAAAAGAAACACTTATAAAAATCATGCATTATGTCAAATTTCGTAGAAAAATGAGAAGTACAGATGTAGAAAAGAAACATGCCTAGATCACCAAGTTTATCTATGTTCTCTCAGCTTTGCTTCAGCAAGTCTTACACTTAAACAGTTCTTCTGGTGTGTGTTCCTAGGGCATTTGTGCTGCCATCTCCCTTGAGAGTTAATCACAGAATCACAGAATGGTTTGGGCTGGAAGTGACCTTTAAAGACCAACTCATCCAACCCCTTCTGCTCAGGCAGGGTCACCCAAAGCAGGTTGCATGGGATCACATCCAGGTGGCAGCCTGTTCTAGTCCTCTGTCACCCTCAATGTAAAGTTTTTCCTCATATTCAGATGGAACATCCTGTGTTTCAGCTTTTGCTCGTTGTCCCTTGTCCTGTCAGTGGGCACAACTGGAAAAAGCCTGGCTCCATTCTCTTGGCACCCTCCCTTCAGATACTTAACGACTTTGATAACAATCCCCTCTCCATCATCTCCAGGCTAAACAGGCCCAGCTCCCTCAGCCTTTCCTCACAAGAGAGATGTTACAGTCCTCTCATCATCTTCAAAAATTACCAGTCCTTTGATGCAGAAAGGTCTCCCTCTTTTCTATGAATATTGCCATATAATTAAATCCATGGTAAGACTGTGGACATCTTCCATGAACATTTGATCTCGAAGTTATCACTTCCACTGTCCTGCCTGTTTAATGATGTGGTCCTATCATACAGGCTCATTTATTCTTGCAAAACCAGTGCTCTATCTTCCTTGTTCCTCTGTAGTCATTCCTGCACACTTATTCCTATGAAATAATAGTATCAGCACAAAGACAAACAATAATAGGTTGGCACTGCAACACAGCAAGCTCAGTCTATGTCCTCCTCAAAATCTTTAACAAAACAGGATGGAAGAAAAACAGATGGCTTTGCAGCATGACCAGAAGGTGAACAAAGCTATACCTTTTCCAATGAGTTATAAGATTATTGTTTCTTTTCTCGCTAGACCAATATTGATCATATGTTCCAATTTCATTCAGATATTGAACTTGTTTTATTGAGCAAACAGCTGCAGTCTCTGTTCCCTGTCCCTCAGCAAATATTATTTGAAACTTCCTTTGAACTCACATTGCACTGGTGTGACCCTGATGCACTCACAAAAGCTTTTCCATCATGTGATACTGGTCTGGGATCATATAGCTGGTCCAAACACAAGTTGACATACTGGTTTTACTGAAATATGCCTTCTCCATGTCTTCCTCACAGAGTTAAAGAACAACACAGTGGTCTTACTCCCATGTGCTGCACAACACTGGTGGCCCAGTGTGTCAGACAGGTAGATTGCTGTGAGAAATTGGATACTGTCTGAATATTATTTTCATAGAAATTAAAATATGTGTTGTAACTCAAACCAAAGCATTAAAATCAGAGGGAAAATTGTTGTGTGTTTCCCCACTGGAGAATATTGAAGTTAAGCATTCTTCTTCAATTACAGCCTTAATCTGCTTTGGTTTTATTTTTTTTAAATAAGGATTTTTCAGAAATAAATGGTGTATGAGTGCAGACCTTCTGAGCACCATTTCACTTGATTTCCTGTAGTTAATAATCTCCAATCTATTCCCTGTGGTGCTTTGTCAATTTTATTTGAGAAAGTAGAGAGAGCAGATGTAGAATAAAACAGTCCTGGAGTCAGAAAAGGTACTGTTGTAGGTAAAGTAATGTCACAGAACTGAAGAGCTATAACTCCAGTCATTTCTGTTCACAAAACAAACAAACAAACAAACAAACAACAACAACAAAAAAAACCAGTATAGGAAGAAAGACCACTACCATTTAGAGTGTGGTTGGTTGATTACTTTGGGATTTGGAGACTAGTCACGGTCATGAAGCAGCTGGGATACAAAAGTATCACCCCTTCACACTGCTTGCAGGATTTCAGTTTGTTTTCTTTAAATTATAACAAATCTGAAGCATTGGGAAGATCCCTTCAAAGTCAGACTTTTTATGTTTTGAAATGTTTAGATTTCAACATTTTTTAAAAAATTATAATATAGAGGAAGAAGCCTAGCTTTGAACAGTTCCTTCAGAAACATGTTCAAAACATTTCACTCCAAAATGTCTAAAGGGGATGCCAAAATATTGTCAGACCTCCATTCCTTCACCCAACTCCTTCCTTGCAATTTTCTCTGAAAGAGTGTTCACATAGTGTAAAGACACATTTTGATTACTTTGGGACTGCACTTTTTTTCCCTATTATTTCCAAGGAAAATATTTCAGGAAGCTTACTATCCCATCCAAAGGAATAGTCTTTTGAAGTTGGTTGACAAAGTTATTCCAGATCCTGTGCTAATGGTAGTTCTGTGAAATACCAAGATTATTTCAGAAACATAAAATGGCAAAGCATACATTTCATCACTCTCTTGTGAGATTTTTCCATATACCTCCTAATTTTACCTTGGTGTTTGTTCAGGTTTTCTGTGAGGAATTTGATTAAGTAGGCTTAAAATAAAGGATATTCTCTAGGAAAACACAACAACAAAACAAAACAAAACCTCCAACAAAAAGCACCACCACCACCGAAACCAAAAAAAACACATACACACAAAAAGAAAAACAACAAAACAAATTTAAAAAAAAAAAAAATCTTTTCTTATCTTCTTGTCCTGATTTCTGCTGTTAACTGAAACTGCAAATCTTTGGCTCTTGATATGAGAGAGGGCAGACTTAGAGTGGTATCTTTTTTACCATCACTCCCTCAGAATCTTTGTGTCTGTGGAAAAACACACAGACATGAACAAAGCTTTCATACTCAGAGCCACCCATGGAATATTGGACTCATAAAATTTGACAGATATAAAAATGCAGGAAATATCCATTATGTTCTGATACATTACTGAAGACACGCAAACAGGGAGCAGACCAACTAGGTTAAGTATTGGTATAAATTAAACAGAAAGCACATTTGCTCTGGCACTGGCCTTTCAAATTGAGAGTGATGGCATGATTAAATAATTGAACCATCTCACCTTGCACACTCAGACAGAATTCCAATAAGAATAGTTATTCCAAAATGGATACGACGGCAAATCAAGCTCTTTACCAACTAATACAGCAATCTGCAACTTGACTTCTTGCTGCCTTGTGGATGAAAGTGGGATCAGGATCAATGGGTTGTTTTTCTTCAGTTTTGGAAATGTGTCAATTACTCCATTAGTGCTGACCCCTTCATCAGTAATTTTTCTTTGTGAAGAAAAGGTTTTTGTGATTGCTCGTGCCACCCAGTGCTGCAGAAAGGTGCCCTTAAAGAGTTCTCCCAAGAATTAATTCCCATGTCTGCCCAACATATAAATTACAACCCAAGAATCATATCTGTCATCTTGAAGGCTTTCTTTCCTCAAGACCCTGTCATGAGCTCCGGGCATTGTACATGATGTGTAAGAAGCATCAGTCATACCATCCAAAGCTGTCCTGTCACTCAGGTGGCCACATCCCCATAACCCCACAAGCCTCATGATGTTCATGTGAGAGTACATATGAAGTCATGTGAGTCACAGCACAGGTCTCTGTGAGAGCACACAGTAGAAATCTCACTTCATAAAATTTGTCCTTAAAAGCACACAACAAAAGAAATTGTGTCAAGAACTGGCTGCTGTAGTTTTCACATCCCTTTATTTTTGAAACATTAGTCCACTTTTTTTCCCTTTATTTTTTTTGCTAACACAAAAAGAGGACACACTGTCCTCCTAAAGTATTTTTGTATTAAAAAGTGCACTTAGAAGTGGTTTTGTCTGTGATCATAGGTATGTATCTATGTGATAGTGAGGATAAAAAAAGAGGAAAAGAAGGTGCTGTGTACTTGTGATTACAAGTACAAAAGACCTTCCCTTCCTTCCCTTTTACCATTACCATTGCTCCTGAATTTCTTTGACTTAACCGAGCTTAGTTCCTATAGTTTTATGAATTTAGTAGACCATAGTTGCAACCTTTCTCCCTAATTTTCTGTTGTATTGCATCAGGCTGAGATTTGTGTTGAACCATGAGGAATTTCTCATCTTATTTCCTTCCCTTCTGTTCAGCTGAGGAGGGGAGTGTTAGAACAGGTTGATGGGCACCTGGCACCCAGTCAGGGTCAACCCCCCACAGAGGTAGTAAATACAGGTACATTCAGTCATTCTTTACAGCCTCATGTGAAAAGTAATTAACCATTATCCTTCTCTATCTATCTGTCTGCTTTTCTTCCCTCTAAACTCATGAAAAATACTATCTATGAACACTGAAGTTCTTGGCAGCAGAGAGTTCTTCTGATGTCATTGCTGCAGTTCTTCCTCTGAGCCAAATCCTTCTTTATTCCTGCTTTAATGACAGTTGCCCAAATAAATATTTGTAACTCTTCTTCCTCCTCAATCTGTTTTGTCAGTTCTGCAGCTTGGTATTCATTTAGGGGTTTTTGATGTTTGTTTGGGTTTTTTCTTTACCTCGTCTTTGGAGATTTCTGGTAGTTTTTCTTTGAAACAGGTCATGTAAAGTTCCTTCTCATCTTTTCCTCTCTCCTGGTGGTCCAGTAAAAGCCTGAACTTGATCTTTCTGTGTTGTTGGTTAACCCAAATTCTTACCATCCTCTTAATATCCTTCATATTTTTATATCCATCTATACCAAGCTCAGAGAGTCAGAAAGAAATTAAATATTTGTAAGTAATTGTTGAAGAGAAGTGGACAGTGTTACCTGGTGGATATTTTTTATTTCCAGTAGGATGTATGTAAGGTGTATTTTAGACTGTAGAAAAGGAGATTTCGGGGGGGAATCTTATCTCTGTCATCTACCTGAAGAGAAGCTGTAGACAGGTGTGGTTCAGTCTCTCCTGGGTAAGAAGTGACACAATGAGAGAAAACAGCCTCAAGTTGTGCCAGGGGGAGGTTTAGATTGGATATTAGAAAAATTCCTCCACTGAAAGGCTGGTCAGGCATTGGAACAGGCTGCCCAGGGAAGGGGTGAAAACACCATACCTGAAAGTGTTCAAAAGATGTGTGTTTGTGGCACTTGGGGATGTGGTTTAGTGGTGAATATGGGTTAAGGGATGCTTGGTCTCAATGGTCTTAGAGGGCTTTTCCAACTTAAAGATTCTATGGGGACAGCCATAACTTCTACTTTCTTCAAACCCCTCATAAGTATTGCCGAGATAGTTCAGTACCCTGAAAAATTATAACACTGTGGATTTTTTTTACGTTCTGTCTTGTTTCCCATCGTTCTAAACTGAAATTATATCCTCACTCGGTGTTCTAACATCTTAACCTGTGCAAGAGTTTCCCCCTCGGAAGAGGTGAAGACCTTGGGCTCCCACCTTTCCATTTAGATTGGAGACTGTGTAACTGGAAGTAACCCTGCATCCACAGAGGGATGGGGCGAGGTAACCTTACAGTTCTCTCTTCTCCCTAGCATTTAGGACTTTGGGATGCACCCCATGTTCCTCCTCTCTTTGTGATGTCTGTGACACTGGGGGACACAGCTGTTACCCTGCCAGACATGCAGCCCTGAAAAGCAGAAATGTCTCTTGCTTAGGGAGTGCCTTGGAAACAAAACGACACAAACCAAGAGTGAGCTTATTGAAGCAGTGGACTAACATGGCAAATATTCACCTGCCTTTGAAGAAAAGGTATTTAAAGCCCACAGAGGTGGTCAACTTAACAGTGAAATCACCTAGGTAACCACTATTGCATCGTGCTCTTTGTAAATGCCAATTATTTTCAAGGTTTGACACAAAGCAGTGAATAAGCTTTTGACATTTGGATCAAAATTATTGTTAAACAGAGAATTCTTTATGCTTTTGTGTCATCTCTTATAGGCACAAAACACTCATTTGTGGCTGGCAGTGATGGTGAATAGCCTACAAAAAGAAAATATGTATAGTAAGAGCTACTCTTTACCTTACCTATGGGTCAGCTCTGGGTTAAGAAGAAAGAAATAGGAAGGAATCTGAGATCAAGAATTAAGTCCTTTCCCTCCAACAAGTCCTCAACTCTGTGCATGTAGGGAACTACCAGGTTTTGACAACCTATATCTTAGTTTCTGAAGCTCCATTTATGTTGCACCAGAGAGCAGTTAAACTCAGCAGTCAAATTTAAGGTTTTCTCTCCTCTTGCACCAGGTGGTCTTCTGAAACCTAACCACTAGCCCCAAGCAACAGTAGACACTGAGGACAGCTGGCAAATTAAACCTTAGGGCTGCCTTTGAAACAGTGTGGGTGTAACCTTATTCCATAAAATTATTAAGACAACAAAAGCTGTTCCCTGTAGAGGAGAAGTATTGTCAGGATACCTCTAGAAATGATTCTTAGAGGTTGAACTCTAAGGGAGTAATTAAATACAAAACAATAAAAAGCACTTTTTCTTTTCTTTTTTCAAAATCCTTTGAAAACACTGAGATGTTAATTAATTCACAAACTACCTCTCCTATAAGGAAAGGCTGGGAGAATTGGGATTGTTCAGCCTGGAAAAGAGAAGGCTTAGGGGCTGCCTCATTGCAGCCTTCCAGTTCATGAAGGGAGCTACAAGAAAGTTGGAGAAAGGCTATTTACAAAAGTATGTAGTGACAGGACAACACTGAAAAAGAACAGATTTAGATTAAGAATAACAAAAAAATTCTTTACTGTGATGATTGTGAGGCACTGGCACAGGGTGCCCTGAGAAGCTGTGGCTGCCCCATCTCTGGAATTGCTTAAAGTCAAGCTGGATGGATCTCTGAGCAACCTGATCTAGTGAAAGGTGTCTCTGCCCATGGCAGGGGTGGTGGATTGAGATAACCTTTAAGATCTCTTCCAACCCAAATCATTCTATCATTCTAAGCTTCTACAAGGTAAAAAAATATTTAATTTCACAATTAAAATTGCCCTTAGTGTCCCAGTCAAGGAGGTGTCTTCTGAAGTATAACCCCCCTAGTATTTAGGGGTGGGGTTTTTTTGCTATATCTGTGCTCTTTTCAGAGCACACAGCTCAATTACAGGGAAATTGGATTAAATAACTCAGGGTTAATGGCTCAGGCTCATTGCATTTCTATTGTGTGCAGAGGCAGAGCAAGAGCAGGAGTTGATGTTCACCTTTTGATGACATCTTTCTATTTGCACCCCACACAAAGCAGAACGTGAGAAGGGTTTAGGTAGCTCGGACTCTCTGAGCATTCATGTTGAAATCATGACCAAGGCCAAGAAATATAGGAAACTCTTCCTCCATGAAGGAGAGATTTTAAGGGTTTGACTTTTTAATTTCAACTCCAATCTTTTGGAGGCTGCCTCAGTTTTGCACTATGTGTTTGTGCAACATCAAGTGAGGAGAGCCCCAAGCGCTGTTTTGAACCTTCCTCCCTGTCCCATAAACCAGTCAGGTGCACAAATTCTTCTGACTCCATAATGAGCTGTCTTTGTGTTTTGACAAGCAGCATCATTAAATCCCATTTTATTTTCCCTAGTTTTATAACTTAGCTGATACCTCCATGGTGACTGCTGCCTCTTCTCAAGCCAAAGAGCAGAGTTCAACAGCCAAACCCAGCAAATGTGTGCAGACAACTGGAATTCCCTTCTTATTTTCACATCGGTGACTCTCCCTTTAAACAGATAGTTTTGCTCTCTTCTGATTCACTTTTGCCAGCTGACCACATGAAGCTGATGGTAACATTTCATTTCAAAGGGCAGATGTTTTTGTGTGCCAGCTTATTCAAAGATCTGTGTTTCCACCACACGTGACAGAATGAAAATTCATATTTCAAACTGGTTTGCATTTTTATGTGTGTCTATAGAAAGATCATCTTTCCTCTGCATTTCTGTAATGTAACAAATAAATAAAAGCATCCAGAGATGGAAGAAGAAGTAAAAAGCTTACTCAAATTGTGGGCTTGTTATAGGAAAATAGTTCTAAATCATCTTTCTTAAAATCAAGAAAGAGTGGTAAGATGGAACAGTATTTTCACACTTATCTGGCATCTCAGCTTGTTAGTAATGCCTCAGTTATTGGATTCCATTCGGTGAACAATCAGGTCCTAAGCTATATCTCCAAGTCAGTGTTGGAGCACCAGACACTTAAAGAGGACACAGTTGGTTAATTGTGCCTTCCAGCTGTATCTAAAATCACAGAAGGTGTTATCTGTTTGGTTGTATTAGCACATCAATGAACTGATAGTTGTTCTTTAAAGAGTTCTGCAGACATCAGAAAGTGCTATCAGCACTTTAATAAGATAGTGGAATCTGACTGTCTTTCCTCCAGAAACAAACAATAGCCTTTTTTGCTCTTAGTAGCTTATGCATACACAGAAATGAAATAACTGGACACTTCTTAACAGACAGAAATTATATCCTGTACTGAAAAAATAAGCCAAAGCTTATGTGCTGGTGGTTTTGTGTTGTTTTGTTTTGTTTTGTTTTGTGTTTTTGTTTATTTGTTTGTTTTATTTTGTTTTAATTATTTTAGTGTGTGTTTGTTTGTTTTTTCATCTGAATAAGCTTTGAAAGTATTATAATATTATCATAGAGTCATAGAATGTTAGAGGTTGGAAGGGATCTTAGAGGTCAGTTAGTTCCAAACACTCTACCATGGGCAGGGACACCTTCCACTATCCCAGGTTGCTCCAAGCCCCGTCCAACCTGGCCTTGGACACTTCCAGGGATGGGGCAGCCACAGCTTCTCTGGGCAATCTGTGCCAGGGCCTCCCCACCCTCATGGAGAATAGTTTCCTCCTTATATCTAACCTAAATCACCCTCTTTTAGTTTAAACATATTACTCCTTGTTCTATTGCTACAGACCCTGCCAAAAGTTTGTCCCCATTTTTCTCATAAACCCCATTTGGGCACTGGAAGGTGCTCTAAGGTCTACCTGGAACCTTCTCTTCTCCAGGCTGAACAACCCCAGGTCTCCAAGCCTGTCTCTGTAGCAGAGGTGTTCTAACACTCAGAGCATTTTGTGGCCTCCTCTTGGCCTGCTCTAACAGGTCTGTGTTCTTCTAAGTGGTCCCAGAGCTGGATGCAACAGTTCAGGTGGGATATCATAAGAGTGGATTAAAGAGAGAGCATCACCTCCTCGACCTGTAGTCCACGTTGCTTTTGATGCAGCTCAGGACATGTTTGGCTTTCTGGGATGCCAGTGCACATATTGAGCTTCTTTTCCACCAACACCCCCAAGGCCTTCTCCTCAGGGCTGCTCTCAATCCTTTCTTTGCCCAGCCTGTGTTTGTTCTTGCCCTGACCCAGGAGCAGGACCTGGTACTTGACCTTGTTGCATTTTATGAGAGTCACATGGTCCCACCTCTCAAGCCTTTCCAGGTTCCTTGAGTTGGCCCATCCCTTCCCTCATGTAAGTGACCACACCACACAGCCCAGTGTTGTTGGCAAACCTGCTGAGAATGCCTTCAATCCAACTGTCCATGTCTCTGACAAAGATATTGAACAGTACCTGAGGACAACACTGGTCTCCGCTTGGATCGCAACTTGGAGACTTGGACAACAAGAGTCATTGACCACAACCCTTTGACTGTGTCCATCCAGCCAAATCCTTATCCACTGAATGGTCCAGGCAGATGGTGTCTACTTCTGCCTCCTTCCTCATCCACCATTACTATGGTAGTAGAAGGCCACCAAATTTATCAGGCATGATAAATTTGCCCTTGGTGATGCTGTGTTGGCTGTCACCAATCACCTCCTTATTTTCCATGTGCCTTAGCAGAGCTGCCAGGAGAATCCACTCCATGATCTTGCCTGGAAGTGAGCTGAGACTGACTGGCCTGCAGTTCTTATTTCCCTTTTTAAAAATGAGTGTTATTCTTCCCCTTTTCTACTCAGTGGGAATTTCACTCAGGTGCCACAACTTCCCAAATATAATGGATAGTGGCTTAGCCAGCTATCTTTCTTCATCAGTTCTCTCAAGATCCACACAATTCCCATGGGCTTGCACACTTTCAGTTTCCTCAGATCTTCTCTGACAGTGTGCAGTTCATTCTCTCACTCCCTGCCCTTGTCTTCTGCGACTTGGGCAGTGTGACTGGAGCAACTTCCCAGTAAATGAGGCCTCCTATTTCCTTCTGGAGAGGCACCACATATTCCTGTGTTTCCCTCTAACCACTGACGTACCTATAGAAGCTTTTCTTGTTGCCCTTGGTGCCTCTGGACAGATTTAATTCATTCAGGACTTCATCTTTCCCAATCTGATCCCTGGCTGCTCAGAGAGTTTCTCTGTATTCCTCCCAGGCTACCTGTGCCTGCTTCCACCCTCTGTAGCCTTCCTTTTTCTGTGTTTGAGTGTGTCCATGAGCTCCTTGTTCATCCACACAGGCCTCCTGGCATTTTTGCCTCACTTCCTCTTTGATATTTGCAACTAAAACATCAGGGACAGAAAAAACAAAACCCAATGAACAAAAAGAGAGTGTAAGATCATAACAAAAAGAGCAACGTGACCAGTTACAGGAGCGGAAAAAGCCTGAGGCATAAGAAACAAGCTTAGTCCTTTGTATCTGTGGTACAATAGGACTTTTTGACAGGTTATCGCTATGATACCAAGTATATAGGAAATTGGTTGCATTGTAAACCTCTGAACCTGCAGAAAACAACCCTTAGAGGCACCTCTAATCTACCAAGGCACACAAAGCCTTCGTAACTCACCCATGCATTGGTTTGAGCTAAACCTGCAGCTGCAGCTGTGTTTCCTCTGAGGGCCTGGGTAAGGGTCAGGCTTTTGCTTTTGCTTTTGGACTCGTTGATTTTTGTATTTGATTCTCAAGGAAAAGTAGAATTCTCAAGTCACTGTATTATCCAGAAACCCGGGGCATTTAAAAATAACCCAACACTTATATACAAGATAAAACTGTCGATGCTGGCATCACAGTTCAGAGCTTCAGTCTGGTATGAGGGGAGGTTTACTTATGCAGGTATCCTTATGGATGCCAGTATAGTGGATCACATTGTATAACAGTTACCAAACCACTAGTGAAAAGCCATTCATTAGGATAGTGGAACAGAAATATTTATTCTGCTTCATGTTATTAGGATCTTTTTTTTTTTTTAATGTACAAATCAAAGGGTAGAATTTAATATAGAAAGTAACAGAAGTCCAACATATTCTCGGACTTTCCCATAATATTGTTCAAAATAATATAAATAGGGAAAACAGGGACAAACCCTGAGTTTTTTAAAAACATTTGTAATTTCATATAATTTAACACCCAGCCCACAGTTACCTTATTTATCCTTTAATTTTATACTGCAAGAAGGGGTACAAATCTCAGCTGAGACCTTCTGGTACCAAAACAATAATGTGAAACTATTCTTAACTATCCTGTTCGGGTTTTCTGTCGGTTTTGTTTAGCTGGTTGTTGTTTGTGCTTGTTGTGGGGGTTTTTTGTTTGTTTGTGGGTTTTGTGGGGATTGTTCTGGTTTGGTTTGGGGTTTTTTTGTGGGTTTTTTATTTGTTTGTTTGGATGGGGTTTTTTGCAGTGAAGTTAATTGAGTTTGCTGTGGTCTGAATGGAAGAAAGGAAGGAAGGAAACCAACCTGGCTAAAAGAAACACAAAGCAAAAGGATTAAATTCTGGTTGAGTGGAATCAAAGTGAAACCTCCCATTGGCTTCAGGAGGAGTAGAATTGCACCCTGGAGCATTATGAGATGGTGAGACAAGAGAGATGGAAAACATGTCATGAACTGTGACAGAGGGGAGAGCCTTACCTTAACTTCCATTCTCCTTCACGTACTAAAATCTGCTCACTTAGGATACTTGATTTATTTGAGAGCTGTGTTTACCTGCAGAAAATGACAAGGCTGTTACTGCTCAAAAACTTAGTGCAGCATGTGGAAGATGTACCTTTATACGTACAAAGACGCAACGAGATATGATACGGACTTTTCAAGGGATCAAAGTGCCCATGAAGTCAAGAACACGCATTTTGTACAAAATCTCAGCCTTCTGTCCATGCTCCACTAGAATTTCTTTCACTTTTGAAGGTCTCCACCCGCTGTTCTTACTCCAAGAGGTCTCCAGCAAAATTACCTCCCTGTTTATCTTGATTCCACCTCCCTCTTGCCAAAACTCCTGCTTATTCTAGTGGTGGTAGACCACCTTCTCCTGCCTACAGGGCAACACCAGCATCCTTCCTGTAGCAACAAATCTCTGTCTAAAGCCATTTACCCTGATTTTATCAAGACTGCAAAAAAGATTGGATAGCATGTATCCCATTAAACTTCTAAGACTTCAGCCACTGACACTTGAGAAATCATTAGCTGCTGTTCTGCACAGAAAGTCACAGTGTACTGGATGGTTAAATCATCTCTCTTTTAAAACATGTTGAAGATATTTGAACAGTTAATGTAAAGTGGTTAAGTAGCCATAGTCAGATGGTGATCTGTGTGGCTTAATATCACTCTGGTGTCTCTGAAATACGTTTTACTCTGTCAGTGAGAGAACCATATTATATTGACTTTTTGAGCATTGAAAATCATTACTCTCATTAATATCAGTTTGCATGCTGACTCTTAACACAGAAATGTAACCTTAACAAGTACCAAATCTATTACAACTTTCTCGTACAGGATGCAGAAAAATAACAATTATCAAACTCGTCCTATTTTCCTGAAAAAAATCTATTTTACTCATGAGTCTTTTTAAGATCAATCTTTATATTCCTCACATTATATTTTTTCAATCAGCAGCTGGGATATCCAATACTGTAATAACATGAATGAACATTTTAGGATGAATTATTTCATGACTCTAAATGGAACACTGCTTTTAACACATACCAAGTAAGTGGCAAGGGCTATCACATAAGTTTGTGGAAACAAAAGGTAATGGTTAAGTTTTTGTAGGTTCCTTTCTTAAGCATGATATCATGGAATGGTTTGGGTGGGAAGGGACCTTAAAGATCACTTTGTTCCAGCCCCCCTGCTATGGGCAGGGACACCTTCTACTAAAGCAGGGGCAGCCTGGCCTTGGACATTTGACAAAGTCTGGCCTTTAATATGTGACAAAGTCTGGCCTTGAATACTTGACAATGTCTGGCCTTGAACACTAAAAGGTTTAGTACTTGCCTACCTTTCTTGCATGTCAGCTGTATCCCAATTCAATCATAGCGTTTTATTATTCATTATTTACTTCCTCAGACCTTCACAGACATATTCTTACCCCACAGTACCTTAGTTCTTAACTCCTTCAGAATGAACAGCACCTTGTCCTTGTGGGTCAAACATTTTCCCTCTCCTTTTTGTCACTAAATTGGCAGCAGATGCATTCACTTCTCCTCTGCAAATATTCACACACGCTCTTGAAGGCCCATTACTGAAATCAGAAGTACTATCAGCACAAACTCCTTCTCTTCATATTTGTAGCCCTGAGACATTGGAGCTTGCAAAATAAAACAGAGACCCACCACGGCATTATCTTATTTTATTTTTGCCTTAAAAAGTTTGACAGTTGTGAGGAAAATATCTGTGGGATCCATCACTGCAAAAATCACTTTTTTTCCTAGGGGTTTGCAGATGCATTGAACTTAAAGTAAAAGAAACCGATAATTATGTGACAAAGGAAATAACACACAGAATAAAAACTCTCCTAGGGAGCTGAAATTCATACTGACATCAGAGAGGTAGTAAGGATTATTATTGCAGTATTTTTGTAAGTAATTACTCTCTCTAGTTGAAAAACTCAGGCTAAATGGTTAACAAGCATCAATGACAGTCTTCATTTCTCTAATACATTCCAGCTCAGAAATACACAATAAACTCCATAATAACTTGAAAAAAAAGATGTGTTTAGATTAATGAAAAGTTTATTAAATCCTCAAAAATAAAAAAAATTCCAGTTCTAATTTTGAAGAGTGAGATACCATCCTTCATTTATGATAGATTCTTTCCTACCTGCTGTTTTAAGCTTATGTCTTGAATTCTCTGCTAGAAGTCCTAAATGAGAAAAACCTTACTTGAACTTCTCATAATTTTTTTTTGCTAGGTTTTTTTTTTTTTGGGTGGTTGGTTTTTTGTTTTCTTGTGGGTTTTTGTTTGTTTGTTTGGGGTTTGTTTTTTTTTTTCTTGATTTTAAATTACAAGCTTGAAATTAGAATTAAAAATTCTTCAAGGAAAGTGTTGGAAATGTGCAGAGTATTTGCTTATCAATTCCCTTGTATTAAGGAGAATTTTATTACTGATTACAATGAAAACACCCTGTCGTTAGAGAGCTATTTTTGAAGTTATTGAATTTAAAGAAAGTATTTCACAATTTATTATATGCAGTAAATCAGGAAAGGTGCACCCCAGAGCTGAGTATCAATAAAAAAAAATTAAGCAATTAACAAAATAAATATTGTAAATCTCTTCAGCTCTGAATTTATTTTTTTTTTTTTCAAAAAATGAACTAAAACTGGTTAAGGGCAAATGATGTAACCAGTGTTTATGACATTTAGAGCATGTTGCCTCAGGTTGCCTTCCTGTCAAGCTGGCAGCTTGCAATTTCCCAACCCGTTCGTGCAGTCCTTGAGCAGGTTGTTCTGGGGGTTTCTAAAAGATCTGTCAAATATTTTGGGAGCTTGACACAGCATCCAGAATCCCTGGACCGCTGCTGGGCACATTTTCCAGTGGCAGGAATGTCCATCAGTGCTGCAGACACAGCTTCCATCCCGGGGCAGGGGTAGATGCCTGGTGGAGATCTGTGTTCCTCTTGGCACCCCTGAAGCTCAGCCTCCACCTTAGGGCAGCAATGCTCTCAAAAGCCCTAAGAATTGTGATCTTGTTCACTCTCATTTGAGGTTTAATTAGGGTTACTACAGCTTGCTCTTATAAGTCCTCTGAGTTAATTAATTTCTGTAATTGTTTTTAAACTGACTGGAGCCATCCAGGTGACTTCAGAGGAGAGTGTGAGTCCTTCGTGGGTTGGTAACTTTTTCTCTTTTGGCTCTGCCTCTTATCAGATCTTTTTACTTATCTGAGAAAAAAGCCCCTGAGTTTTGCAGTGGGTTAAAAAAAGTAAAATCAATCAATCAATCAATAATTTAAATTATACCATTTTTAATTAATATATCCTAAGGTTTTGATTAATAAATCTTAAGGTTTTGTTTGGGATTTTTTTGCTATTTTTTTCTTTTAACTGAATAAATTTCCATTTTACAGAATATCCCTCCTGAAATAACTGATGTTTCCCTGCAAATGCTTATTAATATTCACATTTGTGCACAATAGTGCTCAGCTCCATCTTGAGACATGTTGATTATTGCTCTAACTCGTGTTTCATTTTTCTGCTCTCTTCACAGCTAACAGCCCTTTAGAGGAAGGCAAGTTTTACTGAGGAAACCTTCTCCTAAAGGACTCACAAATGTGTTAATCTGAGAGCCACATCTGCAGGGTGATGCAGTACATGGAAACGTGCACACAAAAGGCTCTGAGGGCCTCTGATGCATGGAGAGGAGGAGGCCAGGCAGCAATGAGAGTGACACAGGACACGGGAGGAACTTTTCCATCCCTTGGTAAACCCAGGCCTGTAAAAGCCTGTGGCAGTGAGAACAGCAGGTCAGGAAACTGACCTTTACGACTCATACTTGGTCACGTCGTATTTGGACTGTCATCAAAATGTGATGGGATGAGAGAGTTTGCGTAAATCTCAGCACTTCTTGGTCAACAGCTGCATTTTCAGAAGTGGTTGTAGTGGGGGATTCAGTAACAAATGAAAAATAATATTTCCTAAAGTTTTAACTTTTTATCCTCAAAAAATAAGGTTTCAGAGAAGGTTATCCCTGTTGTCCAGTCCCACCTATGTGTGCAGCTTAAGGCTCAGCATCTTGGGAACTCTGTGACAGGAGCCAGGTAGATTGCATGTGGCTCAAAGCAACTCATATGGACCTGAAGTGCATCTAAGCTACACCAGGAACAATATAAACACGATCTTTTGCCTGGTTCTTCTCCACCATAAAGCACAAAGTGGTGAAAGAGGTATTTGGTATTTTAGTGAGGGTAAAAGATTTACATACTGTAATCAAGGCTTTCTGTGATTAGTGTTTGTGAAAGGAAAAGACAAAAACTAAAAATGCTTCCAAGATTTTTAAAGGAGGCCAACCATCAAATTCAGGACTTTGACACCTAAGACACTTCAGCTAAAGGAATAACTGGCAGAAGTAATAAACTGTCATCTTATCTTTTTGGATGCACCCACATGAAAAAAGAGACTTTTTTCTGACAGCAGATGTCAAGACTTTGGAATTTGACTTCACCTTGAAGACTCTGGAAATCAGCATCATCTGGAGAACCGGCCCAGTTCTACTTTATTTCCAGAACTGATGTTTTAGTCTCATTCCACCCAGACATCCTTTCTCTGCCATTCCTCTCAGGTAGCTAATATACGGTAGCTGATATGAGATGCACTGAGACAGCAATACCTCAGTTGTCATCTTGTCTCTGTACCTTTGTACAGTTTGTTCCCCCTTAGCTGCACTGTCAGCAGACATAACCTCCACCAAAATTCTTTTCCCACGTGTCCTAGTTCCAATCCTCTAAGGGCAAGTGACCCAACACAGGAATGACCCTTGCAATGTTTCAGTTGCTCTATACTCAGTTTGGAGCAGATGTGAGTCCAGATCTTTGTGTTTACAAGCACAGACACCAAGCTTAAACCACTAATGCAATTAATTTTACCAGGTTGTGGCTGCAAAGTGGGGATTAAGCTCTTTTTGCACCAGCAAAAATTATATGAGATGGCGTGGAGAAATGTGCATTATGGCTGTCTGTGAAAAGCTTAAACTGAGGGATGAAGGGCTGTGCTGCAGGGGGCAGCTGAGTCCAGTCTTCCAGAAAGACAGTCAAGCACATAGATGCTAAATCACTGAGGGATGCTCAGTTTCCAGGATGCTTAGCCTCGGTCCTGCCGCTCTCGACTGAATTTAATAAATACCTCCCTCCCCATAGTTCTCAAAGAACAAAACAAGATCTGAATAGCACAGTCCATTATCACTCCATATGGTGAAGCAAGGCAAGATGGACAGGATCCAAAACTCAGAGCAGATGATTTGCTTTGTTCTTCCACCAGCTGCAACAAGCAAAGAGGGAAGGGGGAAAAAAAAATCTGTGTGAAGGAGAAAAAATGTTTGTCAGAAGACAAAAAAAAGTGGTTAGCCAAACCTATTTTATAACCTGATATTTCTGATTTTGCAGGCCCAGTTTTATTGCAACGTCCACTGCATAGCTCATAGAGTCATTAAGGTTGGAAAAGCCCTTCTAAGATCATTGAGTCCAACCATTGCCCCAGCACTACCAAACCCACACTAACCCGTGTTCCCAACTGACATACCTGCACAGCTTCTAAATCCCTCCAGGGATTTCCTTGAGCAGTTTCTCCCAGCACTTGACCACCCCCTCAGTGAAGGAATTTTCCTTAATATCGAATCTAAACCTCCCTCAGTGCAACTTGAAGCCATTTCTTCTCATCCTGTGACTTATGAGCTGAGACCAGAGACCAAATCTCACCTGGCTACAACGTCCTGTCAGGCAGCAGTAGGGAGCAAGAAGGTCCTCCCTGAACCTCTTTTTCTCCAGGTTAAACAACCCCAGCTCCCTCAGCTGCTCCTCATCAGGTTTGTGCTCCAGACCCTTCCCCAGCTCTGTTGCTCTGCTCTGGACATGCTCCAGCACCTCAATGTCCTTCTTTCAATGAAAGGCCCAAAATTGAACTTGCCAATTAAATAAGGTTAATTCTGCTGCCTGGTCAAAGCAAGTCATGACAATGGAACAATTTCTCTTTCTCATGATGCAATGAGTTTTGATGGCAACTGGCCTGTCCTATCTACCACCATGAAAGTTCAGGGATTTTTAACGTTTCTTGCAAAAAGCTTTTCTGCAACATCCATGCCCCTCGAGTTTTATTTCCTAGGGGCAATGGACTTGCATAGAGAGTTTTCTAAAGAAAATCTTATAAAGCCAGAAATGTTTGAAGACATTTTAATTCCTAGACAAAATCAAAAAGTCCAGAGAGGTCTTTTCTATCAGTCTAGAGGAGCAGTCAGTCCCAGTGGACACAGAATTGTCTTTCCGACTGTGTGTTTTTCCCTTGTCTTTTAATCAAAAAGTAGAAATTGATGTTTTCTATTGTGCTGATATATGAAAAAAAACCCCCCGAAAACCAAAAACAAACACCAAAAACAAAAATCCAAAAAACCCAAGAACCTTATTGAAGAATGGTAAACTACAAAGCAGTCAGAAGCCAGTAAGATGCCAGACTAAAAGTTAGAGAGCAGCATTTTCTGGCTCTCAGCTGGACTACTGCAATTCAGTGCAGTGATGACAGGGAGATGCACGTGCCTCAAGAAGTGCCTGATAGGCTCAGACCCACTGAAGTCATCCCCTTTTCCAGATTCACTATTCACAGAACATAAATATTGCCCAACAGGTTTCTCAATGGAACTGGCAATGGGTATTGACTCAGTATCACCCCTGTTCTAATGTTGTTGTGCGATTTGTTTGGGGTCTTGTTTGTTTATTTTTACTGTAAACATGAGGGGAAAAAAAAAGGTAAAAATTAGGTGGATGGAAAGGTTTCAGAAATTTAAGTTCTGTACATATTGAGTTTGTGCACCCACGTTTTGGCAGCAAGAGGGCTACAGTGGTGGCTTCAGCGAGAAGCTGCTGGAAGCTTCCCCTGTGTCTAGCAGAGACAATTCCAACTGGCTCCAGGATGGATCAACAGCTGACCAAAGCTGAGACAATCAGGAACGATAGTAATGCTTCTGGGAGAACATATTTAAGAAGGAAAAAGGTTATGGAGCAGCTGTAATTGCACCTAGAGTGGAGTGAGAATATATAAGAGGAACATCCCTGCAGACACCCAGGTCAGTGCACATGGAGGGGCAGGAGAAGCTCCAGGTGCTGGAGCAGAGGTTCTCCTGCAGCCCATGGTGCAGCCCATGGTGGGGGAGGCGTGCTCCTNGTGGGGTAGCTGTGCTCCTGCAGCCCATGGAGGTCCAGTGGGGAGCAGATAGATTTCTATCATCATTCCAGTTAATTAATCTGCAGCCTGTGGAGGAGCCTATGTTGGAACAAGGGGATGCCCAAAGGAGGCTGTGACCCCATGGGAAATCCATGCTGGAGCAGGCAGGACCTGTGGCTCCATGGAGACAGGAGCTTACACTGGAGCAGGTTTGGTGGTAGGGCTTGTTCCTGAAGGACTGCTTCCCGTGAAAGAGTGACCCACATTGGAGCAGTTCATGGAGAACTGTTGCCCATGGGACGGACTCACACCAGAGGAGTTCTTAAAGAATTACTTCCCATAGGAAGGACCNGCTGGAGCAGAGGTTCTCCTGCAGCCCATGGTGCAGCCCATGGTGGGGTAGCTGTGCTCCTGCAGCCCATGGAGGTCCAGTGGGGAGCAGATAGATTTCTATCATCATTCCAGTTAATTAATCTGCAGCCTGTGGAGGAGCCTATGTTGGAACAAGGGGATGCCCAAAGGAGGCTGTGACCCCATGGGAAATCCATGCTGGAGCAGGCAGGACCTGTGGCTCCATGGAGACAGGAGCTTACACTGGAGCAGGTTTGGTGGTAGGGCTTGTTCCTGAAGGACTGCTTCCCGTGAAAGAGTGACCCACATTGGAGCAGTTCATGGAGAACTGTTGCCCATGGGACGGACTCACACCAGAGGAGTTCTTAAAGAATTACTTCCCATAGGAAGGACCTCACACGGGAGCAGGGGAAGGGTTCCTCTCCCTGAGAAGTGGCAGAAACAACGTGTGGTGAAGTGACCATGATCCCCGTTCTCTGTCTCTCTGAGCCACTGTGGGGAAGGTGGCAGAGCTTGGAGAGGAGGGAGGAGTGGGGGAAGGTGTTTTTAAGGGTTGTTTTCCTTCTCATTATCTTGTTCTGATTTTAATTGATAATCAAATCAATTAATATCCCCAAGTTGAGTGCTCTGCCTGAGGTGATATCTCTCCCAGTCCTTATCTCAACTCATGGACCATGCATAATATTTTCTCTCCCCTGTTCACTTGCAGAAGGGGGTGATAGAGTGTCTTTGGATGGTGCCTGACATCCATCCAGGGTAAACTGACCACACCACAGACAACAAAATCTGGGCTTCTTGGACAATATTGTCATGACTTTGAGGCAACAGACTCATGATTACAGACAGCTTTTTCCATTATTCTAAATATATAAATTCTAAAGAAATAAATAGATTTCTATCATCATTCCAGTTAATTATTTTTTTATAAGGCAATATCCAAACACTTTGCAAGTCTCTGTACATCCTATTTTATTCCATGTGACACAAGTCATGTGTGTCTCTCAAGCCATCCCCTAATTCTACAGGAACACATCCAACAAGGTGCAGCATCACGTAGTCATAGGATGTCTCACCATGAGTGCACGGACTTAATTGCATGATTGGATCTAAATTAATCTCCCTGATTTTCTTGCTAAGCTCCCCCAGCATCCTCTAAGGCAGGCACTTTGCCATCCAGACTCATCCAGACCTGCAGTGTAGCAGACTGTGACCAACTGAGGCTTTCACGTGCTCGCTGAGTCTTACCTGTTGAAACTTGGTTTACAGAGGGGTAAACGAAAAGTAAATAACCCATTAATAACATTCCCCATGTTGAGGGAAATGCTGCCCCTTTAATGATCCAGCAGCTGGAACAAATGACTGTTCACTCATAACATACACATTGCAGTTGTCATAGAAACGCACTTAGCAACAAAGAATCCTTGACCTTTTCCCCATCTGTTTTGAATCTTCACAAAGGCACATTAATTTCTATATATCGATTTTTCCTTTTATTTTTTTTTTTTCCCCAAGTGCCTCATTTTGTGTGGCTCCCAGACTCCAGCAGAAGTCTTCCACAACTTCAGGGGCAGTACTGCAGAGGTGCTGCCTCTCCTTGCCCCTGTTCAGTGTGGAGCAGCAGCTAGTTCCTGATAAAGGTTTAGGTTGGATATTAGGGAAAATGTCTTCACTAAAAGGGCTGTCAGGCACTGGAACAGGCTGCCCAGGGCAATGGTGGAGTCCTCATCCCTGGAAATATTTAAAAACCATATAGCTGTGGCACTTGGGAACATGGGTTAGTGGTGGGCTTGGCAGTGCTGGGGGAATGGTTGGACTCAATGACCTCAGAGGGCTTTTCCAATGTAAATAAATCTATGTTTCTATCTAAAAATGACTGCAAATTAGGCTATGCAGCTGGGAACTCCACCTCAACCTATAAACTTGAAAACCAATCAGATTCAGTCTGGAAAGAGCAAAGGAAACTCAGAGATCTGTGGTTTTAGTCATAACCACACCAGGTATGTACAGTCACAGCCTGTAATTAAATCAGAGCATCCCCTCCAAACGCATGCAGATTATACAGGAAACAAGATTGTATTATCAAAGGCCAATATGTATATAGCAACACCATTGTGATGAAAAGAGCCTTACTATAAAAGGCATAGCTAAATTCCAGGAAGAAACAGAGATGGACAAAATTAATCCAGACACTGAGTAATGGCGAAATCACTGCATGTTCTTAGGGCACAGATATTTTAGATAAAGCTTGTTCAATATAATCACATTAACCATCAGATTAAATCCTCAGGCTTTGGGTATTTTTCGATATTACTGATTGTGATAAAAAAGATAAACTTAATCACAAATTGTCCTAAACTAAATATAATAAAAAAAGGAAATAAACTTTCTCCCAATTTGAGTAATTTTGGAAAGATTGTACCTCTTTTGCATATTTTATTTTACACCTCTCAAATGGATAATGTTTACAGTAGGATATTTTCTCTTCTCCTCTTCTCTCTCCAAAAAAATATATAACAAATAAAAGAAAATAAGACACCACACACACACACACACTAACACACACAGTGTGTCACACAACATGATTATCTGCAAAGAAAATAAAAAATAATGACTTTAAACCACCTAGTGTTTCTTGAGGAAAGTTATTACATACATTATTTTCATATTAAAACATATTTTTTAATTTCAAATGACTCTTATCACCCATCTCAAAGGCTTTCCAAATTGCGCAACAGAGAAAGGATTGTGTAAGAGCACATGGGACACAAGAAGGCACTGGGAGGTTTATCAAATCTCCCAAATCAGAGGATTAAAATATTTCCTGCAACACCACACTTTTTTACTGTCAGAATTTTTATCTGGGAAGGAATATTATAAGTTATTATGATTTTGAAGATTGATTAGGGATCACCTCCTGGGTCATTACTGTCTGCAGAGCACAGCTGAGGTACTGCTGGTGGAGGAGACATTTGTCTTGGCTGAAGAGACAAACACCATGGCTACAAGTCACCTTCCATTTCACCTGCTCTGCGTGTACAAAAAAGTAAATAAAACAGATACATACCTGGAAAAATCTGTAACATGATCAGAGAGAAAAACCTGTATTTTTAGAACTGAGAAGTCCCGAGTTCTAAAGTTTAGGTGGCTTGTCTGCAGTTTAGCTAAAAACAAATGCATGTCTGCATCTCATGGTCCTCAATACCTGCCATCTAATTGTCAACTGGAAAAATCAGTAAAGAGTAAAGATGCCAATACAAACTAGAAGAGAAAGAGCTAAACTGCATTCAGCAGTAACAAGAATAATCCAGGTGATGCAAGGATATTCTCAGCATGACAGAGCCATGTAGGAGCACTTCTGTACTCTGTCAATCACCTCAAAACAACAAACACTTTTTTACCATAATTTCTGGAGATATCAGAAATTTGGTAGGTGTAGGGGGGATCTGGCCAGTGTGTGATCACAGAATCACACAGGTTGGAAGGGAACACATTGGGTCATCTGGCCCAAGCCCCCTCATCAAGCAGGGTCATCCCAGAGCACAGGGTACAGCATTGTGTCCGTGGTTCTGGAATAGAGCAGTGAGGGAGATTCCATACCCTCTCTGGGCAATCTGTTCAGTTCTCAGTCACTGCACAGGAAAGAAGTTCTTCCTCATGATCAAGTGGAACTTCCTGGGCATCTGTTTGTGTTGTTGCCCCCTGTCCCTTTGCTGGGCCCCACCTAGGAAGTCTTATGATACCTTGATGTACATATGCAACAGCATCTTAATAAATGCAATTTACTTTTTATGTCTGAAAGACAAGCAGAGAATGTAAAAGAATAACATGGCAGTGTAGAGAGAAGAGGTGGATTTTCAGAGCTGACAGCTGCTGATTTTTATACGAGCTGGTTTGTACTCAGCTTTTTTTTATATATATATATTTGCATTTGTGCCTAAATGAAGACATAAGAATCATGATTGGGTTCCCATTTAAAATTAATCATAACGATACATCTGCAAATTGGCACCTGGATGTTGACTTTGGGCGACTCTTTCTGAAGAACTCACAATCAAACTCTCAAAAACCATCAGAAAATATTGTTTTGTCTAGAGTTGGCTTCAGGTCTGGTTCCCTTTGTTAATACAGACCACTGAAATCCTCTGTTGGGTTGGATGGGGCCCTGAGCAACCTGGTCTACTGGGAGAGGTCTCTGCCCATGGCAGGGGGGGTGGAATTAAATGATCTTTAAGTCCCTTCTAACCCAAACCATTCTATGATTCTGTGAAATAGTTAATTTCACAAAGAGTGTTATTAGAGACTAGAAACAAAGTATTTTGTAAACCTGTACCCTTGCTAGATTTTGTGACATTTTATTTTTTTTAGAAACATCAATAAAAACAAGAATAAACAAAAATCTTTTTTCATACTGAAATGGTATAGATATTCCTAAATTTCAGGAGGGGGGGAAATCATTATGGAAACATTTCACCCAAACCCTGAGACACTAATTTTGGAAAATGCAGTTTTTCTGGTGCATTATGGTGCCCAGCATCAGGTTAGCTCACTGAGTTTAAGTCAATGAGTCAATGGGTTCAAGTCTATTCTTCAAATGCTATTTCTGTGCCCAGGATACTTCCTGGTATCCCGAGATTTGCAGAAAGGATGCAAAAACAACCATCACCCTCTGATGTAGTAATATCATTCGTGACTCCCAACACAGCTCAGATAGAACATCACACACTCCTGAACAGGGCCAGAAGAAAAACTTCAAGCAATGGGAACTTGAAAAACTCAGTTTAAATGGAGATGAGCCCTATCTAATTTTAAGTATCTGCTATGTGTCCAAAGTCTTCTGTGAACCTAGCATGTCTGATCTCTAAACTGAAAGAGGAGAGGTTTATATTAGATGTTAGGAAGAAATTCTTGCTTGTAAGGGTGGTGAAGCCCTGGAACTGGTTACCCAGAGAAGCTGTGGCTGCCCCACCCCTGGAAGTGTTCAAGGCCAGGTTGGACAGAGTTCTGAGCAACCTGGGCTAGTGGAAGGTGTTCCTGTCCATGGGAGGTGGGGTGGGAGGGTGTTGGCACTGGGTGGTCTTTAGGTTCCCTTCCAACCCAAATCATTCTATGATTTTGCAATACTATGACCTTGCCCAACTTTGCATCACCAGGAGCTTGAGGTGAGTTTTCCATGTCCTTTCATGGAGCTTGAACCAGCCCCCCGCCCAGAGAACTAAATGAGCCCACATGTATTTCTTCAGTTCCACAGCAGTTTTAATCTTGCTGGTATTTAAGCTGCTAGCATGAAAGACAGCTACTGTGATTGCAGATACATCTGTTCATAGGGATTTAATAGAATAAAATTCAACAAGCAGCTTCTTGCTACAGGAACAGTCATTTCAAAGACCATTAAACTTGACGGAAATCACAGCACACAACCTTACATAAGACTTTTGGTAAACTTAAATGCAGAGGTGAATTCGTCTCCAGGATGGGTGGGACATTGTGGGGCAGGGTTTCAGAGGCCATCTGATGGTTAATAAAGGCATTCAGCCTTGAAACGTGTAATTTTTCCAGCAGTGGCTCTCTTATGTAATTCTTCTTCCATAAAAAGCAAGGAGGGAACTGCTACTGAGAAATTAAGTAGCTGAGAGGTTGTTGACTTGGTGTGCTGTTGGACAGAGGGGAGTTTCTGCAATCCCAGGCCCAGTGAGCTGGGCTGCTGCCATCTCTGTCCCCAGCCCACTGCTGACTCTGGGCTCTCATGCCTCTGAGACTTGTGGCTTGTACTCAGACCTCTTATTCTGCCTGAAGTTGGCTAGTGTGACACATGACTGTAATAAAACCAGCCAGAAATATTTTTTGATAGGGACAAAGGACGAGCACAGGGCAGGGGTGCCTGTCAGTCACCTCTCTGCTCTTGACTGGCCTCTTTTATCCCCTTTTCTTTTTTTTTCCCTATCCTTTCTTCCTCCCTATCTCTCTTGAACCTGTTTCTCCACCTTTGGCCCTTCCTCTAAACACCCAATTAATAAATCATGCCCATAATCCCCTTTAAACATGCCATCACAAATTTCACTCACTTCCCCAGTTCTCCACACACCCTGTATTGGACCCTATGATTGGTCCTGTATTCTTGTAGGCAGCACAAGGTAACACAGGGCCCTCTACCATTTAGGTCTGAAAGGTCTGGGGGAGAATTTATTTGGATGTCTCCCTTTGGTGAGGTTCACAGGAGCAGCAATGGAATGATCCTTCTCCTCTTGTGATCTCAGGAGTAACCAATTCTGTGTCCTCCACATGTACTGGTTACAGGGGCTGCTCAGGTTCCCTCACCCAACCCTCTGCAGAACTCTGCTTGCCATCATTTGACTTTGATTTAAAATAAATAAATAAAAAAAAAAAACCACAAAAATAAAAGCAAAAAACCCCAGCCTAAAAATTTCCTTCCTACTGCAAACAACATGTGGAAAATGTGTGATGGAAAGAGAATATTTGCAGCATGGGCAGTAAGTTCATTGTCTGTGCAAACAGGAAAGGCCATTCCAGTCCTGACATGAGATGAGTCACATCTACTCCCTGCTGCCCCCCAAGGCAATATTTAACTGTTCAACCTCACAGCCCCATGGACCAGCACTCCCAACAGAGTCAGCAGAGCCACTTTGAAAAAAAAATTCTTTGTTCCCTTCATCAAGATTTACCCTGGACTGGAATAGGGAAAGGTAATTTATTCATTTGAAATGGTTGTATCAAATAATTGCATTTAAAATGCTTGTCATAATCCTCAGGACATGAAACACGGGCCCTGGAAGAACAGTCCTAGAGCTCTGCTGTGATTTTAAAGGCTAGTAACGGCTTAGGGAAAAGTAATATCTGCTATGGATGAAGAAATAGCCAAGGTTTCTGACACACAAGCCCTTCTTTGGGTTTGAAAGGGAAGTAGGAACTGTCAGTGCTACTTTCAGGTGGAGAACGACTGCTATGAGTTACACTTGGTGTGATAAGGAGTTAGATCATCTGAGGGAAAGTGTTGCTGGTATCTGTGAAGCAAAAATTAGTGTTCTCAGGGAAAAAGGAAAGCAGAGCCAGGTGATTCATCACCTTTGGGAAAGGTAGGAGGTGGCAAGGGGAAGGAGAAGGAAAACAAAATACTTTGGTAAATATCTTTAGTCAGTCTCTTGCCCAAGTCCAGGATTTTAAGCAATCACTGCAGTTTTGCATTTCAGTTCGCACACTCATTTTTTGAGCAATTTTGGGGGGCCTCTTTGGAACAAGTGGGGTGTAGAGTATCTTTCCCTCAAGACTGAGGACTGAGAGGCTGGAGGTAGAATGGTGATTCAGTGAGAAATCCCCTCTCCCTCATAACCTGATGCTTCTGTCGCTTATTGATCACCCTCAGAAGCCTGTGCTGGTGCATATTGGTTGTCTGCTTCTCCACAAACAGTTTCCAGGAGAACACATTTTGCATGGGAGGATAGGCATACAAGTATTACCCAAGTGCCATGCAAGTCAAACTTAGAAGTTTTGAAGGCTGTATCATGAAAGTAATTTATTGTGATGGCTGTGAAAGTATGTTTTCAAACTTTACCTCCGCTCTTCAAGGACAGCCTGTCTTAGTCCAGACTGCTGGCTCTCAGGAGAAAGTTTTGAGAAGCTGGTGAATGCTGTGAAGAGGCTATGGAAATTTGGGAAAATACGTGGAAAATCATAGTGTAAAATAGACAGTTACGACTCAAAGCACAGTGAAGCAGAGAATAGGCTGTTGTTGCTCCTAAGAAATGATTCTTACTGTCTTATAAACATGGGCAAACACCTATGGGCGTACACACTATTTTGTTACACGGGTGGCTGCCATCAAGTGGCTCCAGGAGTAAACACAATCAAGCCAAAAACCAACTGCAATCACATTTCCTGCCCAGACAGGGGAGCTGAGGAAGCATCTTGACCAAGTAAAGCTGGATACAGGTAGGGGTGCAACTTTCCAGGGCAAAAAACCCACAGAGCTGGAGTTCCCCTGCCTGCTTGAAAACATGGAGGGGAGAATTCACGATTCTCTGCATTGTTCATATTATTTCTTTTCCTACTTATTCTTCCAGGAATTATTAGAGTGACTGCTTCTCTCATGTTAGAATATGACCCTCCTGGCCAAATACAGTAACATGTGATAAGCTACTGATGTAAAACATCATTGTCCATCTTCCCAGGGGCACTGGGTCTGACTTCTGTGAGAGTGGAAGAGCCTTGGCAGCTCCTTCCCACCCTCCTCTTCACAGCTGCACCTGTGCTACATGTGATGAAACCTGAAACAAAACTATGAAAGATCATCAATGTGAGTGGTTCTCTGTCCTGTAAAACTTTGAATAGTGCAAGTTCACTGTGAGACAGGTTTACATTGGAAAAGTCAGAGAAATCCTTTAAAGCTGGAACTTTAAAACAACGGGTTTTTATGAAAGAGCCAGAAATCCACTGGGTTTGAAGTTCCAGGGAGGTTTTCTAGGCTCTCCTTTTTGTTCACCATGCAAGAAAATAAAAAATACGTTGGTCATAATTCTGATTTTAACTTATCAGTTCCATGGACTGTTAGAATTACTCCTGTTGACAGTAGCACAAAGGGATATTCTGACAGATCCAAGAAAACTCAACTTATTAAAAGCAATAAATATTTGTTATGATCCCAGAGAAGCAAAGTCTACTACTCTACTTGTTTTGTGTATGACTTCAGAGATTAGGGGACCCTGCTACTTAATTGCTCAGAGGGACACTAATCTTGTAAAGCTCTTTTCCTAGCAGAAGTTATCAAATAGAAGCAGGACTCCTTAATAAAATTACAGTTATTAAATTCTGTGTTTTGCTCGGAAGGTACAAGGTCCAGAAACAATTGTCAAAAACACTCTTAAAAGAAAAATCAGGCTGCTGCATCAGGATCTGACAAATTCAGACAAGTTAGAACTGAGGGTTTAGTTCACAGCCTTTTCTGCATGTGTGTGTTATCTGGTCATGCATGTTTTGGGTTTTTCCCCACAAACTAAATTTTCACACCAAGCAACAGCTGAGGAAGGGAAAATTACTTCTCAGCTTCAGCCACCCTGGGAAGCAGCAGGCTCAGTCCCTCCAAAAGGGCTGCACTAAAGGAACATGCTAGATGAGGGTGTCAAAAATGTAGTTCCCAAAATCTCTTTTGCACATGTGAAGTTTTTCAGACACAGCATACACAATTTCTGATACTTGCACACTGGTACTTCAGCCTCTCTTGGAGAAATTCTGAGTAACTGCAAGTTTTCAGTAAAACAGTGGTAAGAATGGATTTTGTCTGTTAAAATAAAAATAATAAAATTAAACCTAGACCAAAACAAACCATCTGGCTGCTGGATTGAATGGGATTTGCTATGGAAAATGGGGCTCCTGGAGGCCTCTTGTTATTAATAATTATAGCATAATAGAAAGCACACAGCTAATTGCTGATCCCCTGCTACTACCTGATAGATTAATAGAAACAGTTCTTTCTTCTCGGGAGGGTAGGCTCACTTTCACGTTAGAAAAATAATTTAAGTGTAATCAAGTACTGAGAAGTCACTCAGGAGGTCTGTGCATAATAGCCCACGCACACATTTTGTCTTCTGTGCCAAAAAATGCTCACAAAGGAGAAATGCTCACCTGTTCTTCCACCAGGTCCTGATTCCCCCCCTTGCATGGGAGAAAGGAGCAGACTGACCTCGACAGGAGAGCTCCACGCCTCCACAGGTGTCCCACAGGGTCCAGCCCTGCTGCCAGCCCCCTGGCAATTCCAGTCAGAGAAACAGAAACATCCCTTCCTGTTAATCTGTATCCTGTAGTTTGCACATCACTATGATTTGCTTTCAGATTTGGAGATCGGGAGGGGCCTGCAAGAGGAGGGTTTTTGTCTGCCTGCCAAACACTGCACCTACTCCTCCTCCTCAGGAAGTCAAAGTGTGGAAAGGACAGACAGGAAACCTCCCTCTTTCACCAAGGAAGCCCTGGAGAAGTTGTCAGGTCTCACACAGGACGACTCATCCCACTAAACCCAGGGCTGCTGTGAAGGCAATCACAGGAGGTTGCACTTTCCTTGACACATTTTTCCCTCTTCTGGGTCACTTCAGCACTGCTTTCTCTTTCAGTGCAGGTGTTAAAGGTGCCTTCNAAATAAACCCAAAGATTGCTGCAGCTCCAAAAAAAGCAGCGCAAACCCCAAGCTCTAGACTAACCAATAAATCTTCTTGTGGCTTTTTTTTTATTCTCCATTCTAATTACTCTTTTAATCTTAGAAGTAATTTGCAGAGGGAAGATCAGTGGAAAATTTCCACTCACACACACTTCTCTCTCTATAACCAATTTGCAGCTTCCTTTACTGCAGAGTGAAAATGTACTGCAATCCCCATTGTTTTTCTTCCCTGCACCTGTGCATGGAGGCAAAACCCTCCCCTGCAATAACCACAACGTGTTTACTCACAGAGTTTCAGACTGGACATATTTTTAAGCAAGAGGCATCAAAC
>VYXB01000682.1:506192-546013 GCA_013397135.1 Pachyramphus minor | reverse complement strand
AAAACCTTTTTCCCCCCTGGGTTTTTTTTTTTTTTTTTAAAAAAAAAAAAAAAGGTAGAAAGAAAGCAGAATGTGTATCTAAAAGTTAATTACGGTCATTACAATTAGGAGGAGGAAACAGCTTTCAAATCCTTCATTTAGGGTGTTCTGTTTTGATTTTTGGAGAGGGGGAAAATATTATATAAATATTTTATTTTTATAAAAATTATATAGAAATTAGAAAAATACTAACTCATCAAAAGACCAAAATCCATGGGTTGAGTTTTGCAGATTTTAAAGAGGAAGAAAAAGGAATGATTACTTTATCCTATCTGACTTTTGATATTCTATAGATCATTGCATGTGTTTTCCATATTTTATCCTGATTCCACACCTCAGTTAAAGTTAGGCATTTTAGTCACTGAGAGTCTCAACTATTGTCTTTCACAGAAGAAAAAAGAAAGGAAAATATAGTAATAATGCCTGAGGTCCTTCAGTTACCATGTTGAGCTCTGCTCAGCATGAGTCACAACACAAAAAACCAAACCAAACTAAAACAAAAAAAAACCAACAAAACCCCCAAACAAACAAACAAACAAAAAAAAAAAAAATTGAAAGACTCATGCCTTCCCTAAAATCGGAACCAAAATGATGATCCCCAGAAATAAAGTCTAGGGAAAGCATCTTTCCAGACGTCAATACAGGAGGTGTTGGTTTTGGGTTTATGGATAACAAACAATCCAGGGCTTTGGAGAAAGAGGTTTCACCTTTTCTTTTTTTCAGTCCTATTCCAATTTGGCCAATGCCCTGGGGCTCCTGCTACTCTGAGGTGATGTTCATGCTCTGAACCATCTTCTATAATTGGTGTCGGGACTCCCAGTTGTATCTGACTTCTTTGCTTTTGCGTCATTATGGATCCTTTATCTCTGACATTTTTGAAAAGCATTGAAATTGCATTTTGAAATGCTGTGCGTTCTGGAATATTTCCAGTCAGGGAGACTCAACACCCTCTCTCGGCAACCTGTTCAATGCTTGGTCACTGCACAGGAAAGTTCTTCCTCATGTTCGTGTGGAACTTCCTGGGCATCAATTTCTGCCTGTTGCAGAACTATTTTTTGCCCCATGAAGCAGAGCCTGCTCCATCCTCTGACACGTCCCTTCAGGCACTGACAGACATGGATGAGGTTCCCTCTCAGTGTCTGCTCTCAAGGCTGAACAGGCACAGCTCCCTCAGCCTTTTGTTATCAGAGAGATGCCCCAGTCCCTTCATCACCTGTACCACGACCCACTGGACTTGCTCCAGGAGCTCTTTGTCTCTCTTGTACTGAGGAGCCCAGAACTGGCCACAGTTTCGAAGTCAGTCCTCATTGTAGCAGGAATCTTGTCTCCACTGTAATTTGTCCCAAGGAAGTATTTTTAATGAACGTGACCATGCCTGCTGGGTCAGGAAAAAAGGGCTGCAGAGTGGCTTCTGGCACCAGAATCCCATTTTGATATCATTAGGAATGTCTCAGGCAGAGCTCTGAGCAGGCCATTGATTCTGATTTGGGTCAACAGTCGAATTGTTTTTTCCAATCCCACACATGGGAATTAATACACCCAGGGAAACTCCTTCTGAAGAATGCAACTCCCATGTTTCTGACGTTTTCAGTGGGGTCTAAAGAGTGGGCGTAGAGGATGAAAGAGGCAGCAATGCACCTGAATATTTCTAAAAATTTTCTGCCTACTTGACTTCAATTTCACAAACATTATATCCAATTTTCACGTCTTGCATCTGGAGTAAAATGATGGTGTCGCACTTCTGTAAAACTAATAGGACAAGAATTGTGGACAATATGGGGATTTTTCTGTAATTTTTTTCTACATGTATAACACACTGAGTTTCACATCTCTTTTTTTTTTTTTTAATTACTGCTTGCTTGGTGATTATTTACATGAGAAAAAGGATGTTTGAAGGCTTCTACATTAATTAAGTTTCATCTTTTTAGACTGTTCTTTACATGTAAAGGTAATTGCTTTTAGTTGTTATAAATCTTGTGTAAAATTCCTCAAGCAATAAACACAAGCTGTATCTCAGTAATTGTCTATTGACTACACTTTCCAGTATGAATTAATTTTCAATTACAAACTTCCTTTCTTACAGTATCAGGTTGAAAGTCTGCATTTTGAACACGTAGACATTCTCATCTTGTGCAAATTTGTCTCACATTATACTGGGGAAAGGGGAGAGAGATTCATTGAGCAACCATCAGTCTGAATATCAATGCAGCATGACAATAACAGTGTATGTCTAAACTCAGGTTTCCTCTGCAAATTCCCAGACAGCAACAAAGACCCATTTCCAACGCTAATTATTTTTATTGCTGTTACATTGTATCTTCTCTGCTGCTTCTTTTAAAGTTAATGGCTTGATTAGGAAGGGGACTTAAACTCAGTCAAACTTTCACAGTGACCACAAATGAGATCTATCCCCTACTGACTTAAGTAGGAATATTCTTGGGGTTGAGTTCCTAAGTGAGAGGGGTAAGATAGGCTGAGCTATCATGTCCCTTTCTGAACAAGACCACAGCAAGACTTTCACGAGTGCTCACCTGGAGTTTGGTGCCCACTTTACTGATGCTTTCAGGAATGCCCCAACACACATATTTAAAATTTTAGGTGTGGGATACCTTTCACACAAAAGCAGCTAAGTCTCATCTCCAAAATCCACAGCTGCTGCAGCACCACAAAGGTAAGTGAGTGACTCCAGAGGGGGTAAAAGCCATGATGAGGGATATGACAAATATCCTCCCTGATCAAATATGGGGGAGAGATGTTGACTTGGGGCCTTAAAACAGCCAGTTAGCCTGGTGGATAGAGTGCCAAAGCCCTCTGAGGGGAATCACAAGAGATGCTCATTCAAATGGAGAAAATGCCATAATGGACTTCTGCTGCCAAAAGTGGGGGTTTCCGTCCTTCTTACTCATCCCTCCCTCACAGCCATGAGGTCCCACTGTCACTTGAGGGGATTCTGGACCTGTGCTGAAGCAATATAATTAAACAAAACAGCAGAAAGCTGCTACCACTCTTTCCTTCCCTGAGGTGGGGCCCTAAGAATGCCAAAGGCAGCACCTGGAGAATGACAGAATACACACAGGAGGGGGAGGTGGAAGGAGCCCCACCCCAGTGCCATGTGTAGACACTGATATGAGCAGCCCTTGCACTCCTTCCTTAGGGAACTGAGGCATCTTGAGTTTACAAAGGCCTTATAACACTCAGGGAGAGATTATCCTATGTGGTTTCCTACTTGTTGCCCATAAACTTTCCGATGGGACCGGGCTGCTCCAAATTTCCCGTACCTTACCTGTAGCACAGCAGAGGCATCTTGGATCTAATTTATGGCACCTAAGGCATCCCTGGACTTTTAGGTTTAGGTGCCTGAATCTCTCCATCAGTGACCTCAACTGATGCCACTAAAAATTCCATAATCACAGTGACTTTAAAGAGGTGTATTTAGTCCAAGAAAGTGGGATATCTTAACTCTTAATTATTGCCGAAAGTGTGAAAAAGCAAGGATGTCTTCATAAGAAGTTTCAAGCAGGAGCATATTGAATGCTTTCTAAGGCATAAAATAAGAAGCAATAAATAAGATATTTCAACCTGTGTTCAGCACATCTGCATTTCAAATTTCTGATTTTGTATTTAGGAATGCTAATAAGTTGAACAGGCTCAGTGTTACCAAATTTCTGATACTACAGGGGAAAAAAAATGAACAAAAAAGGTGAACATATGCACACATATATATGTATATATATTCACTTGGGCATTTATTTAATAAATGGGTGCTTTTATATTTTCTGGTATTTGCTGTAACTGGGGGAAAAATAAGGAAGAAAAAAAAAAGGAGAAAAATATCAATACTCCCTGTGTGTGGGAATTCTGAGAGTGAGACTGTAGAGAATGGGATGGTACAGGCACATAAAATGAGGATTGGCCATGTATGGTCACTTGACCACTGCAACATGAAAACCTCCATTAGCAAGATTCACCCTTTTCCTTCCCTTTTCTTGCATATGATTTGTCCTTCTGCCTGTGAAATAAAGACTTCAGCTAACAGTGCCACCAGATGGACCCCGGGTGGAACTGTATTTGCTCAGTGAGATCCTAATGGAAAAGAGAAGAAAAGGAAAACCCCAAACTTCAGCATTTCTAATAATTTCATCCTATCTTTTCATCTCCGCTCTGGAACTCTCTCTCCAGCAAGAAGCTGAAGGTTTCATAGGGTCTTATATAATAAGGTGAAAAGACCTTGGTTTTACTTTTCAATGAAATAACTTAGTGGCTTGCAAATTTCTCACTTGAGGTTAATTATCTCTTCAGAACGCGTGACCCACATTGCAGGCAGACAGAATAAAACCTTTCTGTATACTTCTAATGGATTTATTTAAAAGGATGAGCAAGCAAATGTTCACTTAAGAACACCTATTAGCGAGCTAATATACTACATTTTTACTGGGACAATTAAAGACTTTTAAAGAACAATTAAAGACAATTAAAGAACAACGCATTGGTCAAATTGAGGTCACAATTAAAATTAAATCAGTAAATCAATAGGCTCGGAATGATCAAGTTGCTACATGAATTCAATACATAATGAAATCAAATTATGGGGTTGATGGCATATTAAATTACTAGTCTCTGGCTTTGGTTGAGTTTAACAGAGGTGTTTTCCTTCCAGGAAGACCCCAGTGGTGTTGTACCAACACGGTGTTGACCCAACAGGTAAAAGAAGCAAATATCCTCATATATGGCTCTGCCAGTCTCTTGGTAGATTTTCCTGGGAGAAATCTAACAGACAATAATGGAGGCTTAGACTGAAAAATACAGCTCCTGTTGTGTGATTTTAACAGTCCCTTCTCAATTCTCACTGTTATTAACACTTTGCTGCAGTTGTTCTTAATTGCCACTCTCTGCTTTAGCAGTGTAAGACAGAATCTCCCTTAGGAATCCACCAGAATTGATGAATTAGACATATGTAACTGGAGCTTTGGGATAGCAATCTTTCTGTAACACAGAAGAATCCACTCAATAATCCACTGAAAGTTTTCTGTTTATTTATAAAATTATTGACGTGTCATCAATACTAACCTCATAGTGTTATTTTAAATTCCTGTGAGTAAAGCTCTTTAAATGAAGGAAAACTATAGAAAGGATATGTTTCAGTCATTTGCAATATGAAAGAACACAAGAACTATGTTCTGTGAAATACTGTAAAATTTCATAAGTGTTTTGCTTGCTTTGCCTTTGGAGTCAACAAGTACACAACCTCAGGTGCTCTGAATATTTAACATGGTGCAGTACTTCAGTCAATACATGTTAATTTTAAAGGCTTTGTGTCATGGAAGAAAACTGAAGAATCAATTTGTCCATTTCTGTCTGCCACAGTAGCTGCAGTGGAGATAATGCTTCAGAAGAAATGAAAGGTGTTTGATGGAAAAGTATGGTGAAAATATTTCAGCCAACACAACACATGTGAGATCTTGAAAATTTAGTAAATAAATATACCCTGCTGGGGCCAATATACTATTTCCAACTCAGCTTTCTTTTCATTGCTGTACTGTCAGTATTATTTTTAGCAAGTCCTTTTTTTTCTTGTATCCTTTTTTCTAGGATAAAAATTCAGCAGCAGAAGTTAATGACTAGTTCTAATGGCTTTTGATCTCAAAACACGTACAAAAGTTATTTTCATATTTTTACCAGTATATGCTCTATATATGATCACAACATTGGGGTATTTTCTCTCCTTGCCCAGTTCAACCCTCTCTACAATGTTAATGAAAAGAAACAGGGTGTTCCAAACTCAGCACTACTCACTCCATTCTCCACTGTCTGCAGGAGGATTGCTATAGTCTGACTTGGTTTTACCCACTAGGTAACCCTAAATTATTACTTAAAACAACACAGTCAATCTGTGTTAAAGCTGAAAATCTTGATCCCTCAAACATCATCTCCACTGTCTTAAAAATATGCCATTTTTTCCATCTTGCACCATTTCAGAGCTGTGGTTCTAACTTGCAAACCTCCTTGACCAGGAAGTCTTCTCTCTTTAACCAGTGACAAAGCTTTCACAAAGAATGAAATAGTGCCAAATTGTCATTCCACCATCTAATTGAAGAGATTTACCCTGTTTTGAAGTGAAATTATAGACAAGCTTTTATAACATCACTTCTAGGTATTTTAAATGTTATTTTTTCCCAGTTACTGATCCCATTACTTATCCACTTCATCAGTGCTAATACGTATTTCCCATTAAAACGCTTTTAGAGAATAAAGTAAATGTAATATATCCTTATAAAAAAATAAAATAATGGAATAATAAACACAAAGTATAAAAAAAATAAAATAATAAAATTAACTAGTGTTTCAACTCCACAGGATTAATCCTTGGATATTATTTCAAGAGGGAAGCAACAGGATTACAAAGCCAATTGCTAAAAAGAGGAAACACACACACTTCTTTGCTTCATGGTATTTTCGAATGGAGCAGATAGACTCCGATCTTGAAATGGGAGCACTGGTTTGGTGCTTTGTTCTGTCTCTGGTAGCAACGTGTCTCTTTGCAATATTCATGTGAGAAAAGAAAACAAAATTATCGAGTTTTGTTTGGCAGTGGCTGCAATGGTTTGTTTGGGAGCTGTGGTATGATTTTGAAACAAATTCCCTGACAGTCTCCATTTAGTGCTCACTAGTTCAGTTACCAGAGCACTTTGAGATCTCACTGATTTTAGCAGGATGAGGAAGGAGGCAATGACCCTCTTGGTCAGGCACTGGCAAGGACCTTCAGACTTCTCCAGCAAGACACTGTGTGAACTTGGACCATCGTGTTCCAAACCCCCCTGCCATGGGCAGGAACACCTTCCAGTAGACCAGGCTGCTCAGAGTCCCATCTAATACCTATCCCAAGCCAGTCAAACAGGCTCCTTGTGCTCCTGTCTGACATTTGCTTCAGGATCACGTCTGCTTCTCCAGTGAATGACTAACATTGACTGAATTCCAGTCTTTTGAGATTGTTTAATTGCACCTTGTTCCCTACCCATTTCCCTGAGAAACAGCCCTGTCCTTCTGTGGAGAGATACTCTCCAGACTTGTTTTGGGTCAGTGTCAGGAGTTTTGTTTCGGGTGCATCGCAGCCTAAAAAACATGCAGAAGAGAGAACATTCCCAGACCCAAATGGGCATCACACGACAGAATTCCCATATCCTTGGTATGTCTCACAGGCTCTGTGCAAACCTTTACCTCTAAAAGGCAGCAAAGTGGGTTTAAGGAGCAGGACAAGCCTAGTTTAATTCCAATGATAACAATCACTTGGGGTGCCCACAAAGGCTGTGAATGGACAACCAGCAATTCCTAAGCTCTGCGTGGCTTCAGCGGGTGCAGGGAGGGAGATAATAACTCATGAACTTCCCAAACAAACATCAAAACAGATTTGAATGCAAGAAGGTTTTGTGCTATTATATTAAATAAAATCCATGATAGATAGCTAAGTCACGGGAGGCCAGTTGCAAGCCTTTGCTGCTGTCAAGTGATTAATTTCAGTAAGAACATCAAAGAGAGGAAACAAGAAGAACGGATGAGGCGCTTCCTGCTGAGGAGGAGACAGCAGTGGGGGATTTAGCCCACATTAGAACCGCAGCTCTGTGCTCAGAGCTGCCATAAAACACTGTAATTGCCATTGCATGGGATCCACATAATCCTGACAAGTAGTAAAACTCACTTTTCTCTGGAGCAGCAGTGAATAGCAGGCATTTGAGAGAAGCAGGATAACAATACTGGTCAGTCCTTTCCCACCTAAAAAATGGTGAGATCAAGTTTAAGATTCACAACATTCAAAAAGAAAACAAAATACTTTTGTTACAACTTGCAGCCTTCAGCTTCCTCTCAGGTGGAAATTGTGAATTCTTTGCTGCACTTTAGAGAGAGATATTTTCATCTTTAAAAGACAAACTAAAGATTCTTATATTAATAAGCTGAATCCTGATTGTCAAGGCTTTATATAGAAAGAAACCAAAGGGCAAGGGGCTCATAACACTTCTGCCACATTTCTGTGGACAACAGGCTATCCAGAAGACCCTCCAGCGCCACTAATGTTCACAGGAAGCTGTCAGAATGGTCTGTCTGAGACAGAAGAATGTACTTGCTAAGTCTGTATTTCTTTCCATGGGCCAGTGAAACCTGGGGGCAGTTGAAGCAGACCAGCTTAGCAGAAGAAAATTTGAACCCTGATTTTGTCTTCGTAGTGAACTTGGAGAGGCTTCAGGAAGGGCACAGACGTTAAAGAAGACTAAAGACAGTGGAAAAAATAATTTTATAATGAATTTATCATGAATATATAGACTTTGAGGGTTTTTTTCGTGTATATGTGTTATTTGGTTAAGTAAGTTGGTTGGGTTTGTAGGGATTTTTTTTTTTCTTTTTTTGGGGGGGTAGAGGGCTGGTTGTTGTTGTATTGGTTTGGTTTTTAGCTGTGCATGCTATCTGGATTTGTTTTGGATTTTTTCCATGCGGCTGCTACATCCTCAGGCCAGTTCTATTCAACACCTTAGTAAACGACTTGGACATTGGACTGGAAGGGATACTAAGTAACTTTGCCAATGGTACTCAACTGGGAGGAGATATCCACTTCCTTAAGGGCAGGATTGCCCTGCAGAGAGACCTTGGCAAATCAGAGTACTGGGCAATCACCAACGATAGGAACTGAAACAAGGGAAAGTGCTGGATTCTGCACCTGGGATGGGGCAACCCTGGTTGTACAGACAGACTGGGAATGAGATGCTGGAAAGCAGTGCCAGGAAAGGGCCCTGGGGGTCCTGGTCAGTGGCCAGTTGGCCCTGAGCCAGCAGTGCCCTCAGCCAGGAGGGACAACCCTGTCCTGGGGGGCATCAGGTCCAGCATCGCCGGCTGGGCCAGGGAGGGGATTGTCCTGCTCTGCTCTGCCCTGGGGTGTCCTCACCTGCAGTGTTGGGGCAGTTTTGAGCACCACAGTATCAGAAAGACACTAAGCCACTAGCAAGTGTCCAAAGGAGGGCAAAATAGATAGTGAAGAGCCTTGGGGGGAAGCTGTGTGAGGAGCAGCTGAGGGCACTTGGTGTGTTCAGCTGGAGAAGAGGTGACTGAGGGGAGATCTCATTGCAATTACAACTTCCTGGGGAGGGGAAGAGGAGGGACAGACACTGATCTCTTCAATCTCTTCAACAGTGACAGGACTCAAGTAAATGGCTAAAAGCTCAGTCAGGGGAGGTTTACATTGAATATTAGGAAAAGAGGGTAGTGGGCACTGGAAAAGGCTCCCCAGGGATAATAATCACAGCACCAGGCCTGACAGAGTTCAAGAAGCATTTGGAAAATGCTCTCAAGCACATGATGGAATCCTATGGGTGTCCTGTGCAGGGCTAGGAGATGTACTTGATAATTCTTGTGGGTCCCTTTCAACTTAGTATATTCTATGACTCTATTATGTTTGCGGAGAGCCTGGTGTTTTGAATAAACTCCATCAACCCAGCAAGGTGGAGTTTGAACTCCTGTTCCTGAGGGACATAACATGGAATATAAGGCAGAAGAATAGAAACTGTCATTTTGGGAGGGAGAAGAAATCAGTGTCTTCTCTCTAGAAAGGGTTCCAGAGTTGGACTTTCCACAGACATACATGACCACTTCAGTCAGTCACGTCACCTCTCTGCTCCACTCAGAGGAGTAGGACCTGTCTGTTTCAGTTATTAGATTCTCACAGATGTGAACCCAGGATGCCTAATACTGAGGCTGCAGAACCCATTGGATGATGGGGGACAAAAGCCTACATTTGAAAGAGCCTCTGTCCAATATCCACTTCCTTCTCAGGAATAGGATTTAAAACCTTTAATACTATAACACAAATTCTAGGGCTCTAGCAAGCTGGGATTGCCTAGAGGACACTGCAGTCTGTACTGTTTGTATTGAGATGCATGTTTCCAAAGGCTAGATAACTTTTGAGAGATTAATAGAGCTGCAGTCAATTTCACATATAGAGGTCTGGGATTTCCCTTCACGTATTCATCCAAACACAGAGCAAATGGAAACCTAAAACACCAACCAGCAGAGATTCATAGATCTCAAAGGAGAATTGATCATGGCCCTCTGCAAGCATGACCTTCTGTTTAACACAGGCCATAGGATCTCACCCACCGTGGCAGAGGGAATTATTCTTTCTTTCTCCCTAACTGAACACTATCAAGCCCAATAACTTTCTAGTAGCTGAACTATAGCTTATCATTAGGTAAGACATCCAGTCTCGCTGCAAATGCTCCACTGTGAATTTACCACCTTCTTTGCTAAGCTTACAAAGTGCTTAAACACCTTGACAGAATTCATTCTTTTCCATTTGAATTTATCTGCCCTAACCTTCCTGCTATCCAATTCTATTATGCTTTAGTGTGCTGGATTGAACACTCTTTAATATCATTTCCCTGGTTAAGACTGTTAAACAAACCACCACATGGCATGCACCAGGGACCAAAATGAGCAGTTTCAGTGTTAAAATCTTATGTATCAACAGTTTGAAGCAGTTCAAAGGTGCTGCTCCACGGCAGGATAAGTTAAATTGAAACTGCCACAGATGGACACCCTGCCCCACTTGTACCACCCATTGTGTTCCTGAGCTCACTGAGTAAATCAGTTCAGTGAGTTCAGCCATAAGAAATCCAGTACTATAAAAGCAATTAATCAGGATTTTGTTGGCTTGCTGCCTGAACTGGGACTAACCCAGTGCTAGGACAGGGAAAGCAGACAGAATTAGGTTATGAGGAATTCGCAGTTTGGGAGAACCACAGTAAATTTGCACCATCTCTGGAGCATGGTCACCCAGCACACAGTGACCAGTAGGTTAAAGTTGATATCAAGATCTGAAAATGCAATCCAGAACTTAATGTTCAACTTCAAAAAAACCCAACCAACCAAACAACAAAAGAAGCCAAACTAGACCAAGCCAAGCCAAACCAAGCCAAACCTCTTTGCTCCAACTAGTGATTCCTAAATTAATCTTCAGTATTGGTCAAGGTATTCACCACCATGTGCAGGACTGCTGGTAGCAAAAGAGGATGGGAGGAGTGACAATTTCTAAACAGAGTTTGAAAACCAAGATGGATGACCAGTCCCAGAATCCATCTCTCAGACAGTATATCCTGAACAAACACCAAAAAGAGCTGCTGTGTCTGAAGTAAACTAATGCAAGGCAGATTGATGAACTGACCTGAACAAAGGCGCTCCATTTTTCATAGTCCTTTAAAATATTATCTGTCCCCCCTTCCTAAATAAAAGACTGGAATGTTAAATCAGTTAAGTAAGTGCATCATTTGATAAAAACTATGCAAATCTTTATATTTATAAAGGCACCATCTATAACATTGACAGTTCAGATAAAGGTTTAGTTTCAGTTGAAAATATAAGTTCCCAGTATGGAATGTAAATGCAAACATTTTTGTTTGGTTGTTTCGGGGTTTTTTTAGTACTTTGTATTTTGTACTCTGACAGTTACAAATTGCATGGATAATTTATTGAGCCTTTCCCTCATCACAAACACAGTCCTCCTTTCATGAAAAAGCCCCCTAATATTGTAGGAGGCTGGATAGAAATACATAACTTGAGGGACAGTGTGAAGGAAGATAAAAAACACAGACAAATGACACAGATTAAAGTAAAACAAATAGCAGGCAGCAGCTCAAATTACAAAGTACTGGGAGTATTAAAAAGAAGTCTATCATATGTGCCAGGAAAATGCATGGACCACACAACATTCCTGTGCTGGTTCTTCCCTCCTAACTTAGAGGTCACTGTCCATCTTTTTTTCCTTTCCAAAGGGAATTGGCCATTACAATGTGCCCAGCTCAAACCCTTGCCTACCAAGAAAACAAAGTGCACAGAAAAGATGAAAGCACAGATGCTCCTTCAGCTTTCTTCTCAAAAGATCTTTTCCCTTCCCTTCCCTTCCCTTCCCTTCCCTTCCCTTCCCTTCCCTTATTAAACACTGTTTATGAACCTATTAAAACACCCTTTATAAGGGAATTTCCATCTCACTGGAAAAGCATGCTCACTATCTGCTTTTGTTCTGATCCAAGCCTCCCTGCTTTGGAGAGGAGGCTGGAGTGGANCAGCCCCGGTTTAAAAGTGCAGCTGTATCCACGTGGCTGAAGGGACAGCAGGGAACTGCGTGTGCCGCAGGAAAAACATGGGATGTAACTGCTCCCAGCAGAGCCATTCAGTCCAATGGTTTGCTGTGCCCATTCTGCCCGGGGAGAACAAACTCTAGGACAGATTCAGCTCAACATGATTGCACGGCAGTTAGGGCTTTGCTCAGTGCCAAAGCGCTGTGTGGTGGGTTTTTATTTCACTGAGTTAATGTACATAGATGGTCTTTTAAAACTAGAGCCTCTAATCTAATTTTGACTTTACAGAATCTAAATGAGGACGAGAAGAAATTATACAGGAAAAAGTGGAAATCCAAGGAGTCACCTGAGGACCCAAGACAAACTGCTGGGAAAATTACTGTGAATTAAATAAATGCTCTAACTGGAACTACTTTTGTGCATCCCCAAACAACAAAGTATAAGGGAGGCTAGAAATCCTACCCTCTATAGTGCACTCATGTATAAAACAGCACACAACTCACCTTTGCCAGGGTCTTCTGTAAACTAAAAACACGGAGCCCAGAGCACTTCACAGGTCTGCAATCATTCCAGCACCATCAGGTGCCTATGATAAATGAGAAGCTGAAGGTATTTCTTGATATTTAAGTGTCAGAAATCATTTAAAAGATCCAATTTAAAAAGAAAGTGTCATCATACCCTGTACAGATCCTTTTCTCTGTTCAGAGAAATAAACCACTCCTCCCCCTGCCTTTTGGGTTTGTTTGGTTGTTTTGAACCATCTTCTTTGGAGAAGATCGAGTCACACAAGAGCCAGAGCACTGAGGTATAAACCACTTCAGTGCCTTTTTCTATGGCACTACAGAATAGTTATTACTTAGAATCACAGAATTATTAAGGTTGTAAAGACCTCTAAGACCATCAAACCCAACCTAACACTGCCAGGTCCACCACTGAAACATGTCCCCACGTCTACACTTTTTTTGAACACTTCAAGAGACAGTGATTCCACCACTGCCCCAGGCAGCCTGCTCCACTGCCTGACCACCCTTTTGGTGAAGAAATTTTTCCTAATATATGATCTAAACCTCCTCTGGCTCAATTTGATTACTTTAGGGTTTACTCTTTGCTTCTTATATAAGACTATATATATAAAAACATGAAAACATGCCTTTTCATCAGTCTGCCTGAAAAAAAGCTAAACATCGGAAAGGTGGCTTGATAAACTATCAGTCTTTATCTCACAGCTTACAGTTTTTAAAGTCAGTAACACAGACAGATGGTGGCACAACAAGCCAAGTTCCATGGGAAACTCAGAACTGACACCACTTTCACATCATTGTTAAGTTGCAACAGTAAACAGGAGCAGTAAAACAGCTTAATTTGCGCAAAGCAAATGCTCAGTCTGCAAACAGCTCAAAAATTATAGTGTGTAACCCCATGGATTGCAAACAAATTCTCCTGATGCAGCAAAGCTTTCAGATTAACTTACTTGATTAGAAACAGATACTACCCCTGTGTCAGGACGTAGCTCATCTTGAGTTGGCACAGAAGGTGGGAAGGGCTCAGCCCTTGTTCTGCCCAGATTTCCACATTCTCTCCCCTTCCAGCAGCACTCACAGCACCTGGGAGCCTGGGGGAGGATCAGCCTTCCCTGCACATCACCAGGGGGTCTCCTTCAAATCCTGCTGATTGCCTCAAAGCCCTGCACTGAGACACACGTTGTGCATTTATTTTCATCACTATCCCCCCACTCCTTGCTGTACCAAACTCTACAACTGAATTATTCCTTTCTTTCGTCTTTGCTCCCTCCCAAGCCTCCTGCCTCCCCTGTCAAAGCCTCGTCTCATCTTAGGTCCCTGATCCAATTTGTTCCCACTGCACACCTGGGTTCCCTGTGCTGGACTGACAACTTCTGCAATGCACCAATCTTTTGCTCAATTGCCTCAATTAGTTTCCATTGTACACCTGGGTATGGCATTAATGTAACATCTGTACAGTTCAGGGAATGTCTGCTCCATTATGGAGCTCTTCCTTCACCTCTCAGAGAGAAAGAGATTATTGTGTCCCTAACTGTATCCCTGCCTGAGCTGCAGGGATCACTCTCTGCCTCCTTGTCTCACCTACAGCCACTCTGGCTTCTCTGCAGATGCTGAAACCTGGGAAAAAATGGGTTCTCTGTGAGAGAGGTGAAATCACAAACCATCAAGGCTGTGGAAATAGTGATTTATTGGAAAGCTTGAAGCCAGAATCACAAAGCTGGATAAGGCTGTTATAACTGTTTCACCCTGATTGAACTCTGTGTAATCCCAGCAAAGTGTAGCTCTTTGCCCTGTTTGGGCTGTCTGTAAAGTTCAGATGATCCTCAAGCTGCAGAGCAGGACTTTAAAACCTTCATCAGCTGCTTGCAATAAAATGCAGAGAAGGATGTTCAGGGGGTAGGCCTAGGCTTTATCATGGTTATTTTCCATTTGCATCCATGAAACTGCTGCCCAAATTTGCCACATGGTCTTCAAAAGGGCACTGAAGAACAGTGGAAAGGGCATATTCAAAAGGTGAAATTACAGACAATGTTGGTTGATATAAGTTTGACCTTAACAATAATAAAAGGTGTAACGAAGTAGTTTGTTCAGTTCAGGCAATGAGAAGTGAGGGCTAAAGGTTCCTAGCAAAGATGAACGTTTTCACCCTTGATCCAAAGTGATAAACCAGCATTTTTCAACAAGATACAATATTGGGTTCATAGATTTTCCTTTTTTTTAATAAAATCCAAGATCCTAATAGGCCTTATTTTAGGGATTGGCAGGGAAATAATTAGCTAGCATAATTTTATTTGACAGACATCAAAGCCAAGAACATTTTCAGTGATAGGAGGTTTATGTTATCACTTTTCATCCTTCTGTCCTTCTTCACAGCACAACTGCTAAGGCTGTTGGCTGATTTCAACTATATCTGGTGGGCTGGGGAGGTCTCAAAGAGATTTTATGAATGTATGCTTCATGGAAATGAATCTTTAATCAAGAAAGGAGACCTTATTAATTTCTCTGCTGATTAAAACAGCTGCAGTGTGAGAGCAAGAATCATTCAACAGAGAAGCTGCACCAAAAGTTTAAACCCCTTAGCTTTAGGAGAAAAACCCCAAAACTAAAATGAGAAACACTGTCACCGTTTGCACTTTATCAAGCACAAGAAAATTCAACTGATTGACCACTCCATAACAGACCAGTCTCTTCCATTCCTCAAGACTTTCAATGTTCAAAGAACAAATTGTTCCAGTGCATTATTTTGGGTGTCCAAGAAATACCAGGTTGGATTTGATCTGTACTTAGAAGAAAGCAAAGCTGATACTGTCTTTTTTTCTCCTTTTGTACCTAATTGGGAATTTGCTTACTTTCCTACACATGTGCATGTCTCCTGGAACACGTCTTCAGTTCACCTAATTCAAACTCCACAGCAGTCTCCTATAACTTTGCTGGAATGCTTGACACCAAAAAAAAAAGACTTTTAGTGGCTGTTAAACCCCCTGTTTCCAAGACTTTTAATCTATCTCATTAAAGCTCCTTATGCCATTCAGTTGTCCCACCAGATTATTTGATTAATAAAATTAAATTACATCAAGGTGAATAGGCACCAATCTTCTAAACCACCTTCAGCCCACAATGAAATTTCTACAAAGCATCTCAACCCCTTACTTTCTGTAAAAGTCCTTAGAAGGACTGGACTTATTTTGGAAGCTCAGCTGCCTTTCCAAAACATAGAGACATTCCCCAAGGGCTGGACAAGGAGGTGGTCTGGGATCCCCTTTCCTCCCATAGTCCTGCTCAGCAGATATGTGCATTCCTCATCATGTAGGGAGCTTCCTTCACTCACATCACAACTTTTTGGGGCTCTAAGCAGTGCAGAGGAGTTGATTTCTGTTCATTTAAGTACTAACAAGGCATATCGTTCTTTCAGCTGGTAATAACTTACCTACATTTGTCACTTCTCTCAGTTAAATTCTTTTTTTCATCCAATTCCTTCATTCAGAAGAGTCCTGGGTTTTTCACTGTGTTTCATGTGAATTCATATGATTTCATCACACACAACCTTACAGTGTCACACAGAGGCAGGAATGAGCCCTTGGGACAATGGAATGGAAAGGATATCCTAAACTGGGTTTGTTGCTAGGGAAAATCTCACGTGGAAACACGCTAGGAACAAGATCTGAAATAGGTTTTCTGAACCACAGCACACGTGTGCTCTCCTCATCCTTTAGGAAGAAACAGAATTAAAGAAACCCTTTTTCTCACGAACCTGTGCTGAGACAGTAAATCATTCCCCATGGAAGCAGCACATCATTTTTCATGTCTCTTGGACCTGCAGGCAGTAATTCTCTTTTGATTGGGGTCTCTTTTACATACTGAGAGACCACAGCAAATGATTAAAGTGGAATCCCAAAATGAGCTCTACTGCCTTCAGGGGAAAACTACCTCTTCCAGAGCAGCCTCTCATGTCCTGCTGTGTCATTCTGGGTCTTTTCCTGTGGCTGACATTATACCCACATACTACAGTTAATTTGTGCAATCAAACAATTCCACCAGCTGAAAACATTGCTCTGAAAACAAAGTTGAATGAAATATACATGTGCAAATATGTCTATAGTTTTGACATTCCCAAGAAGGGAGAAAACCCCAATACTCTTAATTCCGTTTATCAGCAGGGCTGAGGTTTGTTTCAGAGCAAGTCCCTCTGCTGAAGAGTGATTAAAGAGAACAAAATCACTATGTGCTGAGTTTTAGAAAAGTCTGTCCAAACCATCTGAGAGGCAATTGACTCACTGGAGTGTAGGCTTGGCTTGACTGCTATGGACTAAAACTGGGTTTTCAAAGCTCTTTGTATTCATAAATGCTATCTATAACATCTTTCATGGTGCCTTTTCTGCAAGGCATGATAATGTGAGCTCACACACAGTGAATAATTAGCAGCCAATGGGCTAAGAATAATGGATATGGAAGCAGTTTCAAAGAGGGATTTTTTCCCCCTCTTTTTCTCTCACTTGACTTTTCAGGTGAGTATTTGAATAGTCAGAGACAGGAGGGATTATATCCTAAAGGTAATTAATATCAATCAATCATCAAAACTAGCTGCTTTTGTGAGTTCTAATGACTGGGGAGTCCGGCAGCTTGGGGGATTGCACCACACAGAGGGGGTTCTGGCCATCTCATTGCTCCAGCCCCTCAAGTATGGTGGGACTTTCACTTAGTAGACAGGTCTCTGAGGGAAATCACAGGACAGCCTCTGGAAAGAAGCAGTGCACGGGGAAAGGATCCCAACCCCTGCTGTGCAGCCTGGAGCCCAGGAAGGGCAAGGCTTTGTCCCTGCTTCTTAGGGAGAACTTTTATCAGTAGCTGACAACTGGTGTGATGTGGCTGGTGAAACTCTGTGCAGTGTCCGTGTTTCCTGGAGGGCACTTATTTTATATTTCTTCAGGGCAAACCCATCAGAATGAGGCTGCCACAAACTGCCACAAACTGCCACAAACCCTAACCCTAACCCTAACCCTAACCTACGTCCTGATTTAAGTGCTGGTGTTATTTAAACCTAGCAAAACAGGCATAAGGTCATACTCAACATGAGGCACAGACGTTTAAGGTCAGAGGGAGCGACTGAGAGATTTGTCCAAGTCCCGCCTGACTCACTGTGGGGTGTCACCACCACAGGCACTCAAATTCTGCTTAAAAGCCATTTTAAGCACTCAGGTTCCTCCTTTGTATTTCCCTAAGATCTAATACTTGAATAAAGGCTTTTTTTTTACCCTGATTCCAGCATTGTTCCTTTTGTGTCCAATGCTTTAAATATTCTTTAGTTGTCATCACACGTGATGGAAGAATATTATCAAAGCGACCAAACTACAGACAAAGGTACTTAGAACAGTTACAGCTGTGTTCAGCTCTCCAGGTGAAACTCATGACAGCTGGAAGACACAGGCTCAGGTGCTGGCCACAGTAGGACATTACTCACCCAGGGCAGATGTGGGGGGAAAGAAACAGGGACATAAAAAAAGGGCTGGAATATCTGAAACAAACTTAGAGAAAGGAATAGGTGTGATATTCCATGAGGCTTTTCCTGTCCAAACAAAACTAACAGCATTCCTAGGTCAGTAACCTGCAGTTCCTCCTTTTTTACCATCTCACTCCAAAGGCTTGCACTGCAGGAAAAAAGGCAGCCTTAAACCAATACCGACGTATAATTGATCTGGGTTCCTAATCACTGCTCCACAGGGACCAGCAGTGCTTTAAAAACAAGATGTATTTAATCACAGTGTCCCACTGACATCAGTTCAAAGGCAGCTTCAGCTGCTCTCATCTTCAAGAGAGAACTTTCTTGCCCAGACTTCAATTAATCCCCATGCTGTCTAATTTTTCAACATTTTCAACCTTGTACAGATTCCGTGCACAAAATCCTGTCACTTCTGCTTGTTCTTTCTTCTTTGCCTGAGCACACAGGTCTTCAGACAAAAAGGAAATATGAAAACTCTTATCCAGACTTTTCCTTCCCTGCACTGCAAGTCAATAGTGTAGATGCTTTTTTATTTGCTTAATTTGTCTTAATCAAAACTGAAAATAACCCCCAGGGTTCAGTCTTCTCAATTTTATCCATTACAGAGATTGCCAATTTTATGGCTTGTGCAAATCAAGTTCTTTGCTATTTTGCCTAAGAATTAATTATGATAAAACATTTCTTCATCATATGCTTCAGATTTTCCTAAAACTGTACTATTTGCTTTTTTAAACAGGAAACTCTTCAGTCTCCAAGACTAATATACTCTTGTGTCTTGCAAAAGATACAGATTTCCTAATTCCCATTTACACTGTGTCATTTAAGTAAAGTACTTCAGTAAAGTACTACACCAGGCCTCTGAAAAGCATATTAAATATTGACTTGTGCTTTAGTAGTTTTCAGTGTGGAATTTCCTGTATTATATATTAAATATCAATTAAAAAAATAAAAATTAAAATACAGCATTCGTCAAAAGCAGATATAAAAGTGGAACTTTCTTGCTCAACAAATATGACCTCTATGTGACTAGTTCCTCTTCTCAGGGCATATTTTCTTTTTCTAAGACAAACACCCATTTCTTTCATTTATTTATTTTTTTAGCAGAGCATTTGCAATGAAATGGATCACAAAGTGCACATGCATTATACCTTTAAACAAAGGACCAGCTATGCAAGGTCAGCTGTATCATGTCATGTCCTCAACTGCGACAAGTAACAGAAGTCAGGACTGATGAGAAGGGTAAGACTATACTGGTAGGAATATATTAACATTTCTCTGTTTATTCTCTCTGCTTCCAATGACTTGTAGGTTCAGGAAATTCAAGTACTGTGAGTAATACTGCATTTGACTGACCTTGATGAATGTTTCTTCCATGCATTTATCTAATTGCTATTTAGCATCCGCAAAACTCCATGATAAGGAGCTCCATAGTTCAATTATGCACTGTGTAAAGAGCTCTTCTTTTTATTTGTTTCCAGCCTTTCTCTTGCTAATTTCCTTTTGATACCATCTGTTCACTAAGAAAGGCGAAAAACCAATAATTTCTTGTTCAATTTTTTTCCCTAGCATGACTCAGGATTTTCACAGAATATCTCAGGATAGAAGGGGACTCTTGAGACCACTCAGTCCAACCCTTCTGCTCAAGCAAGGTCACCTGGAGCAGGTATTGTTCCAGTTGGGCTTTGTGCATCTCCGCTGATGGAGACTCCGACGCTTCTCTGGGCAACCTGTTCCCAAACTTGACCAGCCTCACAGCCTCTTGGCCTGTCACAGGGCACTACTGAGAGGAATCAGACACTCCCTCCTCTTTATTCCCTTCCACTGGCTATTTATGCACATGGATAAAATCCCCTGAGCTTTCTCTTCCCCTGCCTGAACAGTTCCAGTTCCCTCAGTCCCTCCTTACAGAAAAGATGGACGAGTCCCTTAATCATCATTGTGTCCCTTTGCTGGAATTGATAAAATAAGTTTTTATCTTTCTTTTACTGGACACAATACTGCAGATTTTAAAGACCTCTGTCACATCCTTTTTCACCCACTTCTTCCCTAGTTTGAAGTTTCATGGTGCAGCTACTGATCCTGTGTTAGGAGGTATTTTCTTCCCTTGCTTATGCTTTCTACTCATCCTCCCATTCTCCAGAACCAGTATATCCATTTTGGGATGGGACAACCATAGCTTTCCTTTCACTCAGTTGCGTGGATGCACATAGGCAGCAGCATGAGGATGTTTTTTGTACATTATCTCTATTCCTGCTCCAAAAAAAATCCTGCTCTTTGACTGCTACTTGAGCATGCAAATATGTTTTCTTAAAAATATTAGAACTCTCAGATCTCTTTTCTGAATATGCATTGTAACAGCTGGAGTTGTATAATGTCAGTTTTTCCTTATGGTGGTTGTAGTATTATTATTGTTGTTATTGTTTTACTACCACTACTACTATTTTCAAATTCTTTCCACTATTCTTCCTTCAGGTTTTGCTTTCTCAAAAAAGGTAATTTATTTTGCATTAGCATTTTTGCCCCCTTTCAGTTATTTTCTTAGGGCAAAACAGAAAAGTGAGAGAAGGGGAGGAGGGAATACAAAGAGAAGGATACAAATAGTAGAAATGTATGAGTAAAGATGGACTACTGAAGTAATATATTGATCCTACAAGTGATTTTTGAGATGGCTACAGCACAGCTTATGGGAATGTCTTCTACACTGACAGTCTAGTCTGTGCAGTGACAGAATAATTGAATTCAGACACCTCGATCAACACTGTGGGCACTATTTTAGTCATATGTAGGGTAAACAGTTCAAGGGCTAAAGACTTCTGGCTTGTGAAACAGAGAAGAAAACATGAAAGAACACCCTTGCCTTCACTACCCACTCTACCCACCTCTATGTAACTTGTTTTTCAAAGCCAGGGGTAGGACTTGGAGCATTTTTGAATTTCACTCCAAAAGGGCGAGAAACCCTCAAAATTCCCTGGAGGCCAAAGTCACAACTGTTTCATAATCAGAGGGCTGAAGGACCTCCCCTGAGAAGCTGGGAGAGTTAGTAGTGGTCAGCCTGGAGAAGAGAAGGATCCACTGGGAATACGTGCAGACTTTCAAAACATTGAGTACTTATAAGAAAAATGGGAACAGACTTTTTAATAGGTCTGCAGCAATAGGACAAGAGATAATGTTTTTAAAGTAAAAGAGGGTCCATTTAGACTAGATATTAGGATGAAATTTTTTACAATAAGGGTGGTGAGGCCCTGGCACAGGTTGCCCAGAGAAGCTGTGGCTGCCCCATCCCTGGAAGTGTCCAAGGCCGGGTTGGACAGGGCTTGGAGCAACCTGAGACTGGAAGGTGTCCCTGCGCATGGCAGAGGGGTTGGACTAGGCAGTCTTGAAAGATCCATTCAAACCCAAACCATTCTATCATTCTATGATTTTATTACAGACAAATCTTGGATAACTGTTTTTGCAATCCAACACACAGCCTCATGGTGCGGAGTCAGGTATTCCCAGGAATTACTACCACCTTGACAATAACATTTTTTCTAACTCAAGTTTTGGACAAGACACTTCTTTCCAGCTCTACCCTATGTAATGGTAAGGTCTCTGAATATACTGTTTTGTTCTCTTCCAGAAGTCATTTCATGCAGTGTAGCAATCTGACTAAAAGGATTTTACTGGGTGCTTATACAGTTTGGTTGAAAAAAAAAAAGAACAGTTGGCAGTTCTTCTCACTTTGATTTAGAAAACAAAACCATCATTTTCTTTTCTGATATTTTCAGGATGACTGAAGTGAAAATGTGTGAGTATACTTTTCCTTCCGAGGGCTTCTCCTGTCTTCTGTGCATCTATCCAGTGTTCCTTCTCATTTTACAGTCAATTTAACTATCAAGATCTAGCTTTGTTATGTACATATGCCTTGTCATTTGGGCTTGGATTGCCGGTTTCTTCCATAATTACTTATATTATAGGAACGCTCATTGATTCCAGGCCTTTGGTAATAATCACTATGCAAATGTAATGATATGGTCCTTGCTCAGAAGAGCTTGCAAACTTAAAAGGTCAAGAGAAGACAACACAGATGGATGCAACAGATGAAATAAGAACCACTTGGATTCCTGATGCCAGTTATATAGGATTTAAAGGAGATTGCAAAAACTCTTCATGCATTTGAAATGGCAAACAGCTGGCATGGTATCTATGGAGCACTGGGATCAAGTCTGTCCTTTATTGTGCCAGCAGAAATTCACTGTAATGATTTCCAATTCAAGTAAAGCTCCTTCCTTTAATTAGGTAATTGATGATAAATAAATATAAATAAAGACATAAAAAATAAGAAAAGAAAAAAAAAAGTAGTCTCCTTCCCATCCTCTATCATGCTGGCTTTTGTGGAATTAAAAAAAAATAGGAAGGGAATAATCAATTAAATCATCAAGAGACATTCAAAAGCTGCAGTATGAGTAGAAAGTCATGTCTAACATCAGATAATTAATGCAAACATTACCTTAGAAAAGTTAATAATTTATGCCTTGCCTGGCATCTTTCCACTACCAGGAACTAAACACACTTGTTATTTTAAGCTTCACAAAATACCTGAAAGCAGGTAAATAAAAGAGATTAGAGCAAGCACATCTGAAGCCTTGCTACCATGGCAATTGGATGGTACACAAAGATTCAGAGCCCAAAGCTGGGCATAACAGAACAGCCAGTTGATTTCCTGGGGCAATGTAATTATCAACTCTGTGATTTAAGCTTGGTTGATGTGCGTAGCTGTGTGAAATACACTTGAATCTGCTCCAGCTTCTGAGAAGATGGCATTTCTAAAATGTGCTACTCTTTGCTGCCACATCACCCACTAACAAATTCAGGGAAGAGCAGTTTGTCTTCTTGGGACACCACCATCTCCCACGGTTCTGTGGGAGGTTGCTTATCTTAGTTATCACAGAATCACAGAGTGAATTGGGTTGAAAGGGACCTTAAAGATCACCTAGTTCCCTGCCATGGGCACCGACACGTTCCACAAGACCAGGTTGCTCAGAGGCTCATCCATGGGCATTTCACAGAAATACATTACATGCTGAGCTGGAAGGGACCCACAAGGATCACTGAGTCCAACCCTCAGCCCTGCACAGGAACATCCCCACGAGTCACACCATGTGCCTGAGTGTCATCTAAAAGCTCCTTGAGCTCTGTCACCACTGCCCTGGGGAACCTGTTCAGTGCCCAACAACCCTCTAGGGGAGGAAGTTTCTCCTGATATCCAACCTAAACCTCCCCTGACACAAATTCAGGCCATTCCCTTGGGCCTTCCCTGGTCACCCAGAGAACAGCTCAGTGCCTGCCCCTCCTCTGCCCCTCCCCAGGAAGTTGTTACTGCAATGAGGTCTCCCCTCAGTCTCCTCTTCTCCAGCTGAACACACCAAGTGCCCTCAGCCACTCCTCACACAGCTTCAAATCAAGGCCCTTCACCATCCTCATGTTCCTTCATTGGACACTCTCTAATGGCTCAATATCTTTCTCATGTTGTGGTGTTCAGAACTGCCGCAATATTCCAGGTGAGGCTGCACCAGTGAAGAGCAGGAAAAGTATCTTGGGGCTCAGTAACTTCTGCTGAAGTTGAGCTCATGGCAACAAAGATTTTTTTCAAGGTAACCAGCTGGATGAAAATGTGGCAGGATTAAGCCTTTCTCTGGGTTACACAGGGACATTCCTGTACCTATGACTCCCCTCAGAAAACAAATGTATGACTATACAGACAAACAAATCAAAGCCTAAATGTGATTTGGATACACACTTAATCCACATCTCACAGAGATGCACATATGCTAACTAAGCCTTTGGTGCACACACGTAATGGAGATGTAAAAGTGAGCTGGGGTCATCCTGATTTATGCTGATTGCCAAGTCTTAAACAAGCTGTTCTTCTTGCTTTTTATAATATCAAACTGTAAATGAGAAAATAATGCCTGGGACTTGTAATTCTCAGTTTTTCTTGTACACACCCATTTACAATCCATGTGGTGTTAAACTAGAAAAAACCCCCACATCGCTTCCAGCTATCCATCTGGCTGGATCTCTTAATTGAATAAAATAACTTATCTGTTGCAGCACATTAAATCAGGATCAGGTGCCCATTAAGCTGGACAATGCAGATGCAGAAAACATAGACCCCAACAAAAAGGTCTGACAAATGTGTCTTGTGGCTATTGCTTGCTTAGACTGAAAAACCACTGTATTTCAGTTAAGTTTTATCTGTGTATGTCTAGAACTTTAGGATTAGTTAATGAAAACATAGAAACATTTTCATTTTCCCTATTTTAACTACAGCTTTCCAAAATAGAAGGATGGAGAGAACTGCCAGAACACTGTTTGACAGGAACAGAGGTTTCAGTGAGTACATTTCTTCAGGCACTTTTGAGCTTTAAGATATGGAACAAATACAAGCCAGTGAACCAAGTCTGAATGCAAAGTGCAATCAAAACACACTGCTATTTGGCAAGTGGCACTTCCCAGATCCAACTGAAATTAAAGCCCAAAGCTATGGTACTTCTTGTGTGAGACAAGTTAAAAATGGGTCCTGCACCGCTGAGTTTACAGAGCTGGGAGGGAAACAGAAGTTTGAAAAGCAAAAAAACTTCACGGCTGATGGACAAGGAAAGCCACAGACATGATTGTAACACAGAGCCTCTCAGTTCTCGTTTCAAAAGCAGCATCTGTTGAGTTAGAAGCAGAACGGGAGCTAAAACCTGCCATCTCCTTGTTTGCAGAGTAAGATGCCCCAGCACCTTGTTATTGGCATGGTGTTTGCAACTTGGAAAAGAGAGGTGCAATGTGGCCCAACATCCTTGAGAAGATACCACCTACAGGTTTTACTAAATTTTGGGGACTAACTACACAGAACACCTCTGAACTATACAACCACATTTTTTCCCCATATTCAGGATTTCAGCAAGTACAGCTCTCATGGTAGCCAGGTCTCTGCCATGTACTTCACTTTCCTCATTCACTGTCCTGAGGTTGGTTGCTGTGCTTTCCCTTGGAAAAGAAGCTGAATTAGTTTCCTGTGTAATGCAGCCTTTGCAGACGTGATCAGAGACCTCAGCTGAACCACTCCTTTCAAGAGCAAGCTTCAAGCCATGCAAGCTGCTGTCCTCACCCCCGAGGCTGGTGAATGACTCACAACCATCACAGCATCAACCATCTCCCCTTCACCTCCACTGGGTCAGAAAACTCAGCACCTGAGTCTGTCACTGCATCATCAGACGAGAAAAACTCCAAGTTTAAGCTGAAATGGAAGCTGCCTACTTCAGGGAATAGACAGTGCTACTAGACCAGCTGTGCTTTTGTCAGAAATCTCTCATTCTTATGTCAGTTGATGAAAATACAGCATTAGAAAAGTGACAGACAGCTGACTGCACTGAATGAGTACAACTGACAACCCCAGATATGGGGAAAAAACCCAATCCAGTATTTAATGGAAAAAAAGAAAAAAAGAAGCTCTGTCCCTGCCCTGGGGACACAGTGCCCCATCACAAGGCACTACATCACCAGACAGGCAAGATGTGTAATCACACAGCTCTCTACACATGCACACAGACATGGAACTGAAGTTACTCCACCTAAAGTTCAAAGAGAAGCAATTTGTGAATGGTTCGTTACAAGCAAAGATTTTACCTAATTACCTCTCATCTTCTCTGCTAGAAAACTGTTTCCATATGCCTGTGAAAGAAAATAAACTTACTTTAAAAAAAGCCATTTTTCCTTTGTAATGTGGGTTTTTCAGTCTCTAATCAGAGAGAGATGTTTTATTAAACAGACAAGAGAAAGGAAAGCCTTTGGCTACAATTAACTTTACAATCTGATTCACAGTGAAAGAAGACACACCAAGAAAAGGACTGTGGCAAAGTATCTTCTCATTTCATAGATCATGTACAGAAAAAGCAGTTTGACACCGCTGAATGTGGATCTGTACAATTTACCTGTTACGTATTCCTATCAGTATCTAAGCACCCAGTCAGAGGAGGAAAGTGGTATTATCTGGTATTATCTGTTGCTGTGAGGACCACAGGCTGGACCAATGGCTCAACCACAGAAGAACAGATTCCAGAGCTCTCCAGAGCCCCGCCTTGGCTCAGTCACACCTTCACGGGGCTTTCCACACACTGCAGGGTGTGAACACTGATCCTTGGCTGAGCCTGGGAAACTGCCACCCTCCCACCCCTCACCACTGATGAAAAGTAGTAGGGAAAACATTAGGGCAAATGCTTTTCTATCAGGGGAAGGAATTCAAAGTGGCTCTGTTAAGTCTTGCACAGCTTCTAATTGTGGAGAGGTTTTATTTGGAATTTAAGTACCTCCCTGGGGTTTAGCTTAATACCCTTTGGAAAGGACAGTCCCACACACAGCTTAACTGATTAATGCCTGTGTGTAGATGAGCTATGAATTCCCCCCCACAAGCAGCATTCTTGCTGTTTCAGGTTTGAACCCATGCAGGTGAACCACCTCAGCACTTTGGAAGCAACAGGGGCTGGGCATTTTATCCTCCAAAGTGAAATTTCTTTCCCCCTGGCAGGGTCCAATCTAAATCATGGAAGTCAGGACACCAATATCACACTTGAAGTAGCTTCACTATTTCAAAGAATCATCACATCAGCTGAAGAGGTTACAAAAATCTATTTTAACACAATCCACCTGCAATCTGTTTTCAATGACTCCCTTAAGACTCCTTAAATGTAGGTGCTTCAGATACTTCATAATAAGAACAGTATTTTACCCTCTGCTGATGACACTGGGTCTTGTGAGTAAAACCTCTGCCGAGTTCAAAAGGCAGGCCATTTAGACTGCCTCTCCTTCTGCTATCCCCACTCTGAGAGGAGGTGTTAAGATTCCCATTCTCTGTTCCTCCTTCCCTTTCCCAAAGCCATTAGCCCTCTAAAGCCTTTCAAAAGTGCTTTTTATTTTAGATTGCACACAAGAACAGCAAAGCCAGCTAACTGTCTATAAGGACAGGGATATTTCTTGCCAAAAGGATACATGCCTTTTATATTAAAACAAAGACTCTTTCTCACTCCCCTACCTCACCCTCCCCAAAAGATTCTACTTTGACAATTATTCTTTCCTCATCCCCAAAAGAAAAGCTGCCTGTGGCACTTTCTGCTCCAGATGCATTGGCAGTTGAAAACAACCAGGGACAATCTATAGGCAGGAAAGAAAAAGGGATGGAATTATTTCTTTTGCTTCTCCCACCTTCAATCCCAAAGAAAGACCACCAGAGATTCCAGAATAAAATCAGGATGAACCCAAGAGGGATGCTGAAAGGCAAATAAAGCACCCACAAGCTAGATTTATTGTACTTCTTATCTCCAGTTATGTAAAATACAACTGCTGGGCAAAACAACCCCATGGCAAAATTACTGACTCTTCTGTTTCTTTTTCTGTGCAATGCTTCCTGGAGATGTTTAACAAGATGACTTTTGACAAGTTATTCTGTGACACAACTGGTACAGCCTGGTTTCCTACCAAATACTGCATCATGCTCTGATACACATGATGGAGCTCACAGCCTCACTCTATCCACAATTTTTGTTTGTGTGTGCACCCCCCACATATGCAAAGTGAAACTCCTGTGTGACACTCCCCTGAAGACCTTTCCTTGACTTGGGATCTACCTTTGTGAAACATCTAAGGATTTCAGCTTCAAGACTTGTACTCCTGCAGACAAAATTTGCAGTAGCTATTCAACAGATTCAGAAGTTATTAGAGACAACAGACGCATAATATACTCATGGTATTATATAAAGATATTGAGCCATAACAGATAACATATTACACATATTTAATTTAGTAAGTCAAAGCTTTAGACTAACATATCTAAAAAGAAAACCTTACATTAAAACAAAGTAACTTATTCCCCCCAATGCCCCAGCTTGTTTGGGTTTTTTCCTTTTCTTTCCTGTGTGTTTTACTTGAAATAAATAATGCCACATGAGGCACGAAAAGCCATCAAATTTAAACAAAAAAAGAGTCAGAACTGTGTATACAAGTATTAAAAAACCCCAAAAGACCTACTGATGTGTGGGCTTTTAAGAACAATTTTCAACAATACTTGTTATTTAGAAGATGAGGCATAAAGTACACATTTATTTAGATCCAGTATGTTGTATGTCTGATATTCTCCATTTATTAAGTGGTCAGTGATACACAATGAAGTCACGGTTTTCCTAAGCCTTACCCGTTGTGCACAGGTTCCATTTACATTCACATTGTAACATTTATAACTGACTTAGTGTACAATTTTAATACACTGTGGCATAGCCCAGCATATGAACAGGTTAATTAATTTTAAAACAGAACATACTGAACAACCATGTATTATTTTGTAATGTGTTCATAAAAATTAATATTTAACATTTTATAAACCTCTCTGCAAAGTGAAATGTGCTGTGTGATTGAGCTGATGATGTCTTTTGGGTTTTAATGAGGAGACAAACCTTGGCCTGTCTGGTCAACTGGTAATTAGTCTGGAGCAGGAAGAACAGAAAGTTTTCTTCAAGAAAAATAGAGGAAAAATCCTATAATATACAGAGTTGAAAGGGCTGGGGGTTAGGAGACAAGAACTCAAGTGTGGCTGCTTCATACAGATCAAAAGTTGTGTAAGCATATAGGATGCACCTTCAAAACAGATTAAACAAAAAAGAAAAACACCTTCTAGAGAATTTTCTCTGAATGTGTGAGAAGTCCAGGCTGTCAAAATTACACTTGGAAGATACCACAAAGCACTGTGTGTAGAATGAGTTCATGCGAAACAGAGGCAGTAGAGAACTATGTAAGTGTGCCAGATGAAGCAAGACCAAAAGAAAACCTGCAAGAAAATGGTAATTACTACTTCTCCAAAGAAGAGTCAGGTAAAGAAAGATAAGAGGTACTAGCATGGCTCCTCTGTGGTACTGGGTGTTCCCAGCTGACACAAACACAGTTAGTAACTAGGGCAATGCAATTCTTAAGTGACACGTACAGGGGAAAAGAAGGGTAAAAGTACAAAGCAAGATTCACTCACAAATATCAGTTAGATTCAGATTCAAATCAGAACCTCTTATCTTTATAATTGGGAAGGATTTCTTCCTGGCTTAAATTGTTATAAAAGAAAAACACAGGAGTATAAGAGCAGCCTTTGAAGAGAACCAAACATTTATGAAGAGCTAATTATATTGTTGATCATACAAAACAGATTCATTATGAACTCAACATGTGGCACAAAAGTCATTTCAAGATTGGCCTTATTTCAGCATCAATTGAATAGAGAACTGAAAATCCTCACAAAAAGCCAAGAGTTATAAACATAATCCTCCAGTATGCCATGTCTCAGCAGGTAAGATTAAAAAGACAGAATAGAACACCTCAAGACTGCGACAATGAAGATTTTATTAGAGTGAGGATTATATAATCACTGTACAGAAAACATTGAGAGTAAAAGCATGAAATACTGAACCACTCACTGTGCATTCTGGTTGCTGAGCCTGTTAGTGATGATTTAATTGGCTGCCTATGGCTGGGTAACTTATCAACACTTAAAAACATTTTTGTAAGCAGGCAAGAAATGATTGTCCTTTTTAAATGGTAACGTTGCCTGAGGTGGGAAATAAAGGATCATATGACATTACATTTAAAATTTACTCGAGGAACAAAGTTGGTGGGAAGGGATGAGAGGAGATTGGCATAGTTCTGTGGAATTTTTGCTGCACTGAGGAATGGCAGCCTCACTGCTGTAACTTTGTATGTACTCATACTTTAAATAAGAAAATATATTAACAGGTACAATAATTCCCCATCAACTCCAGCCTCTTCCAGTTATCTTTGGCTTGAGAGGAAGTTGCTTACTTTGACCTTTGAGGCCCCCAAGGATGGTACAAACAATCATTTTCCTTTAAAAAGTGGTTGGTTTTAAACCTGTGAAGAGCAGAGACTCAAAAAGCTTCTCTCCCTTCTGAGCTCTCAGTTCTCCATATTCCTAAATCTGCAGCTTTTTCCTTCCTAAGCTGCTTGGTGAAGTCCGCAAGGGCTTGAGAAAGTCTCTTTCTTGAGCATTTATTTGTTTCCACCATGTGTAGGCAAAAAGCTTATTTTCTCCAATACTGAAAGAAAAAACACATAGAATAGAGTTTATTCAACCTGGCTTACTCTCAAAGGACAAATTTTGAGCAAATGGAATTCTGTGTTTAAAAGCATGGTGAAATGCCTAGGGGCATTTTCACAACACGTTAAGAGAAAAACCAGCATGGAAACCAACTCTATCTGCCCCTCGACAAATTATTTCAGTTAATCCACACAATCCTGATGGTAGAGATTCCCTGTTTTATTTTGGCATCCAATAGGAAGAAAAACAGAAGCCTTGTCCTGAGGTCCCTGCATTCTGGGATGCAGCAGCACTGGGATTACAGTCTGGAGATATTCTAAAGCCATTAACTTCCACAACTTAGTAACTGAGTTTGCTCCTAAGCAGACAGCAATCAAGCACTGATAAAACTCCAAACCTGTACAGCTACACTTTAGGTGGGACATCCCATAACCCACAAACTTTCATTTTTCTAATCACTACTTAACATCACCCCTAAATGCAACTGACTTGATTTGTAAATTTACATGGGAAATAAAATGCGAAATTAGACACTTCAACTGGAGATTGTTTCCTTCCCCTGAAGAAATAAATAACGCTGCTAAAATGAAAATGACTCTCCAGGGAGAAATGGCTATCCAGTCTTCATTAGTATCGATTAAAATTGGTATGCACTTCTTCCTCCTCTTGAGCACTATTGTACAACACCATTATCTTATTCTAAATGTTAAATTTATTTACTTTTCAGGCAATGTTTTTCAGATAACTGTAAAGGAGACAAGTAGTGCATAAAAAGGTCTGTAAAATACCTGATAAAATAACAGATTAGAGATTAGAGATACACTAGAAACTAAACCAAAGGCTTCATAACACAGCTGTAAACTGAATTCAATTTACAATATTGTTACAAAAGAACAATACTGAGCTGATTCCAAAACATCCTGAGTACTTTATCCAAGCGTTTTACTTACTACAGAGTGACATACAGAATACTGAAACACCATGGTTACTATGATAGCAAACTTATTAAAAACCTCTTAAGTGCTGCAGTAGACTGCACAGATTCCTTGTTGGCCTATTTTGGAGGCAGTAAAAGAACAAATATCTATTGATAAACTAAAAAGGTGTTGAAGAGCATTTAAAATTAAATGTCATGTGGCATTAAGCCAAATCTGCTGTTTACACTTGTGTCATAACACCTGTGCAGTGTTGGGGTTTTTTTTCAGACAACTTATAATACTATTAAGAGCAAGACCATTGGCAATTCAATGCAGAATTATAAATGAACAAATTGAAAACTTCAATTGGCCATTGTGTGAGATGACCCTTTTACAGCAAATTCAATGACCCATTAATTGTTCATTTGATTAATGATTTACAGACTCCACGAAGACTACAGCAGCAAATTCTTAAGACCGCCTCAGACAAAAAGGAATGACAATGATTTTGACCAATAAAGTACTGAATATCACTAAAAAGCATCCTATTTCACTTGTAATATAAAGGGAATAGACATTAATTACACTTAATTTCAAGGAATTTTTTGTAAGTTTTTTTTTTTTTAAATACATGAATAGAGCTCAGATTCTTAAGACTTGACAACTGCTAATTAATTTATGACTATTCTTTTTGCATCCTCCTCACACTTGCAAGCATCCAGTATCCTTACAGGGGCAAGCCTGTAAATGTAACTGGTTTTAGGGCATGAATAAGGGCAATAATTGGAAGCAGAAGAATACTACATCACATGGAGTCAAGAGGTGCCCTAAGCACTTACAAAGCAACACACTACTGCTTTCATTCTAGGCAGCAGATGCCAAAAGTAGAAAGGAAAGCAAAAAGCACACAGTTTGCATACTCTGCAGCAGTGCACAGGGGAGTTTAGGGCTTCTGCAAACACAGCTCCCAGGACTGTGCTGCAGTTCAGTATGGGCCACTGGAGAAGTAAAACCCTCAAAATGAGACAACAGTAGTGACTGTCACATCTGCTTATTTGGTATTCAAAGTGTAATTTACACTGTGAGCTTGCTTTTTAACTCCCAAAATATGAATGGAAGATGCTGCTGTACGTATCAGCTTGTTTCTTAGAACATCATTTCTGGGAGCTGAAATCATAGAATGGTTGGAAGGACCTTAAGGATCAATTGGTTCCAAACCCCTGCCATGGGCAGGGACACCTCTACTAGACCAGGCTGCTCTAAGTTCCATCCCACAGAAGCTTGGGATAACATTCTTTCGTACTTTTAAATATTCTGAACAATCTGTCCTGAGATTTTAAAAGCAGGTGTAAGTGCTGAAGAAAGATCAAGCAAGAACAAGTCTCAATGGAAAAAGTAAATGTCATCTAAATCAAACCTGTAAACTCTGACTTACTAATAAAGCTTCACAAATGCAATAACAATTATCTGGGAGAGTCTGCCAGTCACCTAAATCCAATGAAGTAAAAAGACATGTCTTAAAATAAAGTGACTGTACATGATTAAAAGAAAGATCTACCCGCATACTGGAGGCACTTAAAATTTTGATCTTGAATCTTTGTAATGTCTTTTTTTCATCTGAACCCCAAGATAGATGCCAGACATTTCACATTTTGTGTTATGAAATTACAAGGACCAAAGTAATCCACAGTGAATGACAACAAATTTCACACCATTTTCATATACTTACACCTGGTTTTTTCACATCAAATAAAAGATCACCTTTATTCAATATATATATAGATGCAAATGACATTTTTCCTTCTTATTCTGCACTATATAGTGCAATTCTTCAAAATAAAAACTAAGTTTGAAGACAACAACAGAAGATCTTTAGCAAAATGGATAGCCATAAAAATAGGTCTGCTCAATTTATATCAGAATTTGATCAGCATTATGAAGAAAGAATCAATAAAAACAACTGGGATAATGACTGGCTTTTCAGAGCAGTTTCATTTTTCCTGTTAATTCCATTTCTTGTCACGAGTCTAATACTTAAGGCAAACAGTGTAATATCTTAAATCCTGGACAAACACAAACCAAATGTCAGATGGTTTTAGGGGAAAAAATCCCACCACTGTAAACTTGAAGCAGAAATGCCTCTGTGAACATGGTTTTGTTCAACACAAGAATCAACTGTTTTATTCTCTTACAGTGGCCTGCAGCAAGACAGCACAGAGCTGGAGGTGGCACTGCAGGTGGGGTCCCCCCAGAGCAGAGCAGAGGGGCAGAATCACCTCCCCTGCCAGGCTGCCCTCACTGCTGGGGATGATCCCAGGACACACTTGGCTTTCTGGGCTGCGAGTGCACATTGGCTGGGTCATGCCCAGTCTCTCACTCACGAGCACCCCAAGTTCTTCTCAACAGGGCTGCTCTAAATCTCTTCATCCCCCAGCCTGGATTAACACCAGGAAGGACCCTGACACAGGTGACAGAGCCTGCATATTTGCTGAGGTGCTTCCCAACTTTTTCTAGGATCACTATGAGTTCGTTCTCCAGTCCTGGCAGTTAAAACACAATTTTATTCTGGAGAAAAATGAACTAAAACATCACAGACAGTGAAGTTATGTCTTAAACTCAGCTACTTGCAACCTCTCACCTTGTTCAGCTCTCACACAGAACAGCAACTGAGAAGAAGGTATCTCACCTGTGCAAACTTGTGTATTTGCTCCACCACAGCTGCAAAGAGGGCATGAACACTTTCATCAATTAGACTCTGCATGTAATGGACAGCTTCCTCATCAGACAGGTCCAAACGAAACTTGTCCTGCACCTGGAATGGGGGCAGAAATGGCTAAAATTAGTTCAACAATTAAAACATGCACTATTCTATCTGTGTATACAGCAGCAGACATACTGATTTCAGCTAAGAAACTTTAGTAGAGAATCTCTTTTAGTTCTAAGTTACAGTAGATTGCTGGAAATTTACAGTCCTATGTAAAACATCTATTTTAAATCCTTTCATAAAAAGTAGTGTTTAAATCAGCTAGAAACAGCCTCTTACACCTCATTGCCCCAACTAATAATTTCAAAGCTCAAGGCCAGAAAGTGAAGGGAAGTACTTGGACATACAAGTTTAAGCAAGAACTGAAGTGGTACGAGAAAGAAGAGAAAATACTCAACATTTACTAAAAATGAAATACCACTTGAGAAAAAAACACACAGCTTTGTATATTAAATACAAAGTTGAAAGAGTCAGGATGACCCTAACAATTTCTGAAAAGATGTAACACTTCCTTACTCCGCACCTATTTGCAGGTAACACTGTCTTTTAGAAACTGTAAAGCAATTAAGTAAAGAACACAGAATCAGAGGAAGGGACGAGCAAATCAACTTTCTCGAAACTGACCTTTATGTGGTGGGTGTAAAGTTCATTAACTTTGATTGTATCCACCATCCACAAAGAGTTGGAGACACTGCTACCCCTCACATTGTTTTTCCTTTTGACAGCAACATAGTTTAATCACTGCTCCAGTAACACAATTCATGTATGAATTAGAAGCTCAAGGCACTATAATTAAGAATACAGCAACATCCATACTTCCCTATTTCCATCTTGGCAAAGCCAAGAACATTAATGAAGGGGCCTTTCTATGACTTCCAACTAATTCCATGGCAGTTTTTCAGAACTGATCCAGATAGCAACACTCTCTAACATACAGGGTTACCCAGCCTTAACTCCACTGAGCTTGGTTTTATCCCATTCCCCTTTCAAATCTCTTTTGGGAAGTCTAGATTTGAGCAATGTCTAATCAATACTATCCCCTTACAGTAGTAGTTACCTTGCAAAGCAGTGCTAATCACAGTATGTAAATTGCCCAGCAAACCCACATTAGTTGCAGAAAATTTATTGCTGCCACCTAGTAATGTGCTTTTTTCCCATAAAGATAAATCTCTAGTGACATGAGCTCTTCTGGAGACACATTAGAGTACTTCAGCCTCCTGTATAATGAACTAGGTAAAATGGTATCAAACAAGTTTTTCACCAAGTACTTATCTTCTACTTTATCTATGAGAATCTCCTTTATGGTATCTTTATACAAAGACAGAATGTTTCACATCCTCAGTAAATTCTTTCAATGATTAATTGTCCTATTTAACAAGTGTGACTTATTTGCTATCTGAATTTGTCCAATTTCCATCTCAAACAGTTGAGCTCATTAAAACTTTTTCGATTAAAGCGCTGTCTATCAGAAATCTCCCTCATGTAGGCAAATATCAAATGATTTACGTTGCTTCTTAACCTTCTTGTGGCTGTGACTAAGGAGACTAATTGTAAGATGGAATTAAGTCTTTCCTGAATGTTTTCCATGCATTCCTTTTTTTTAGGCACTGACAAAAATGAGAGCTAAATTATTACAACAATTCACTTAATAAGGTCAAATTTGTGAGATGATACTGCCTTTTCTTCTTATTTTGTATGTTTTCTGTGTACCAAGGATACCACATACTCAACCGTGCTCTTTATGATGGCAAAAATGCTCCAAGATTGCAGTTTAGTAAAACTCTGTCTTCCTTTCAAAGGCAACCTTTTACAACCTTCAGAGTTGTAATAAAAGTCTAAGTCAGTCTGACAAGCATGGAAAGATCTTGGAATCATAGAATGGTTTAGCTTGGAAAAGAGTTCTATGATCATAAAGTTGCTTTACTCAAAATACCATTATAACTTATATGTTGGAAGTAAGCATAACTTGAGTTTTCCCTCAACTTCCTCTCAAAAAGAAGTTTGATCAACAAGAAAGAATAGATTAAGCAGGAAAAGTTCAAACTTTCAACAGTGCATGTACCAGGGAGAGATTAAGCAAATATTTCAGGCTAATAGTATAGAACTTTTATCTTCATAACAAACACTATGAGAAGGAAGTTTATTATCTCCCACAGACATATCAGAAGTTTTTAGACAGCCAATGACGCACACAGTAGAATCCAACTGAAGTTAATGGACTATTCACATGCTTGCAATTATGCAGAAGCTTAAATATCTCCCCAAATTACAGCACAGATTTCTTTCAGATCTATTTCCATGCTCACAGACAAGGTGATGTTAATGAGAATTCAGGAAAATTACTCACTCCAGGTTTCAAAAAAAAAGGAAAAAATCACTGTAACGCTCTTTTACACAACTCTAGTAATCAAACACTTCAGCAATCTTCTAATTTGCTCATGGAAGACCTTCTCAGAATTCCTGCAGTTATGGATATTAAGATGCAGCTTAATTCTATGGAATTAATGACTAATTAAACCCACTTCCCACAAAACACACTGGCACACTGATGTATGCGCAAAGAAATTTACCCATGGTTAGATCTTAAAACCAGTTTGCAACAAACAGCAGGATCAAATGCTGCTGAGTATCAGATCTTTGCATGAAAGTTTTTCCAGCCCTGCATTAAAACTGACTGCTGGAACCTAGGTGAGAAGAAACATGGCAAAATTACAAATTACTTCTTGAGCCGCAACAGCGGCAACTGACTTCTAGTTCTTGTAGGAAAACCAACAGTAGGTCTTATTTGAAATCTCTGAGTTCCAACGTAAATGTATTCTAAGAGCCAGTAGTCTCTCACAGAGGAGGCCAACTAGGAAGAGATTTTTGCACAGTGTTAAAAATACAGGTGACTTTGAGGAGTGAAATTCTGATGCCTTACACAATTATCTAATTCTACACACTTAGGAAGGATGGCCACCTTGAAGGCATAAAAGGTATTCCACCTGAAGATTTACTTAGAGCTGTCACTTTGATATGTCAATCAACAGCACTGTTTTAGTTTAGTATTGGTTAAATAGAAAAGAAATATACATGATAAGTCTGGTTAAACTTTTGCTTTGTTTACAGAAAAGGAAGTTTTATACCCCACATCATTTACAAACACTGTTTTTTAACATTAGGTCTCAACAGAACTTGAACATTCAAGGAAGAAAAGGTTGAATGAACAAGCTGAGTCTATGAAGATACTGACATTCAACTTGAAATATTAAAACTGTCCACTTCCTATGCCCCTGCAGAGTGGATAGTTTAGTAATAAATTGAACAAGAGGATTGCAGAATTATATGAAACTGGGTGACTAGAAATTTTACTATCCTTCAATAAAATTTAAAGTGCCTTGTGTGAAAGTTACTGTCAGTTATCACAGTAGAGCTTTTATTTTTCAAAAGACAAATAAAAATTAAAAGGAGAAGAGACCATGAGGGACAGTTCAGAAGAAAATATGGGGGAGTGAGGGTGAGGAGAGAAGCATTTAAATATAAATTACTTGTGGCTGAACTGATGATGAGCTAAAAAAATGCTGATCATCACTTGCGGCAAAATCCCACAAAGGATGGGAATTTAGCAAGATAAGCCAAAGCATGGGGAAAAAAATTATTTTACAATAACAAAAAGAAGTTAACAGAGAGGGGAAGAGCATAATATCTATCAGAATAATGGGTATTGTTAACTGCTAATAAATTTGGACTTTATTGTTGCTTGAAGTTTCTTCGAGGAGAAGTAGAATGAGTATTGTTTGGAAAAGGGCACCGAATTTGTTTATAAAGCTGATTTCATAGAAAACTTCCAGTCAGACCCACAGAGCTGTGTAAAGTACAAAAAACATGATGGCAAAAAGAAGAGATGAAATACTCAAGAAAACACTAATCTTACTAAAAAATGTAGTTAAAGGTCTGAGATAATGGCAGGTCAGTGTCTTCATTCTGTTGAGCGAATCTCCACAGGTTTACCCTTTTTTGGCATTTTGCATTTTCATAACTGTGACAGGCTTAGGATTGAGATATGATACATAAAACCAGTTGGAAATAGTGCTTATGTGGGTAAGTTCACTTTCTTGTAAAGTTGCAAGATTTTCACTTAGGCCTTTTGTTCCTTAACCACAGGACTCCCTTTCTCTCTCACCGAAGAGCAGATTTGTATGGATTTTTATTTTTCTTTGTACTCAAATTTGATCCACTGTACAATATGGGCCACGGAAATCATATTAAACTCAGAAATTTTTTTCTTTTTCACTATAAAGCACCTTCTCACTGCTAAAACATTACCTAAAATTAATTATGTACTTCGGGCTCAAGATTATGACGAACTTTTTAGAGATTCTGTGGAAGCTTTTGTCATCTTCAGGACAGCACCCAAATCCGTACTTCCTGAACACTCATGAAGCTCTGCTTTTCATCACTACTGAGGAAGGTAGTAATGCATTTTAAGGTGACATAGAAGATGTACATATGAGAACCCCTTCTCAATCCTGTCTAGGTTTCAGACAAATTGCCAGTCAGCCATGCTGAAGGCTGGTGGCTGCCCTAGTATTTATTTTTCCAGCAATATTAACCAGCCTTGCCTGTGTTTTATATAATTTAATAATATATAATTATATATATATAATATATATATCACACCAGTATGGGCTTGCTCATTGCAAAATCAGCTGCTTATAGAGAAAAACTTCAGTGTCCTTTTCCATCAGGTCATAATATACATTGCATGTCATAATGACTAAAACTTCAGACAAAGATCAACTTACAGCCAAAAAAAGAAAACAACAGTATTTAGTGGTGTTTTCTGATTATTTTTACTGTTTTGCCTTATAGTTGTTACCAGCACTCAGTATCCAACATTTATGTGGCAGAAATTGGCATTAAATGCTTCGCTTAACCCTTATCCCATTTTATCTTTTTCAGTAAAAGTTTCTTGCTTTCCTGTTGCTTGCAGCCTAAACAACTTTCAGATGTTTTATTTGCATGAACAATTTCATTTGGAACACTGTTCCAACAACAGCCTTTGTTTTCAAGGGCTGAATTTGAACAAACCGCAGTTTCTAAACAAGCCCATGTAGGCTTCTCTAATTTTTGTTTTTGAAATAGAAGGCACTAAAGATGTTAGAGAACATCTCTAAATTGAACTTCTGTGAAAATCAGGGTTTCAGCTGCTACAGTTCACAGAGCTGATAGTATTCCAGCTCAGAATTTCATCATGCTGGCCAAAAACTTACAGTCAATTAGAGAGTGAGATACAAAGCAAGCAGAGTACAAGAGTGTTCTCACATTTGGTTCATGTTGTAATGTTTATTCCAACTTTTTTTTTTTTTTTTGTATTTTGAAATGAATTAATATACATGAAAAATCAACAGCCTAGAAACAGAAAAGCTGGGTGTGCAGCTGCAGCATCATTACCCAAATGGACACAGAGATGAATGTCTGCCGAAGCAAAATAAGCTCTGTGACAATGTGACACTTTTACAAAGAATAAACCTCCCCAGAGCAGCAAGAAAAGATGACTGGTGAAACAAACAGACTCTAATCAAGCAAAACTGAGTTTATGTCTCCTATAAAAGTAAATTTCCTATTGGCATCAGGAAGGTTTCCTAGTGCCACCTTCTAACCAATACTCGTATTTTCAGTCACGTGAAAAGGGACAGACAATCACTGCCTAAAAAGGCTTGTCAAGCTTCACCTTAGAGGTCCTTTCCATTTCACTAACTTGGGAACTCTGCTCTCTGTTATCTCTATTATCCATTGACTGACTGAGGAGGACAGTGGAGGCAGAAAAGAGTAGTAGGAGTTTCACTATAAACTGGATAAAAAAAAAAAAA
>VYXB01000682.1:462019-506079 GCA_013397135.1 Pachyramphus minor | reverse complement strand
ACTGGATAAAAAAAAAAAAAAAAAAGGAAAATTAGCTCAGGCTTAGGAACAAACTATCTCAGAAACTCTGCACCTTCAGTCACATCTCTGCTTCAGCATTTATACCTGCAGAACAAAAAAAAATTTACTTTGATATATTCAATGTTTAAGGAACAAAAAACCACCAATCATTTTCTTCTCAAGGGGGATGACCCTTCGTCAGACATGGAAACACAGAGGGTGCTCCCGGTGTTTCAATCCCCAGAAGGATTTTCCTCTCTTCTGAGCAGTCTGATTTTAGCCTTTTCTGTGTGTATCCAAAGGCACCGTCAAAACTGAGTGGGGCCACTTTCTTGGACAGCAGTTACCTCCTGCTTGCTGGCAGCCAGGTATTTGTGCTGCCTGTGCTCACAATAACCTCTCCTGTAATGCAGCATCTTTGCAAAACCTTCTTTAATCAATGGGCATCTGAAACACAGCTCAGGCAATTAGGACACTGTCCTTTAATGCCTGCTGAGTCCTTTGTCTGCCAATGAATCACTGGTCCCTGATGTTTTCTCATTTAAAGGTCAAATTTGCTATGAAGGACAGATAGAAACCATCTGGCTTTCCTGTAGAAAAATCAAAAGCTTTTTTTGTTAGGAGGTGACAATGCTGAATCCATTAGCTACATCTGAAGAGTGATGGTCTACTTCTTCCTTACGCAAAACTGGCTACATAATTGACTCCAGATTTGAGTCATTACTACTTAGGATTTATAGCACTGGCTAATTTTAAAAAGCCCAACAATTAGCAATTAGCACTGCAGCTGTGCTGGAAACAGAAAAACAAGGAGCACTGGAAGGAAAAAAAAAAAGTGAGTGGGGGGATAACTTCATTGTATTATCAGTTATGCATTGACAGGTCGATATAAAGACTTCAGCTCTGCCTTTTTCCTGAAAACTGAAAAGCATATGCGAAGAGTGGAAAATTTAAAGGCAATTACCTCAGAGGCCAGAGAAAGGGAGAGGTAAACTGGGGAGAATCTTCTGCTACTTTTCAATTTAATTTCATTTTGTGACATTTCTGAGCCACGGCAGGTTTTCAGAAAAGCCTAAATCAGAGAGTGGCAGTAGGAGATGGTGTCGTGAACCATGAGATGAAACAAGCTATACTGACAGCTCTTCTTATAAATAGTACGGAGAGGACAAAAGGAGATGAACGGATCAAAAAGACAACTAATTTTAAGCTCTGCAGCTACTTTTTCTTGGTCAAAAATTGACACGTATTTTGCTATGAAACTAAATAGGAGGAATTCGAAGAGGATTTCTGGAGGTCTGGGGATGGAAACAATTTTGTGCAGCTGGTAATCCCTGTTTTCAGGTTTTTTCCCCGTGGGGAAAAGTAGTGATCAAAAATGGAGTGAGGCATGTGAGTCATTACAACAAGCTTTTCTTACAACTGAAAGGGACTGGCCTATCTATCTATAAATATTGGGTATACTCACTGCAAGTGCATAGCAGTGGATAAACATTTTTTCACGCACTCTCCAAAAGCAGTTGGGAAACAGAGCTTTGTTTGTTATCAGAACAATGCTGACTCACTCATTGTCAGTCCAATTTTAGCTATGGGAATGCATTGTTAAGGTCAGCACTGATTTAATTTCTGAAAACAAATGTTATGCACTGCAAGTAAGAAGGGAATGTCAAATTTTGGTGTGCTCTAAATCCACATCTCCAGTTAAAGCCATAGGGAGTTTGTGTTTCTTTTTATACCAGCAGGAAAAAATATACCCATTGTCACTTCTCTCTGATAAGCAAAATTAGTTTCTGTAGAGTTTGTTCTCTTGCAAACAGGAAGAATGTGGAAGTTCCTTCAAGGAGGACAGGAACACACCTGTGCCATAAACTATGTCAGACATGCAATCTATACTTATTTTGCACAAAGTTACACATGACACAAGCTGCTGTTCCAATTTTGACTTTGCTCGATGTGCGTTTTTCCCAAGACTTTTCAAAACTCTTAGACAGAAACAACACCTGGGCAATATGCCTTCAGTTAGATTTTAAGCTTGATTATACAATTACATTCTGTCAGGGAGCTTCCTGGGATGTCAAGCTGTTCGTAGACAGTATTTTGGAAAAAAAAAAAAAAAAAATAATTGGGGAAAAAAGATAAAGAACCTGCCTTCCCTTTTGTTCCTCAGGTTAGCAGTGATATTCCTTATGAATACTTTCTGCACTCAGATATTTCTAAAAAGTCTCATTTAACATAGGAGTCTTACACTCTTAAAGGAAAAAAAATGGAATTACAACTTAAATCATACAATGCCTCACTGAAGAGGACATAAACATATAAGTTTATGATCCTACTTGGTTTCCTTATTTGTTTGAACATAAGAAAGTCCAAGGATTGCTGACTTTCAACCATCTTCTCTTAACTGGTCTAACTAGCGAGCATTCTGTAATAACACACTCATACACCACAGAAAATGACAAGAGAGAGTACAAGAACCTGAGACACGGACAATGTCAATAATACGCTTTATTCTTTTTTCAATTTACTTCACCCTAACTATCATTACCATATTGTAGACATGCATTTTATGTTTATTTAGAATATGTACGTGATTACTAAGCTAAACCTTCATTCTGACCTCAGCAGAAAGTTTAGGAAAGAGGAACATAAAAACCATTTTATTTCCAAAGGCAGCTTTACTCGCCAGCATGTTTTTACATCGGACTGTATTTTCACCAGAAGGCAGATACTTTCTGCAACATAAAGCAGCTCCCTGCCTACTGGAAGTGAGGATGATAAATGATGTCTCCTTGTGAAAATAAAGATTAGACTTGAATTTGAGCTACCATCTAACACGGCAAAGAAACATTCTTTAGAAATAACATTTAGAGTAGTTCATGCCTACTTGATAACAGCAGTATAGCTACACCTGCTAAACTTCCAGTATCAAAGATCTTTATGCCAAACAGTTTCAAAAAGTAACTGCAGTATAACACTTCGATAGGCATTATAACAGATATAATATATACAATACTTCAGTAAGCATTCCTTTGTTTAAAAAGAATTTTTTTTTTCTACCATCATTCTCCTTGCAGTTTAATTATAAAACTAGTATTCTCATTAGTCTCAAAATTTAGGTAAAGGTAACCTAACTAGTCACCTCAGTGACTTGACTTCAGATGCCTGTGAGTCCAGAGCCTCATGGGCTCAAGTGAGTGTGGACCAAAAGGAGAGCTTTACAAAAAGGACTACGAGTGGTACTGCAACATCAGTGAGGAAAATGCTGTTTATGAACTTCCACCTACACTGTTTACCAGGACACCTTCCTCGATACAGAAACATCTGTATTTCTTAATTCTCCACCTTTGTCTCCAGTGAAAGTGATACCATGGCTGAAATGGCTATTGACTTGTCGCACACATCAAAGGTAATTTAATTTTGCAGGTCAGTCCAAAATGGATCTTTACCTAATTTGAGTTTGTTGATATATATATGGATTTTTTGTTAAAGCTTTAACGAAAAAAATAAAAATCAATTGAGATGCTGAAAGCATTTATTCAATTTTCCTACAACAAGGTACAGTATTACCTTGTTAAATGACTGAACAAACTTGCCACTCAACCCAAGAGATGAAAAACACCTTGTTCCTTTTTTTTTTATTAGTACTAACAAAGTTTATAACTGATCTGAGATGGGCTAACAAAGATACCCAAACCAAGTTTTCTAAAGCATTATTTTAAAAAACCCCAAACAACAATGACCTACCACCATTATATAACAGGTTAAGATGATTCTGATTCAAGTCCATTTACAGCTGTTGTCTGGTTTTCTTGTGGTTCTTATTGTGTTTTTTTTGTTGGGTTTGTTTTTGTTTGGGGTTTTTTTTGTTTTGTTTTGGTTGGTTGGGGTTTTTTTAGCTTTAGTTTTTGCTTTTTTGGGGTTCTTTTCCCCAGTAAAACAGTAAACCCAAAAAATGAGAATTAAACAAAACAATTACTGTTGTACGAGCTTTTAACATTGTCATGTGCATCCAGTAGATTATAATATCAACAACTGCTTTATGGAAGGTTCCTCTATTCAACTCATCCTTAAGGATCCCATATCACCTATTATTTTTTGCACAAATTTAGGGAGTACATTCAAAGGTTGATTTTGAACCAAAAAGACTACATCTGAATTGCTAATAGCAGTAAAAAACAGCAGAGAGTCAGAAAAAAAAAGTTTATATAAAATAGCAATACTTGGGAGATCCGAACAACTTGGCTATCTTTCTGACAACACATTACTGTCTGGGTCTTATTCAGTTTTTTGAAGGAAAAAGCACACTATAAATTAACTTAGAGATCCCAGGAAAGGAACACCTTTTCCTCTCAAAACATTTGAAAGTGATTTGCATTCCTTGCCAGAAGCACTTGCCTTACTGCTTCAGTTCTAGCTGTTAACACATTTTAAAGCCTCTGTGAATAGACAGCCTTGAACTTACATAAGGGTAAAAGTCACAATTCACCAAGCTGCAGTCACTGCCAGAGTTAAGAATCCCAATAACTAATTGCTGCATTTGATCTAATAGTGATCTGTCATACAATAACTATGCTTTTCATGCAAAGAAGGCACCATTATTTATACTTTGTAATGGAATTTAGAAGGAACCACATGGATCTAATTCATGGCTCTCACAACTTCCTTTTAGATACTGCTTCCTTCCACGATCCCCAATTGCACACAATGCTGTCACGCTTTACATAATCTTGATTTTAAACTACAGTATGCCAGTGAACTGTAACATACTTCTCAGCTGTAGAAAAGACTTGTTGGGTTTCAATTCTGTATCATGATTTGTTATTTCAAGAAAATTATACAGGAAATTTCTATAGAGTAAAAGAGTTTTAGAAGTGCCTGAAACACCAAACGTTGCTATATTAAAATAATCCTCTACAACCATTTTATAGAACCTGATGTCCTACTATCATTAATCACAGAAAGCACATACCCTTGGACAGCACTTTACTACCAAAAAATGCAATGCCAAGATACTATTAAAAAACAAGGATATTGCTTGTTAATTAGCAAGCACTGGGAAATTCTGTTTGATAAAAATATATCAGAGCTCACAAGAGAGCATTCAAGGCAAGAATGAACACTGTCACATGTCTAGTGAAAGGTGTCCATGCCTAAGATGAATCTTAAGGTCCCTTCCAACCCAAACCATTCTGGGATTCTATGACGAAAGGACAGAGAATTCTGAAGAGATAGTGAGTAAGATTAAAATACACAGCAAGTCTCAAACCCAGGGATGCAACCATGAAAGAACCAGCACTTCTGGAATTTAATGAAACCATTTGTTTGGTTTCTTGATGACTATTTCGGTCAATAACAAACTTCCCCCAAAATTAGTCTCTGCTCTGCCTGTAGTTGCATACTTCGAATTTCCTAGGATTTATGGTGCATCTATTTGTAGACTTTGCAATCGAAAAGATCTTCCCCTCCCTTACTGTATATCATGCATTTTTCCAGTGGGTAGCCAGACCTAAACAAGTCTTCTTTACAAAAATGAAATTCATAGACAGGATTTGCATATTGTATACTGTTAGGAAGGTCTCTGCCTCCAAAAGAAGGTGTCTATACAAAAATGTAGTTACTCCCAGAACTTGGTAGGTCTTGAACCATTTTAGTTGGCAACTTTAGGCTTTTATCTCACATGTTCTACGTGAGTTACCTACTCAGTCTTTGTAGGACATTTAGGGACAGAGATTAAGTTCAAATATTGATATGGAAAAAGAACTAGCTGTCATTTTCTCAGGAAAACAGTCATGTGGAGGGAGTGCTGTCATCTTTACAAAACACAGCATTTGTGGCTAGCTCAGCCTTCCTGGAAATGGAATGGAATAGCTACATGAAATATTTGAATAAATTTGAAACCAAGAAAATCTGAACAGAAATGCTCAGATTGTTGAAGGCAAAAAAAAAAAATTTGTTCGAGTCACAATTTAGTTTTCTTTAGGGAAATTATATTAGAACATGAAATATTAAAGATTCTGAATCTCTGCTTTCATAGCTTCTTGAAACAATGAAGAACAACCTTTTTTAGAGAAAATCCACTACTGGAATAAAAATTACACTGAACTAATTTCCACTGGATACAGAGGCTCCACAAAGTCCTTTGTGGAATTAAAACAGATAGCCCTTCACTATAAATCAGGTTATAAAAGAGCCAACATTTGTCTAAGTGTAATAAAATCTAAATGAATAGGGATCCAGTATTTTCCACGTCAACTGTTGCTCAAACACCAAATGGAGAAGAATGACTCAAGCTGGAGTGGAGGAACAAAGTCAGAATTATGGGACATCAGCCTGTTTTCACAATAAACAAAAATTTCTTGGTCATGAAGATATACCAGTCTACAGGTTTCAAATCTTCAGTAGATTGGTTTTATAAAACCATCCATGACTTACAGGAATCTAGACTAGTTGGAACAACCTTTCATGATAGTGTCAGTGTTGATTGCTTTAGTTATCAAAAGTTTGATAAGGTGGGAACACTGTTCTTACCTAAAATACCCCTGGGAACAGAGTGCTAGGGCAGACTGTGCACTACTGCACGGATGATAAAAAGCCATTCTGTATTTATGGGCAGATGTGCTAAGTGGTCTCAAAGTACACTCTCCTATCTTTAACTTCAATGATTCCAGAAATTGATCAAAATTTCCTGAACGGGAACAAGTGTTCTCAGGTCAGATACAAATAAACCATCACAAGTGACTGAACATTTCTTAATGAGATGACCTGGGTTACCAAAAGACAAAGAATGCTTTTCAGTTACCTTTTTTACAGTCTTGTCGGGTTCAAGAGCAATATCTGGAATGTTGGCATCCACCATCAGAGAAAACAAGTTCAAGATCAAGTTGGAATACCTAAGCAGAAGAGCAAATTATGTAAAACACTTTGTAAACGGTACAAAAGACATTTTGTAAACAACTTAAGAACTCATCATCTTCAGAGTGAATTGGTAATTCTTCAGAGATCCATTTGCAACATTTAATTGAATATAATTATGGTAAGAACATAAGATACTGACATTAATCATCAAAGTTTAACCCTCAAACTCTCTCACACAGCCAAAACTGAATAAATTGCCCTAATTTTGTTATCATTTTCTAAAATTACCAGAACATTTACTCAGAGATGCATCAAATATAAACTGTGATTTCATATATTTTAAGATTCAATGCCATTTTCTACCTCAAGTAGGACAAACATTTGCTAGAATACTGATTCAAAGGTTATTTTTTGTTAAAAACGCGATACAGCAGTATGATATAAATTAGCATTCAAAGAGCTCAACTCTTCATAATTACAAGACATGATTTTTCGAGTCACTGTAAGGGCTTTTGACATAAGAAGTTAAATATTTAACCAGATCCACGTCTTCAGTTGCTCAGTTAAGCTCCAATGGTAGCATGCTACAGTTACAAAGTACATATGTCATCTATAACCATTAAAACAGACAAAGCAGAGAACAGTTTTCAGCTTTGAAATTGTGTTGGAAGCACTCAGGATTATTTTTTTTAAAGAAAGCCATTTTGCCCTTGCAGGAAATTAGCTGTAAGTTGCGGTTTGAAAGGATCATTTTCAAGCTGTTCAACACTACTGGAAACTCCCCTTCCTCTGCAAAGAAATCTACTTCTCTTAAAGAGACAACGTATTGTAACAGACCTCAAAATTTGAAATATTGCTCTGCTAAGAGCATCAGGAACTTCACAGAGGATAGAAAATGAATTCTTAGCAGCAAAAATTGTTTATTATAAAGCTGCTGAACATATATAAGCTGACAACTGCAAGTTTAAAGTATTTTAACTATAGAAAATGACTGCTTCATGGGCATATTTTACAACGTAAGTGCGGCTCAACAAAACATCTCTCTAGACAAGTGTAATTTCATCAAACACTCCTGACACTTAATTATTATCTGGAACTAGCACTACCTAACACATTCCAATATAAGATTTAAGGTTTTATAGCACAAGCATTTACAATAAACTGTTTGGCCAGAAATCTTCAGTGTCTAATTTGTTTCAGCTGTTATGTTTCACTTTTGCAGGGGCAAGGGGCTGGAGTGGGGAAAATTACTTTTATCACAAGTTAAAAGAAATGCAGAAAAGTTACTCGAGCATTTTGCTTCAGACCTGGATAAAAAATCTGCCAGTCAAGTTGCTTTGCTGCCAGGAAAAGATGTCACAGACAGTAATGATTTCTCTTTTTCCTACTTGCCTGAAACAAACAAATCTCACTTTAAACATGCTTAAATCTTACACGTATGTGCTCTCAAGTCCCTTCATAGGTTACTGGTAGCTTCTGTCAGTAGTTTTTCCTTCGAACTGACCCAGAGTCCCTTTTGCTTTTGAAACACATAGAGGACAAGAGCTTATGAGCACTACAGGTGGTTACTGGAGTTATTTATGTGATGGAGGCTTGTAAAAAAAGATTTTAAAGGTCTAGTCATCATTGTTAGATGCCAGTTAAGAGCTGGTTCTGTTCCCCACAACCAAGTCTTTTGGTCCTTGAAGCATAAGATCATCTAAAGAACTTCATTTAAAAAAAAGAAGAAGAAAAAAAAAAAAAGATAGTTTTGGGTGGAGTACTGAGTAGAAAAAAACTCAGATTAAGAAAGAGTTGCTCACTATATTATCTGCAGGTCTCTCCTCTGCCCCTCACCCCAGTATTTCTGTAACTCAGAAGTCCACTGTCATCCTTCTTACAGGCTACATCTTTGGCAAATATGCCATGAGGTTCACAGCTGGTGAACTGACAGCCCAAATTCATCCTAAGTGGAGACATTCTGCTGACTCACCTGAGCTAGGAGGCTGACCTGTAAAAAACAAACACCTTTGTCAAGCCAGTGATATCACTCATCTCTGACATCTGCATTACAAAGTCCTCCAGAATGGCTCACTTCCATTCACAGCCAGAACAAACCTGGAGGCAGGAATTCCTAGGTTTAAGGAGGTTCAATTAAGCACCTAAATTCAAACCTACATCCTTCTCACATAATTCTTTGGTGTCCTTAAAGCTCAGTACAAACTAGTTTATGAAACACATAAGCACTCGGCTACACTGAAGGTTGATTAACTGGAAGTGCTGTTAAACTTCAAGAAATACAACAAAGTAACTCCTTCACAGAAGAGGCATCATGTATCAAGGAAGAAATGCACAACAGACAGAAGTTTAACTTCTCACTGTTGACTTTTCTGAGAACAGAAACTGTTGTTTTTAAGTGTTTAATATCTCAAAAGCTTGATCCTAAGCATTCCTTTATTTACTTTTTCAACATTTACTTGGCTCCTCTGCATATAGATGCCCTAAAGCAACTAAATATTTAGGCTGCAAATACTCTACCAAAAGAGACAAGGACAGGAGAGTTTACATTTATTTGCAGTCCCAGACTAAGGCCCCGTTTACCTGGTCTAACTCAAAAATTCCTAAGTCTAAAATGCAATTGCCTTTTTTCAGTGTAACTTGGGATCCCCCATGGCTCAATTCTTCTCAAGACTACCTATACTCCCCAATCACTATCATGTCCCAGTTGGCTTTCATAAATGATACCAGCACAACTTGCCCTGCAACACATTCAGAATGCAGAGGCTACTCCTTCATTACAGCACTGCTGACAAACACACACAACTGATTACTGCTGTTCAAAGCTATAAAAAGCATTTCCCCAACTTGCCCTAAAGCCCCCAGACAAACAAAACCCCACACAATAATGATCATGATAATAATGTCAAAATGCTTACAACCTGGAACAATGAACAGAACTATTGTTTCACTTGTGACTTTTAAATTCCTCATATTTGTTTCACTATGCAACACCCATTCCAGCCCGGATCCTGAAACACTAAGATACAGTACTTGACATATGTAGGGAACTGGTTATACCTCAGGGAAATAAAGAACAAAAATGAAACACAAACAGGGGGATATGATAGAGTTTGCATTTTGTCTTAGCAATCAGAGGTTACGGTTTCACACTACTTGGCCAGAAGGTGTATCTGTGAGTGGGCTTCTGCCAACATGCAGAACTGTTAAAACTAAGCTGTTCCACATCCAATTATTCTTTTCTTCAAGAAGCAAGTAAGCTCAATAATTTTTAGTTCTAGCTGCTTGAAGTAATAGTTACAGTAATTCTAATATTATCCTACACCATCTTTGTTGAAAGCCTTAAGGATATTTATCTAGAACCATTTAAAAATATTTCCCTATTAAGCTGAACAAATATTGGAGAGATTATAATTACAACTACAATCTCAGACATTAAAAATGAACCTATCTTGATTTACAGTTTAGGTTGTATACCCAAATTACTGCTATACTCCACACCTAATGATGATCTTTGTAGCAAATCATTACATAAATTAATTCAATGAATAATCCTTCACTGACACAACAGACCTTTCCATTGAAACAGCTGGGTTTAAACAATCAAAACAACTTAAGAAATAAAGCATTACAAAACACCTTTAAGCAATTCAGAACTTGGAATATGTATTAGCCTTTCTGATTGTTCTCTGATGCCACAAGCATTGTTTGCTGACAACATGCCACTGCTTTTTTAAGTTGTTGAACTGCTTTTAAGCCATTAATAACATTTAGTTCTTATGCCAACTCCTTACTCCTCCTTTTAACAAGTGGAAAACTACATGCAGCATTTTATTTTGTATCATTGACTGACTGCTTTTCATATTACATTGTACTTTTCACATATGCTTTCCATATTACTGACTTTTTCCACATATTATTTAATCTCTATTGAGACATGCTAAATCAAATCCCTGGACAGACCAAGAGTGCTTACCTGTGTTCTGTTTAAACAGAACAAAGTTGAGCTACTTGGCTTAGAAAGTTGATAGTAAATAATACAGCCACTGCAAAAGAATGAAGCTGACTCTAAATTTAAAGGAGAGATCTGTTGGTCCGTAGATATACAGAGTCCAAAGAGGTTTTAGCTGCCACAGTTCTGGGTATCTAAAGAAATTTCTAACATACTTGATTGTCACTACAAGCAGCTAATTTTTGTCCCACAGGACCTGAAGTCAACTAAGCATATGTGTGTGTCAGCTTCAAGCCAAAGAGTTTGATCATCACTAATCTAAACTGGAGGAGGATAAAGCAGCAAATGAGTAATGACTTAAGAGTTAAAATGACAGTTACTTGATCATCAATAACCAGAGGAAAACATGCTTAAGGGCAAAACATACCCAAAAGAGAAATATATAATTTGACACTCCACACAAGTTCCGAAACAAAGCTGTTTAAGTTATTAGACAAGCAAAACTGGGGGATTTAACTTGAAGAACAATTACATTCAAGCTCCACCAGCGCTACGATGTTTTCATTCCTTTGTTTCATAGAAATTCTTGAGTTTACGTTCACACTTCAAGCAAGTTTTGGGTTTTCCACAGAAACATTTAAGTGGTTCATTTGCTCCTCTTCTCTCCTATTTTACGGTGGCTTTAACGAATTTCAGCACAAAAGGAGCCCTGTTACCTTCGGAGATGCAGGAAGGCCGTGTAGCACTGCTTGCGGAACTCCTGGTACTGCTCACTCTGAGTCCCTCCCATGCCTTCCACCATCTCCTTGTTCAGCTTCATTGGGGGAGGAAGGGGCTTGGGGTCTCGGCCCAAAATGTAACCAAAGTCAATGTGGAACAGTTTACCTGCATAAAAAGGAAAGGCAAACACATCATATAGTATCAATTCTTGATGCAAAGCTTAGAAAAACGGAATCTTGAAGTCCAGTCTCTAGAGAGAGCACAGAGCTCTCAGGAAATAAAATTCACTTTTTTCTGTAAGGTTTATAACAGTATATTTACCATCCTTAGTTGTTAACTTGAAATTGTGGTTTTCAAGAGGTAAAGCTGATTTCAAATTCAGTAGAAGTACTAAAAAGCAAGATCGCCTTTTTTTTATTATTTTTAAACATATGGAGTATATTCACAAAGACTGAACCAATATTTGAAACTGGTTAGTAGATATTTAATGCTCAGTTTATATAATAGATACTATTAAGTCTTTGCAATTTTCTTTAGAATGTATTAGCAAATTAAAATAATACTAAAAGCAGTGCAATGTGTGTAGCATGAAATATGGTAAACTTGACACAGAACTAATACAACAAAGGGAAAATAAGACTCAGGATCCCAACAACCACCTTTTGAAGCCACCAAATATCAAAGAAGATTAAAAAGTTGTTTCAAAAGTCTTGTCAGTTGAGTAAGGTCAAAATCTATCAACAGCTTGGAAATATATTGAAGAAACATCACAACAACTCCAAATCTGAAGAGGCACCAAAGTTTGTCACGCACTCTTTCAGTGCTAAAATGAACTACATCACTCGGTCACTACCTCTTCCCTTCTCAGGAAAATGACTACATTTAAAACATTTCTGCAGCATTAATGTGACAAAAACTTGCATACATCTCCTGTCTTCAAATGCACAAGGCAAGTTCCCTTCCTATCAAGAGCTTGCACATGGCCATGCTGCTCATCAGGCTGTTTGAGATGTGCCCTAAGCACTTCTTCAACCCAAGAATTGAATTCCACCAGTCAATTTTCTATGGGAGATCACGAGGAACCTTAAAAAGCAGGCACTGTATTTGCTGATGCAAAAATGGCATAACCACTACATTTTGTGTAACTGATTTGTGCTATAAAAAAGCCTTCTTTCCTTCAATACACTTTTTCTGTGGTGGTACAGGAGTTCCTTTTAGAGATCATTTTTGTGCACCAACTTTTTGCAGTAAGAGCATACACAACCCCTCCCACCATTATGTTACAAAAAATGTTTAATTAAACAGTTTTGGGGACCTGTTTTCTGTTCACTTATTCAAACCTGTCACCTTGAAGAGTCAACGGACAACATTTTGAATAAAGCAGTGACTCTTGTGGCAGTAATTTTTTTTTTTAGTTTGCTCTGGAGATAAGGAATAAAAGATGATAATTAATAATTTATATAGGTAACAAAGACACACCTAAAACATTCAAAAACATTCAATAGTTGAGTGAGATGAGCACGAGATGAGGCCATCCTGCATTCACATTATAGTTTTACTAACTGAACTTCAAAATTCAGCAGATTTTCTGGCTGACTGAAAATGTACGTCCAAAGCTTCCATTTAAATGCATTAAATATATTTAATACTTTTCAAACATGTATACTAAACACAAACTTGACTAATTTTAATGTAGCTTCTCCAAGACCAACTAAACCAGCCCATGATGTCACAGAATATGGACAGAGGACTCTCCCCAGGGCCTGCCCAAAGCTCCTACACCAGCACAGAGGGAGAAGCCCAAGGGAGCACTTCAGTCCCAGAGATTTCCGCAGAGAAACCTGACCCGTGTTCCCCTCAAGGACTTAACCATAACTGGAGAAGAGAAGAACAAGCCTTCTTTGGACAAATTAAATTGGCTGCACATTTAATATTGCCAATTAGGTTCCTACTTATGTTAATAAATAATAAATTTATCAAGGTAATAAACTTGATGCATTAGAAATCTTTTAATACTAAGATAAAAGGTTGCAAGTACCTCAAGTGATCATTCCAACTGAAATTCCTATTGGGGTATAACATTGAATGTTTGTTCCACTTCCCTAATATTAATTAATGTGATATTAGCACTCAGCATAAGCCCTATTGCAATAACAAGGCTGGAGAAATTTTCTGGTATCTGTTTGACAAGGTTTAGTGCCAGAAAATACTAAATATTAATTACTAAAATACTAAATAGTAGCAGACATAGCAGGATAAAAATAGGAATTTGGACAATCCAGTCTAATATAAAGCCCTTCCCAAATCTTCGTTCGCGAAGCCAAGCCATGATGATGATGGTTTGATATAAAGCAAACCTTTCTTTATTATATGAACTTCAAGACAAATAAGAAAAAAAAAACACACAAAAACCGAACAAAACCAAAATGAAAACACCCCCACATACACTTTTCTCAAGAAATTACTGTACCAAAAATTCATTCTTTTCAGAAGACAGAAAATATATTTAATAAGATTTTTTATTCTGACAAACTTCAGTTTTCACTGTGAAAAGCTCATTGTCTTGTAACATAGCCATCACTCCCAATATGTGTCTTAAGGATGGGGGCAAACCCTGCCAGGAACAACTAGGAACAACTTATGAACTGTTTTTTTGGTTAACCCAAAGATATTTGGTTTTGTTGGTTTGTTTACTTTTTTTACATTACTCATCTGAAATTTGTCAGCCCCAGGTAAGACAATGCTTGTCTGGTAACAATAGCTGAAAAACAGTCTACAGCAGAATAAGCATCTTGTTTGGGCAGGTTTTGAGACAGATTTTTAGTTCTGGAGTGTCACAAAATTTGTGCAGTTTGTATTTGACAATTTCTTAGTCATGTAATATGGTTGGCAAGAAGCACATACACACCTTCTCAACTGAATTTAGAAAATGATCCTATGAAACCTCCATTTCACAGAAACACAGAATGGGTGAGGGTGGAAGGGACCTCTGGAGGACACCTGGTCCAACCTCCTGGTCGAGCAGGGCCAGCCAGATCCAGCTGCCTTGGCCAGGACCATGTCCAGGCAGTTTCTGAATATCTCCAGGGATGGAGTATATGACCTATACCAGTCACCTCACTGTAATCCTTCATATTCATGTCACAGTATTTATATACAGTTATCACCTGACTGCTCACTAAATTAGACTGCATGTGACCCTTGTGTAACATCACCTCCTCTAAAAGCTCTGAACTTCCACGTTTTATAAAACAATTACATGTCCTTCCTTCAATAGACAGTGTGAGAGTCATAACACATACACTTCTATATCTTAGACCATCATGTTTTACCGTGATCCAACTTTTTCAGATTTATTGCATCTTAATTTAAAGGGTTCTTAATTATTAGACATGCCTATAAATTACTGACAAAACTGGACCTTTAGCTTTGGTTCATTAGTGTTCCCAAATGACTACTAAATCACATCGGGGAGATTTTTTTTCTTTCATTTCAGTCATGATTTAAACTAAAAACAGGAGTTATTTAAGACAGCAGGTGAAAGAGATTTCATCCTCTGAGCTTCTTAAATTCTTGTAGGGCTAGATATAAAAGGCCTTGGATTTGTAATATATAGACACTGAAACCTTTTGACACTTTAAAAATATGAGTTCCTCATAAAAAAGGAGATTTTAGGCATCTGAGAAAACAATTCAGGAAACACCTTGAGACAACAGAGCAGGAAATTGCTGCTCTGTCTCAAGGTTCAGAGGAAGACTGTAGGCACCTACATGGAGTCCAAGATCCAGAGCTCTGGAAAGGCATTTCTGATGTTCAAAGCAGCTCACTCCTCAAAGTCTAAAAGATTTTCAGGAAGCAGGAAAAATCTCCGCAGGAAGACCTCCTGCAGAGTCTCTTACGTAAAAAACAGTGCCCTAGTAACATAAGTCCAAAGTTTCCATTTAAATACGTTAAATATATTTTATATTTTTCAAACCCACTCTGAACTCCCCATTTAAAGTATTTTACTGTAGAAAAAGCAAGAGAAGGCAGTTCCTGACTGCAAGAGAATAAAAAGCTTGCAGGAATAAGCTAAAATGCAGCATGCACACAACATTATTTCAATCAAAACCTAAAAGCTGATACTGGTGAGTATTTTTAAACTTGCTTTTTTAAAAATTTATTTTATTATTTCATGGGTTTGGCTACATTTTTCTACTGAATACCTGGATTTCTAACGTGGAATAAAGAGGACAGGCCCTTGGAGACCTCAAGGAAACGGCAGGAAACATGGAAAGTTTCCCTGACCAGCAGTCAGGGCATCAGGGATTTCCAAGTCCATCTGAGTTCCCTTCAGTCTTGAGAGTAATCTTTGATTAAGTGAAGCATGGACCTTTAGAGACCAAAGATTGATATCTGGTGCTTGCAATACCCAATAGCACCTGACTACAGCTGGAGAGGCTGATTTGTCCATCACTTTTACTGCTAATATCTAGATTTAGTAGATGAGAAAGTTCTCATACTGCAGCAATTTTTCCATTTCATTAGAGGACAGTTACAAAAAACTACTGAAAACCAGTACAGGATGAAAACCTTAAATAAAATGCAGAAGACAAAGCAAATTAGATACAATTACTGAAATAAAATAAGTCTGCTGACAATTGTCTTTTAACAGTAAAAAAACCTTACAAATTTCAAGTAGCTCTGTTCTCATTGTTGGAGGGAAAAAAAAACCCGAACCAAAACACAAGACACCCCAAGCTCAGTATTTCAGTACTTTTCCTGTAACCCCCAAGTGCCACCATTATTTTAACCTGGCTCATATCCAAAAACTGCAATTTAGTGACTATTTTAATTAAATTCCTGTTTTTAAACTTGAAACGATGGGATAAAAACTCCTCTGATGAAAATAGCTGGATGCATGGGGTGGTTTTCTGGTTTTCCCAGCAAGCTCTGATGTTATTGTCAAAATCTTGCCTTTGCATTGCCACGCTGAAAAAAATCAGAATTCCTAATTTATTGTCATCATTTTCATTAGCAGCATGATACAACTTTTCCAAGACTACACAAAAGTGAAAATAACACGAGTTTTTACTGACTTATTCAGGATACAGGTTTTGAGGTCTTTATGCAGCAACAGCTGGAGGTAAAGCTTATCACTGTCATCCATACGATCGATAAGAGCTCAGTTTGTCCTGAGGATTGTAACTTCCAGCTTCCCCCTTCAAGCTGTCCATTCTCAAAATATGCTCCACCAATTAAGAAAAAATTCCTTATTATAGGAAAAAGATATGTTTTATGCATACTGTTAAATGAGAAGTACTGTTCAAGACAGCTATAAGAGAAAAAGTTTCAGCAGATCAACAGCTAAGAGTTATGGTCTTTTTGCAACAAGCATCACAGAAAATGGAGTTGCTGAGAGAATATAAAGGAAAAAAGTATGTGTTAGTTTTATTCTTTTTTTAAATAAGGATTTTCCCCTATCAAGACCAGTAACATTTGAAAACGTGTTTAAAAATTCCACTACATTTTACATACTATAGTTTGCAACATAAATAAACGTATTTAACAATGCACTTGTCTAAACACTGATATAGAAGGAAGGTTTGAATCCCACAGTCCTTCCATTTTTGTAATCTTCAAACCTGCTTTATGATAGTTTGTTTTGACTGAAAAGCACTGGAAGTACAAATGCATGGTGTCAGGTGTCATCTCACATATGGATATGTTTAGGTCCTTGCTGTCTTACCTGGCAACCCTTTCTAATCGAGACTGAAGAATAAATCAGAAGGCAATTGGTGTATTTCACACTGGAGACAGACCACAGCTCTACGTCTAAGCATTAAAAGAGAAGACAGTCCAGCCCTTTCACCTATCAACACATGATGCTAAAAGCATTGGAAGCAAGAAATTAAAACACAGAGCAATTGATAAGGTATTTCATCTCCAGGAGAAGCAGAAAATTCCAAGTTTTCAGAGAAAATAAATATTCCGGTTATGCATTATCAACTATATAATATGACCTTCAGGTCACCAGCTAAAGTTCATTCATGAAACTGATGCAAGTATTCTTGTAATTTTTAACATTACTGACAGATAAGATGTTTTGCCTGAAGGTTTCCCATATCTCTTTCCAAAAAAACTTCTACAGTTGTCCTTGAAGTATAATGATACAAATCATTTAAAACCCTGAAAATTTAGATGTCCCGCTCAAGACTACTAAAAAAAAGTCACTTTATTTCTAGAGCTATAGGCATAAAGACAGCAGAAATTATTTCATCAAGATAACTGACATGGTCACGCAAAAAATACATTCCTAACACTGAGTGGGAAACAACTTGCTTTTTATAAACGTCAGTATCTATTACTTAATATTATACTATATCTATTATAAGCATAGGCATCTGTATGTTAGAAGGTGGTGCACTAATTCTGTTGGAAGGAGTCAAACAGAGATGTGGCTACATTCACCGAACTAAAAGGTAGAGCCAAAAAATGTTAATGATATTTCTTGCCATATAAATCCAAGAGAAGTATGTGAACCAATAGCTGGTACCCAGTATTCTTTGCTGTACTGGAAGCCTTCAATTCATTCAATAAATATCATCAAGAAATGATGAATATATGGCTATACAATTTTGAAGAATGTACTTAGAGCATGGATCCTTTAAGAGAAGAATGAAATTATTTTTTTCCAACTTAAGGCTAAGGAATTCTCAGTAGCAAGATACAAACCTTTGCAGCAAGTCTTTGTTGTATTTGGAACACAACGATTTCTCACAAAACCCCTCAGTATGTGGCAGAGCACGTGCAGTCACACTCAGGACTTACAGTGGATGTGCACTGCCCTCTGCTGCACTCCCTAAACTCTTCCACTAAGCCACTGTGTTGTTACTCTTTAACAGAGACAGGTAAGATGCATTTTACCCCAAATCAAAACACTAAAACTATTGCTACTTCAGCAAGAAGAGCCTGCTGAAGTAAATCTGTGAAAAGATTTATACCCAACATGATTGACAAATGACAGAGACTTCCCAAGACACATTTTTAAATTACTGTTTGTACATTTTTAAGCAGATAAGGAAAAAATACACTTCCTTCATTTCCTCTAGTTAAGAAATCTTCTTCTTAATCACTGGGGCACTATAACTTACATTTTAAAATATATTCTAACCTACAACATTCAGTGGGTTATACTCACAAGGAAAATGGAACAAAAAAGTTCCAACACATTAAAAATTAAACAACTGCTGCTATAAAATTATATTGCTAAAAAGAATCACCTGTTTTTGTTAGCAGCAGATTATCCAGATGTCTATCTCCAACTCCAAGGATGTAGGTAATCACGCAATAACCAGCTGTAACAAGTAAATTGTAAACATCAATATAAGTACCTTTCCTGGAGAGCAACAAGTTCCACACAATTAACGAAAGTATATGACATTATTTTAGCTCTTGTTCACTAGTGACAAATATACCACAGAGACTCAGGCAGGAATGGTGCTGGTGAAGAATAATCAAAGTTATCAGCACCATGAAAGAAAATCTGAATAAAACACTTGAAATTTATTAAGTACTGCCCAGATTTTAATTTCTTAATACACAATTACATTTTTAATAGTAAAAAGACTAAATTGGTTCAATATTAAGATACTTCAAAGGAAGTTAAAAAATTTTGAGCAAAATGATTGTGGATATTTTGAACTGAAGATATTGTAAGGGCACTGTAAAGAAGTGTTAGACACTGATATGAATCTGGATGTTCACGTCAGCAGCATTCACAAGCCCAGCAGTAAGCCTGGCAGGGATAAAGAGCAAGCTCTTTTAATTGTTACTTTCACCCATTAACCAAAACAGTTTGAAGACCCTAATGTTTTCAAAACAAATTAAAATGTCAATACAAAATAATTATTACATAAATAATTATTACATAAACACTTTAGATCTCCCTGCATTATGATGACCCCAATTCACTATGCAGAGGGTACAAAGGTAAGATTATTGCTGGAAAGCAAAGAGTATTTAACTTATTCCCTCCTGTAAGAGGAACAAAGCGAAGACGTTATGTATGACATGACAGGCTCAAAATGATCCCTTTCCCAGGAATTCTGACAACAACTACATGCACAGTGCCCTGTTTGCAGTCATCTAAACTGAAATGTCTTAATACTTCATCCCCTCCATCCTTTAGAAGTTATCAGCTGTAAGACTGTAGCTTACCACAGCTCTTAACATACGTGTCCATCACCTCTGCGCTTATCCCATAAGGGCCAGTGTCACTAGGTGCATGTTTTCTGAAGAAGTTCTGGGGAGAATGTCATGAAGATATTTAGTTATTCCACATGATATGAAACTGGATCTTTAGAAGAAAAATTACTGAATCAAGACCACAATGACCACTATCAAAATACGTTAAACTAACAACCACTCCCAAAATTCCCAGTAAGATCTTATTAAATAAGATCTTTACTTATTTTCTGTCTCAATCATCACATTCTTCACACAAATTGAAAAGCACTTTTCTTTACTAAATGTTTCAGAAAATTACCCATGCATTGAAAAGTTACTAATCAATGAGTGACAATACTTCCCAAGCAAATTGTTAGGTCAGGTCAAGAAAAACTAAATCAGGATTAAGGGTCCTGCTTTGTAGCTTCATTTGGGCAGCAGTCTCCTGCAAGGTTTATCATCGCTGTATGTCTCCCTATTCCTCAACAAAACCAGGTGCTGCTACTGAGTTTAAAAAGAAAACAAACCAAAGTTATTATAATATCCCACTTTATTATAATAAAAACTTGATGTTTCCTGTAAAATGTGGACAGGGCCACCAGCTAGAAGAAAACTAATTTTTTCTTGTCTAAGAGAAAAGATAATTAAATTAAATCCAAGTCTAAGCACAAGTCTGTTCCACGAAGCAAAATCTAAGCAAGCACTGAGCAGGAGCACTTAAGAGGAGCATAGCAGCCACCTGGATGCGTATGGGTGACTAAAATCACTATGAAAAAATTAAGACAATTATTTCAATGAAATTCTAAAACATGAACTGTCATTTTAAGACTGCTGATAGACAGTAAGTAACACTCAAATATCAAAACACCTTTTCTTTCCTGCAGATCTGCATTATCAGCCAGTATTGGATTACTTGCTTTGAATCTTTTCAGAAGTTAATGTTTATATACAATGCTCATTTTTATCAGAACAGCTGTGAAATCCAAAATAAACATTTACAGGAGGAGTAAAACAAACTTTTATAACACTTAAAAGTGTTCATTTAGTTTTTATTTCCCTGTCCTAAAATGCCCAGCTATTCTATCATGTCTTGGCACAGGAAATCTGGGTTCTATAACGTATTTTGCCATTTATCAGTGCAGCAAACTACGATCTCATTCTTTTGGCATCTTCTCTATTTGGATTAATAATTCTTTACAAGAACAATTGCTTCTTATGTCTGCACGGCAACAAAAACACTTATGTCCTATTTGAACTTGATGTAATAAGTAATTGCAAAAGTTTCACAAGCATTTCTAAACATATTATTTTATAAAAACACAAAATTATTAATAGTACACTTCTAAGATTACACAGGATTTCCAAGAAAACCCTCTATAATCTGTATGATTATCGACTGTGGAGATGTAGCTTGTCACAACCTTTACGGAATGAAAAGCTACATAAATTTATGCAACTTGATAAGAAACTTATGCTGCTCATTGATAAATGATAACCATTTTTATAAGTGATAAGTGCTTGATACGTTTATTTGTTAAGCAAATGATAATGACCAACTGTAAGCAATTTTTAATGTCCATATTTTTAATAATGTATAGGAGCCTGGAGCTGGTGTGCTTTGGCTCACTCTTACTGCACTTTAAACAAATGCAAACTTCAGTATCAACTACAAAAAACTGAAAAAAGGTACTGTGACAAATTGAATTCAAATAAATATGCTCCATTTTCATGAAAAAACTTTAGTAGCTATTTAGCTCATATAGCAAATTCAGTATATTTTTACCTAGCTATATCTATCTCAACCAGCTGTGCTCTGCTACCTGGCTTGTGTGGTGTGCTTGGACCTAGCATGAGTTTTGTGTGCCACTACTGTTATGTGTCCCTACTCAATTCCATGAGAATTACAGGAAGTCTGCCAACAAAGCTAAGTTATAGTATCTATACATCCACTATGGCAAGGAAACAGCCTTCAGAAATATGAACAAACTAGCTGTTATATCAAAAGATTCATTATAGCATATTTTGACAAAGTGTCAAGTCAAAACTAATGAATGAATGACGAACACTGTGAAATAAAAAAGTAAAGAAAAAAGTGTCCAATCTCCCATTCATCATTACAGCAAAACCAGAATTTCAATTTCATAACTAAATTACACTTTAATTATTTAAATCGTATTACTTTTAGAACACAAGATACTCAAGCAGTCATTTAAGTATATGTTTTTAAAGCAAAACATCTGCTGTAAATACCTTTAATTTTTCAAGCTGTAATTTGTATTCTAATCACAGATAAAAAAAAGTTGTTGATAGACTGAAGGAATTTTGTACAAGACCTACCCCTGTGAGCTACACTGTTTGATCAGAAGGTGACTTAAAATTCCCCCACCACGTACCTGTATTGTTTCCTCAGTAGCAAGAACTTCTGCAACTGGTACTGACTGAATAAACTGCATGAAGCCTGTGACAGAAAACAGCCAGAAGGTCTCCAACACACAGAACTTTCAAGGTACTCTATAACTCATGTTTATGAACGGATAACACTAAAAAACAGTCATTCAACCACTTCTCATCGGAAAAACAACACACATTTTTGTTCCATGTTCCAATTTTCTGCCTTCAATAGTTTTAAAACAACTTGTCACTCACACCAAATTAGCTTGCAAAAGGTCGGTTGTTCCAAGTTTTCATGAGAAGAGAAAGAACCTCAATGGCTTTCTAAGTATTTATCAGAAATGTATCTAAGACCATAGACAAGTTTGATTCTGTTCTGCTTTTCTCCTCAATTTCATGCAAACATCCCTAAAGATGAGTGTTACTTGTTTGAGATCACATGGCAAGCTACCAGCAAAGATTGACAGACCACTGATTGTCACCTACTCCAAAATCCAGACTAGGCTTCTTTTATTGAAGGTATTTGAGTTACCTATGAAACACTGTGGTCATTCAGGTTGTTTATTTTCATGACTTGCATTGCAACAAAATTTTGTTACACACTGTCTATGAATACAGGGATAAGTTTTTTTCCATATTATATTTTTAGGAAATAAAAGTATTCATACCATGTTTCGTACTAGTTGCCAGCACTTTATAGGGTGTCAGCTTCAAGTCCAGATTCTCTTTCCTTAACAGCTGGAAAAAACCCAACACACAGAAGCAAAGATGAATGAAACAGAAAGGCAGATTCCATTTCTAAAAGGATGTGTATTGGACACTGATCTCCACTGTCTCTCACTGAAACTGATAATGAGTGAAAGCCTGTATGGCAATTAAAAAAAAAATAAAATATATAATCTACACAGGATAATTGCATGACTATAACAAAAAGAAAAAAGCTACCTAAGATCTGAGAACTCTAGAATGTATTAGCAATGCAAGCTACATTAACAAGAAAAATCATGAAAACAGAAAGACAAGGATGGCGATTTATAACTCTCACCTTATCCATGAGTGAAATAATCTGAAGAATAAGTTGATCTTGACGTAAATCATCACCATGCTTAAAAATTACCGGATATTTGCCTCCATCTTCTGTCTTGAAGAATAACTGAGCAGGCATTAAGGCACTCTAGAAAAGGAAATATTCTACTAAGCTGGTTCAGCAATGCTCATATGAACACAGGGTTACAATGGAGTTCTGAAATACAAGTCTTTATATTGCATTTGTAGTGACTCAACAGACAGAGTGTACCATTTCCAATCATCAAAAGTCTGATCTAACCATATTTTCAAAAAGAAAAACACATTAAGGCTTTCCTTCTCTTTTTAATCAAGGAATATGAAGGATACATTCCCCCTCTGCACTTCCCATGGTAGCAGAAGAGGAAAGAAGTATTCTATTTTTATTCTGTATGCATGTAATTGTAATCAACAAAGAAGTAGTATACAGAAGGTCACAAAAAAACAAATTTAAACCATCCAGAAGAAGAAGAGACACAATTATAGGATAAGCAACAAAGAATTGCTTGGGGCAAGACATCTTAAACAATTAATTCCTTCCTTAACCTATTTAGTAAAAGCAAAAATGCCTTTTTTTACATTATTGTTTGAGCAAGCCCATTTAATTGTTTAATATTTTTCTGCATAAAATGGGTTGAAGAGGATCAATTACCTACATGAAGGATATAATCTACTGCAACTGACCAAGTCACTTCCCTCCAAACCAAAACAAACAAAAATAATTGAGGATACAGAGTTTAATATCAAGCAGTTAGATTAGATTTTCATATACAGGTAATGTTTCAAAATTATTAAGTCCCATAAATAAAGGCAAAATTATTCTTTACATAGTCCTACAAAAGCTAACACATGATGTCCAAGGTACCTGAAATTAGTCATTCTTCCCTTTTTAGGTCTGTTTGGGTTTTTTATCCCACAGCACAGAGTGAGATATGAAATGGGAATCTGTAACCTTTCAGAATCAGGAGAATTAAAAAATATCTGATTTTGAAACAAGCTGAATCTCATGGTTTTGGTCCTAAATTTTTTGCATTGCTACAGAAAACCAATACATAAAAGATTCATTCAGGTTTGTTCTGGAGAACTTCGGCTGTTATTATTGATAGGAAACATTCAGATGCTGTTCCAGCAATCTTTTTGTCCACATTCTCTCCCCAAGCTTTAAATCACATTCAGAAAAAATGCTGACTCAAATCTGTAAAACCTTGTTTTCCTGACAAAATCTTTCCAGTGTTTCCTCCAACCAAAGGTGCATACCCTTCAAAGAGATTAACATGCATCTAAAGAAGCAAGCTAAAGCTGATAGAAAACTATGCAAAAATATTCCAATTTTAAGTAAACACAAATCATATCAGAGTCAACAAGCAGCCTGCTGAAACTACTGAGCATAATAAATTCAGGACCTAGAAGAGATGACAGATTAACACTAGCTGTCACAGCAGCTTGTATGTTTTTTTAACTGGCAGAGAATGCCTCCCGGACATAGGTCTAGCTTGTAAAGCATATTTTGGTCATCTTAAAATTAGATTACAGCCACCTATATGAATTGAAAGCAAATTTGTAAAGAGGCCCTACATCACTGTGACCACAGGTAATAACTTACACCACAGGCATTAACTTACATTTGAAGTAGTATAATAAGCAAAATAACCCCAGCCTTTTCAGCAGTACAGCGGCTGTTAAGATTAAGGGATGGCCACATGATCACAAGCAGCTGCTACAGATTGGTTTAAGGAATTGCCAATTCTAGGGATACAGGATCTACCTGTCAGCTGACTGCAACTGCATGATGTGACCACTTTATTGCTTTCTACTCCCTATGAACTGAAGTTTTATTTTGCAACGGAACAGACATGCACATGTAGCTGAGAGGTGGCACATCTGCCTTGATTTGCATGATTCTGATCCTAAGTATTCCTGCTGAACACAGGAGAAAAGTTCTGGGAAATTTGCACTTCAAATAATCTCTATCAGTCTTATAAAAGCTGTTTTGAAGTTTGGAACTTTAAAAAAAAAAAGAACATAAAGAGCTGTTCAACCACTTTCAGAGCACACTACATTACATTTTGCCTCAACTACGTCTGTCTCTTTAAATTGTTCAACTGATGTTTGTAAGCTTATGCTCATAAGATTTGTTTGTATTTCAGCTATTCAGAAGATCTCACTTACCTTGAAGAGTGTGGCTTTTTCAGGGATTATTCCTTTAATTTTCACCTGAGGTTCCAGAGGAAGTGGAATAAGTTCCATATCTGCTAAATTCATCTTTTCATTATCAGCTAACAATGCCTGAAGCCTCTCATTCTAAAAGAATGAAAACTTGTTTAAGAAAAAAAAGTACAAAACATAAAACACATACTAGGTATGTAAAACAAAGGACGCATTATTAAGAAATATTCAATTTATTCAATTCTTTATATGTCCAAAGAATCAAGCTTTCACTCATAAAATCCAGGGAAATAAAAATTTGTAGTAATCTGAATATGAAAGGAGATATTCTATCTAGTGTTCGTATAGTTGAGAAATTTTATAAATTAATTTTATAAATTAACTAAATGTTACTATCTATCCCGGCATAATACATCACCTCTGTTACCTTCCCATGTCCCCCACGACTTGTTCACTGTTGTATTATCAGTATTGAATGATCCTCACATCCTTTTTTTGCCAAAATACCCCAAGAGCGTTCTCAAGGGCCTCTTCTGTTCTTCATCTACAAACTTTCAGAACACTTTGGAACTTGGAACCATTGAAATATCTCCAAAGTTTGTTTACAATTAAGCAAAATTATTACAGGACGATGGACACCTGTTATGAATCTAGTGCTAAAAATTTTTAATGAAAAGCTAACATTCTTATTGTCAGATTCAAGCCACAGGTAGGTTTTCCAGCCTTTTAGTTACCTTTTTCTTGCGGTTCCCACTTTCACGCTGCACTGCTTTCATTACATGAACCAGCCGGTCCACAAACGTCTGCTGGGCTGCCAACAGTGAGCGCATAACCCTGACAGACTTATCACCCTAAGGGAATGAAAAGAAACAGAATTAGTTCCTTGTTCTGTAATTATTTTATCTAGAAATTATTCCTTTGTTCTCAGACCTTTGCGCTTTTAAGAGCTAAGTGAATAACGATCAATTTCCTGTCAATTCAAAAGGTATTTTCTGTAAAACACAATCAGAAACACTGCAGGTGGCAATCAATTATCTGACCTAACAGTGCACTTCAATTTGCATCCACAATTTCAGTGGTGAACAGTCATGCATGACAAACCTATTCATACCACCAAGGTAAGATAGTAAGGATAAGCGTGAAATATTCTTATGAAGCGCAAGAGTCAGATTCAAGTAACGCCCCTAAAACTGGAAATACTATGAAGTGTGAGATATATGAAAATCAGGACAGACTGCACATCTGCTATAAATTATAACTTTCAGTTCACAAAAGTGTTTTTGGCTTTGTTTTAGCTATTTTTCCCCGCTGCTCCAGCACCCTCTGCTGCCGACACATCGAACAGCAAGTGCTGTTGGTGAATTCAACAGTTCGGTCTATTTGCACTTCAAGGTCAAGTGTTTCCAATAAGAAACAGTAAATAAATCAGCCTGATTACACAAGGCTTTTAGACCCATAATAAGGCAGAGGATTTTAGAAACAGTATGTTACTACCAGCACCAAGCAACAAGAAAGAAGAGTTCTCAGTATCTGTTCTTTTCCTTTTTGGCAGTTTCCTCGGTTTTGCTACCAATTCAAAATTCAAGCAAAAGGAGAAGCTTTTGTAAAATTTCAATACATATAACACAAGAAGAAGTCTCATCCTGTTAGACACCTCTGCCTTTTTAAGGAAGGACTATCTCAAATCACTACATATTTCCTTACACAGAGGCATTACCTTCAGCAAAGCCTGACTGAACCTTCTCATCACATTTAAGTACATTTCGTGAGTCTTTGGGTCCCTCTGCTGAGTGTCTTGGTCTTCACACTCCACTATTACATACCTGCAGAATATAAACAACCAAAGTTATGCTGCACTCCCGTCCTACACAATTTGAGTGGAACACATTAGCCCTGTAGACCTGGAACTAAAACTAAAGTTGATCTTTGAATGAGGTCTCCAGTTCAACTGACAAGTAAACCCGTCAAAATTGCATAGTCCCACATTCCCACTAGGATCAGGAGAGCCTGTTAAGGTTGTGGAGCTATTTCACTTACAGTGAAGTGTCATCACTCAAACAGGACAAGTTTGAAGTCCAAACCATCTGAACACTCCACCGTGCTAATACCCTCGACATAATACAGTGGCTGCAAACTTGCTATTCAACACCACCTGCAAAACCAAGGAGAATCTCACTCTACCTGTTCCTTGTGTTACTATTACAAGTGCCAAAAGAGCCACTGCAAAGTCCACATTCCAAAGTAAGTTTCCATTTCTAAAATTACCAACTAGGTAAAAGATTAAACAGTACAATTTGGGACAGTTATACTGAATTTATGTTTTGACATTAAGAAGTCATTTGAAATACTTTTGTGCTTATTTCTATTTGCAGCACTGACAAGCAAAAAGTAGCAATGCATTGAAGGTCTTTCTGTTGGTCAATATATCTCCTGGTACTACCCATTAAAAACTTAAAATAAACATATAATAAAAGTAGAAACATATCACATAGTAAACACTGTTAAAAAAAGAAATTAACAAGTCAGTCGATTTTCAAACACTGCATTTGGATTCAAAAGTGACTCATTCAAGAAAGTGACACATTCAAAAACCAGACTTGGACTTTGCACTGGCAGCTGGAATTACTCTTTCCTTATGTACTTGTGCAGAACCTCTTTGCCAGTGAATGACTGTGGGACAAGATTAGAGGTCTGTCATTTGCAGCTGATCAGATTTGACTAGTCTTATTTACAAATAGTCAATATATTATATACACTAAGGCAAATGTAACTTACTCCATGTGTATTATCTCACAGATTCTATAACTAAAGACTCCTTATAGGAATTGGCTAATATACTATTACACACTGTTCCCTCATGAACACGTGTAAAAACAAGTCCATATTTACAAAGTCTGTGCACTTAAACTTCAAGGAAAACTGGAGGTAATGGATTGAAACATGCCATTTTCATCTTCATTTGTTAAAAGGTCCCTGACAGTTTCTCAAAGCTATCCTGAAATAAGGACTAAGAGTAATGCTTCATACTTCATACTCATATGTCCACAGAGGAGACAGAAAAAGCAGTAGCACTGACTTCTGAGGCTGCTGTTAAAGCACAGGATAGCTTTACAATGACAATTGACTGGGCAGAAGGTTTGATTTTCAAAGGTTATTGTACTTTTTCCATTGATTATTTTAGGTGTATGCTGTGTCCAGATAGTTGAAACACACAATTGATCAGAAGCCATGAGGATTTATGGTTACATCAGCTCAAACAGTGGCTGCAACATTCGTGTTTTGTCACTGAGAAATTGAGATGTCTGGAAAGAAAACAAAGAATGAATTGACTGGCGTTTTTGGTTTGGTGGGCTTTTTTTGTTTGTTTTGTTGAATTTTTTTTTTAAGTCATAAGTCAAAAACTTCAGAGTTATGGATGCTTGAACTTTCTGTAGCCTGGATATCTGAGATGTTGCCAAAATGTAAGTGAACAGTTTCTATCAATGTGACAGAAACATGGTAACATACCAACACGTTTCTCAATGAAGAACATTTGATTTGGTCAAGCACTTGGTTTCTACTCATATCAGTTCATCCTGCAATTATTTTAGTCATTTGAATTGAACAACATCTTTTTTTGTCAAGCCAAACATTTTCTTTGGCCATAGTAACAGAACTCACCACTCTTCACAAGTGTACATAAATCATGCACTTAAATATCTTACTTAATCCAGGCTAGTAAAAAAAATAATAAAAAAATAGTAAAAAAAAATAAATAATAGAAGTTAGAAATTAAATTTATAAATGGAGTCTCTCTCAGGATAGGTTGTAGGATTCTTGCAAGAATTTTTTAAGAACAGTTTGCTATGTTTGTGTTACATTCCCAATTCACAACTTCTCTGTGGTTAACGTTCTTAGTACATTAATACAGGATCATGTATAATAGTATTTTTAATTACTAGATGCAGCTACAGAGGATATCAATGAGAATCATGTGACTTGGGTTTAGCCATGTAAAAGGCACCTAAGCTCTGATTTTTAAAATGCATGTGTATATGCAAGTAAATAGCTTTGTGTGCTGTGCATATGCAGATGTGTGTACTTTGATACACACACAAACACACACTCACACAGCACAGTTCTACTCATCTCAACTTTCTTCAAATGAGGCAACTCCTATCTGCAAATGCTTGCTTGGGAGGCTTTCAGATGACTAGTTTAGGCACCTAATTTAATTCTTAAACCAGTGAGGTGACACATGACCCTTAGACAAGTAATCTTATTTCTCCACTGTCTAGATGAGCTGATCACAGCTAGAGTTCCCCCTTAAGAAAGCACATATCTGCAAAGACATTTTGTTTGTGCTCATGGCATAACCACAAATGGAATTTAAAAAAAAACTTAGGAAAAGCAAATAGTGCTTTATGAATCTTCATCAAATATACTCTTGATTAATACTGAAGTGCATAACTTCAATGTTCTAGCCAACATGGTAAAAACAGTGAACATAAACCAAACAGAAAAGCAGAGCAGAAGATGAACTTTATCTCCTCCCCAACACCTTAAACACTTTGAATGACAACTTACAGCCTGTAGTTGGGCTGTTTCTCATAACACTGTACTTAATTCCCTAGACATCACCTTTCTCTGTCTAACAGTAAAGGATACTTGTGCATTTTAAAAACCTCCTTTTAATAATTATTATGTCCAAATGCATATTATTTTGAATCTACTACTTCACCCCAAGAGAAACTGAGATTCTCTAGTTCTCTAGACCAGTCATCTTTTGCTGAGCATCCTTCTGGGCATTATACTTTGATTTCAATTACATATTGATACAGCATGAATAAATAACCATTTCTAACAATAATAAACCACTTCTAACATACCAGTACAAGTAGTTGGCCAACGTGGAATTTTTGCATGCTCGTGATATCAAGAAAGTGCAAAGGTCTTGCTGGAAGGGATTTAAGAAGAGCAAAATTAAGTTATACAGAAGTCTAAGCACCTGAGAAAGAGACAAATCCTAGGAAAAATCCCAAGTAAACATAAGGGAGTTTTGAGAGATATATTCCCTTATAAAATCAAAATCCAACTCAACCTAATATTTAAACCATATTAATGGTTTTAAGTTTTAATATTACTTCAAATCCATCAACACCATTAGAAGTAAAAAAAGGTCTACTACTCCAATAATATATTTACCAACATTTCAAAAGTACATGATGTTCTCCAAAAATAAACCTTTAATGTAAAGTTTCTATTTATTTTAGTTTCCTTCTATGCAGTTATCCCTTCCTGTAAAATTCAATGCCCAAAGAGATTTTCTACCCTGTTTTCTATCCAGAGAATCTAAATATCTTGATGATGTTCTACATTTTAAGAAAAAAAATGTAGATGATACATAGCATTAAGCTGCTTCTTTAAGGTTTAATATTTCAACTAACAAAAAATCTGCGTAGCTTTACCAATATACTCAGTTTGAGGCTTATTTTCTATTCAGTACTGAGACTCAAATAGGAGGATTTGCAACAGGGAATAGGTCTCCAGTTCAAAGGCCATTTAATCTGCATATCATATCAAACCCAGATGGCCTCAAACTTGTTAAACCTTTTGTCTTTCCCTTTGCCCAGTCCCATTTCTATTACTCTTCTCATATTGTGGTTTAAACTGAGAATAACCTTTTGCAGAAATAAATCAACACAGTGTCTCAGGTTCAAAAGAGATGACATGTCAAAGAATATGGCTACAGGAAGAATAGATTGTAGAGACTAAAACATTTGGATAACTGTTTTCCATTAAAAAACCTGCTTTAAACCACCTTGAACACATCAATTGTCAATTTTTGATAAGTATGTGATAGCCTTCACAGTAATTTTCTCCTTCAAAGAAGAGGACTTTAATTTTAGAAAAATTCAATGCCCAGTCCCCCAATTTCAGGTAGTGTGACTATGCACAGAAATAGATGGCCTGTACTGCTATTATCTTAGCACCTAGTTTACATTTATATTCTTTGGGCACTTTAAATATTCAGCAAGATACTGGAGAAAGACCAAAATATTCACTAAGGAGAGCTAGAAACGGTACCAGGTCAATAAAAAAGTATCAAAAAACCAAGGTAAATCTCACTTACATCAAGGTTTTCACTTTCTGCAAGCTCTTTCGTCTTAGAAGGAAGAGGTGGAGAGGAGACAGGTGGAATAGGACTCATAATCTGGGAACTACACAAAGGAAAGCATGTAATTGGCATGACTCAAAGTTCTTGCTTGGGGGCCAGGGAGCATGCCTGGAAACAACAATGAATTTCACTTTCACAGAATATAAATTCAGAAAACTGAAAGAGATGTATCTTTGAAGGTAGCATTCCAACCCTGATTCAGAACAAACTGCTAAACAGCAACTTTGACAGCTGCAGTTCCTGAAAACAGCAAAAATCTATGTCTGTGTCTGTACACAGTTTACGGCTGTGAAGGACATTCACTTACATCAGACTTTGCATTTTGTCTCATCTTCCATACAAAATAAGCAGACATAGATAAGAATTTAACAGATCTGCATTTTCAGGAGAAGCTTTTTGCAAAAGTGCTTAAGATGAAGCTGCTAATACACAACACCTGCAAGCACTTGTCTCTGGAATGCAGCTACACATAACAGAGCAGACAAATGAAATATTTGCAAGGCAAAATTTTCAGACAGTAAATTTACCTGAAAGGAAGTAAGCAAATAGCTCTACTAATGTCTAAGTATCATGGCAGCTTCAAAATACACCATACATTCCAGGACATCCACTCTACAGATTTGCAGCAAGATCAATGAAAAGCTGTAGAATTGTAACATCAAAAAATATACCCTAATGATACAAATGATGAGAAGCTTAAGACTAAAAATCCTGGCAGTTTGTAACAGGAAACCTTGGTTAATCAGGTTGATTTACAGTTTGCTTAATACTTTGTTAATTAGATATCTCAGTCTTTCTTTTGCATTCCTGAAAGAATAGGAAGTGTGATTCCCCAGGTCTTTCCCTACACCACCTTTTGCAGAAGCAGGATGAAATTCAGACTGATTGGACTTTAGATACACATTCTGTGAATGAAAGTAGGAACTCCACTGAAGACATCTTAGCTTTTGCAGAAGGAAGCTACAACAGTGTTTTTCTTGCTATCCAGAAGTTGTCTTCCTTTTCTGCAATCAAGTCCAAGGCCACAAATTCAAGATTTTTCTGTAAAGATTGCTTTACAGAGCAAGATGTTTGCTCTGTAAACTATCTGTAATCAGGAAACACATTAATTTTCTTTTTCTGTCACTGCTTCAGATTATAATATGTTGAATATGCAAAGGTCCCAAAAAAGAAGAAATAACTTGATTGCTTAGAATGTTACATGTTTCTTACCTGTCTATTTCTGCACTAGTTCCAGACGTTGACATAGTTTCTGACATTGAACCTTGACTGTCCCTTTTGCTAGGCTCCAGTCCATTCTTTATGTCATCAAAATTTTCATATTTCAATGCCTGGACTAACTGTAGCAGGTACATCAGCAAATCCTTATGGAGGAAAGAAAAAAAAAAACAAACACAAAAGGAAGTAAATTAAGGGTGTCAGTTAAAGCAAACTAGAACTCCATTCTGTTTTCAAAATCCTAATTTATAGAAAAACGTGGTCAGGATTTAGCAACCAGTAAAAACAGGGAAACTGAAGTCTCCCTAACAAGTAACATAGAATCGAAAAACCGGTGTTGGATGCAGTTTAACTCCCAAAAGATACTGAATTATCATACTATTTTTAGTTACTCAAAGACAGTAAGTGCTAATTTAGTGAATATTTAAGTGCAATTACTACTTTAAAATTCTCTTTAACTAAGCTACCCTACTTGCTTCCAGCTTCCACAAAAAAAACCCTTTCAGTTTGTGTCTCCCAAGAAGAAAATTCAAACAAACTCTGGGCCATGGTATCCAGAAGTGAGATTCTCTCCGCCCTTATGGACTTTCATTTCAATCCTTTGTGTAGCTGGGGATTCACAGAGGAAAAACTATATATCTGATTTATTCTAGACTGAAGAACAGCATTTTAATCACTTGCTGTTTAAAATGAACTTGTTGCCTCTACTATTCAAGTTGCTTCATTTATACCTACTTTCAAATACCTTGTATAAGGTACATTTTTAAAGTCAAAGAAGTATAACCTTGGCTACTGAAGCAGGCTTGAGAAAGTATGATACATTTATGCTCCCTATTTTAAACTCTATTGATTGCCGAGGATTCAAGACTTATGGTAATACATTCAAACCCGGCTTTTTTTGGTTTTTTTTTATCATCAGTAGAAAATAAAATAACTAATTGAAAATTAACAGATTCTTTTACATGGGCTCTACTCACAAATCAGAGTTCATCATATTCTAATCAGTATACAATTAGAAACACCTTATTTCCACAGATGCTCTTCCACTCATTTTCTTTAGTAAAAGAGTATGACAATATACTGCTTCAATTTACCAGATGGATTTGTTGAAAATCTTTTAGTAGACTATTTAAGTTCAGAGCACTTCTATGCAGGTTAACAATCAAAATTTATCGCCGGTTTCTGGGGAGAACATATGGTTGTTTTATCTTGTTTGACTAAACCAGCTATTACTGGCTCTTCATGCTAAGACAATTATCAATGAGTGACATTTAATAATGTGAAGACTTTGCTCCTCAGAGAGTTTACAGTAAATAGCAACATAGTGAATTATTTTTTGTTTTCCTTCACTATTGCTCCCTTGAATGCCTTGAGAAGTAGCAAACATTTCAAGTACTCAGTGAGACTGAAACTCCTGAGACCAGCTGACTTTCCCCTGCACCCACAGACCAATGAATACCTCATCATCAGCCTGCTGAAGCCTGGCAACAGCATAGCGCCGAACTGTCGGGTTGGTGAAGTGGGATGACAGAAGTTCTAGAGAGTCCTCCACATCCATGGGCTTCCACTTGCCCAGCAGCTCCAGGGCTTGCTTTGCCTCCTGTGGTAGATCCCAGTTGACACATTTTAAGAATTTTGTCAGGGCCTAAACAGGAAGAGATGGGACAATTAATCAATAAAACCTCAGGCTAAACAAATTATTTCAAAAATTAATGTTTTGCTTTAAGGTAGAACTAGATCCAGATTATATTTACATAAGCACAGATATAATGGACAATACAATATTGAGTTGTTATATGTACCAAAAAACAGCAGCTGAGTTATTGAAATAAAATGTAGAGACAATTGTTACTGCTCTATCACAATTAGAACTAAACTGTAAAAATGCCCATTTATGGGGGATTATTTCGTTATTCAATTTACTCCGGGTTTTTGGTGTGCTGCTCCTTACTCCGGTAATGCTAACCCTTGTCTAACAGGGATGAAGAAGCTCCTCCTAAATACTTTTTTTCTGCTGAAGACAAAAACTGGCAAAATTGGCACTTTAAGCTGACAGTCAGTGTTTGCAGAAAGACTACTGCAGTAATAGCCAGTTCACATGATTTAACATGGAATGGAAAAATTTCAGTCACTAATTTTTATAACAGTAACATTACAGAAAAAATAGAATAATCTTGACTAGCTTCTAAGATGTTGAAGCTCTGTCTCTCTGCAAGGACAGGATGTTATAGAATGACTGCCAGATTATGCCCTTCTTGCACTAAGTAGTTTTATCAAACAATTCCAGATCATTACTAGATGATCTTCAAGGTCCCTCCCAACCCAAACCATCTGATGATTCAACTTACCTTCTCCTGATGAGTAAGGTAATATCTGAATTTCCAAACCAAATCCTGTTCCTCATACGTTAGCTGCTTTGTCGGTGGATAACTCACTATGATCTATTAGATACATGGCCAGAAAGTGAGTTTAAAAACATCAACAGCCAAATAAGCAGCAAGTTAATGGAGAACAACACTGACAGCACACAAAAACAGCTAGGGGATAAAAGAAGAGCTTTCCAAGATCACAAAGTTCTCATGCTATCACAGTGATGCTGCTCAGCTATGTTTGTGATTGAACTGGCAGCGCAGGCGAACATACACAGTTACTTTAAGACTACCATTCACACCTACATGGTATGTACAAAAGACACTTCCTTATCCACCCAAAACTGTTTCACTAAAAAATGAGCAAGTACCTTCTGTTCCTTTCTGAGCTTCTAACTAAGCCCTTGTAACAAACACTTAACAGCATTTCATCACTAATGTTTTTCTATAAACTGAAATTAACTTGTCACCAATTAAATATATTATGACTAATAATATATTATCAAATATATTATCACTAACCTACCTAATAAAATTGAATGTTGCCATCATATGATTGACTTACATTAAGTTGATCTCGTGTAGTTGCATTAGGCTTCAGGTCATGATCAGAAGGTCCACTTCTTAAACTTCGCGCAAGCTTGTGGTGTTTGCTTTCTACTAAGTTCTCCTAAACGCAGAGGGTAAGTCAGTATTTACAAATACTTAGAAGTCACAGAAAATTACTACTGAAATGAAAACATCTAGTGAAGATCACCAGCCTCTTGAAAAATGCATGGCAGTTAAAATTCACACCAAAAATTACAGCATCTTCTGGCCTTCCGTTTGTTTGTTCGTTTTACAAAAACCCATTTAATAATGGGTTGTCGGGAATTTTGAGGGTTTGCTTCGGTTTATGACTTCACACAGTTAACAAATCCTACCTTGCCTTCCAGTGAATTGCTGCAAAATGTAAGCATTTCAGTCAACACATACGTGATTGACAGCACTCAAACGTGCTAGACACTTCAAAAACATCTTTTCAGGATGATGTTTGCAGCATCAAGCTTTGTATGCAAGAAGAACATCTCAAAAACTTGTCCCACTGTTAATCCCATGTTAGAAACAGTAGGAGACACAATAGGAGCCACAGTGCCAATGAGATTTCAGCAGCCAAGGCAGTTTCCAGCATTGTCAGACTTGCTCTTGCAGTGTTAGATTACAAGGTGCTCAAACAGTGTTGCCAGTACAAGCCCACTTACATTAAGGTTCCCAAAGCTGCCAATACCAGTCCCACTGAATTGGCATCCACAATAATGGAAATCTTTTCTAGAACTGTATTTAGGCACTGTCTACATGAAAGACAACATACAAGAGAGCGTAGGGAGAAAATATTTTAACAGATGAAGTGACAAAAAGCTATTGCACCAGCCTCTAAATTCTACTTTTCTCTTCTTCAGCTCCCTCTTACCTTATATTCCCACCCTCTAAGCTCTTTTGCCAGTCCCCCTTCTCTGCTTTCCTACATACACCTCAGAAGTAAGCACATTAGGTATGGAAAGGAGCAGATGAACATAAGCATTAAATCAATTCTTTTATTTTAAACTAGCAGAAGCAGAAAAAGAAATCGCAAAATTCAAACCCAGTGATATTTCTGAACTGGTCAAATACGTCTTTCCACTGGAATTTTAAAGTATTTAAGACAGCAAACTTTCATCTCTATGAAACGTTCAACAAAAGTACATATGGCATTACATGGAGCATGCTTACCATAGACATCTGGGGATCTGGAATCTTAACAATTTCAGGACTTGTTAGAATTGGAGATGATTCATCACCATCCTGAATGACAAAAAGTGAGAAGACATATTAACCATATTAACCATCTTATCGTATCAGTGCAGACAGAATAAAAGAAATTAAAAGCCAGTCACCACATAACAAAGCCAGCAACTTTCATGTTCTTCCTCAGTTTATCACAGTAGTGTGGCTTTGGGCTTTTTAAACTTGGAAGTGTAGCTAAGCATTAACTGCCATGAGAATACGAAAGAATATTTAATTTAAAAGACAGTATAAAATAGTAAAACACAAAAAAAGACAACACCAGCAGAATGTGTGCTATGACCTATATATACTGAGTTTGTTCTCATTTTCTTTGCTGTAAATTTCAGCTTTTGACATATCAACATTTCCCTCAGTAATGTAACTTTGAGGTAACTTTGAGGTAACTTCTGCCCCCACATTCCTTTTTTTTTTTTTTTCTTTTTCCAATCACATGCCTCTTGGGATAGCTTTGCTTCTATAATTTTCAGAGGTAACTTTCAAAGGAGAGGCTTGTTTCAAGTGGAAGAAAAGGATCATTTCTCACCAACAAGAAACATGAGTTAGAATTGCCATTAACTTTCCAGGAGAAACATTTTTTTCTGCAACTACCTAAATTTTGTGTCACTGACTACTGTAAAATATCTCTTATTATTAAAATGCACATTCAGAAAGACACTTCGATTGCATTTCTCAGTGTCCTATGCCTTTCTGAAGGTAACAATTTCACAGTCAAAAGCAGTAAGTACACATACATCTTTTCTAGTTAAGGGAAATAAACATATACTCTAGATGTGGCTGGTGATGGTCCCAAAACATAAGCAGGATTGCTTTTCCAAGCAGCTTCTTTAAGAAGAAACATGCATGCAAGCATTGAAGAGGACCAAGATGACATTTGCTTACATTTTCTCTGCTCTAAAACCATATTACCTAAATAATGAACTTAGCTTTGACCTAATTGCATAGAATTAACAGTATTTCCAAAGTACTTCTATAACAACAAAAGTACTGCTGCCTCACTCCAGCAAACTGAGCTGGAGCCACAGTGACAGATCAGCATTCACATTGTACTCTGTCATCTCATCAGACAGAATGTTCAGATCACGTTGATGCAGATTTACAAAGTCAAATTATATAAAAAACAGTGGAAGTGTTCAGGGTAGGAAATTCTTATCTTCATAAATTCATCTGATGACAACAGACAACAGATCAATTTCTATCCACTAATTCTTTATCTTCTGGTTCCAAACCATAAGGCTGCAGTTTGACTTCACCTTTATGTAACAACAAAGGATTCCAAAGTCCCAGTCACAAGTTTCCACTCTGTTTAAAACATTCACATAAAAATCCTGTATGAGAAACTTGACACAGGAGTGGATTCAGTAGCAACTAACGCAAGCATTCAAAATCCTACTAAGGCACTTTTAACATCCGTGTCCTACATGGATTCTCTAGGGATAAGCACCCTATACTACTACATCTTTCCCTCAGTGAAAAAAAAAAACAAAAACAAAAACCCAGACACTTAAACTGTAAAAGGAAAGCTTACAGGCTGGTAAAAGTGGAACACCTACCCCACAATCAGAAGTCCATGACAGTTACTAACAACTCAGAACTCATCAGGACAAGAATGACAAAAGCACTATTACCTAAAGTCTGCTTACCTATAAAACTAAAAAAAGGTGCAAAGCCTTCCAGTGTCTCACGTCCAAATGTTTATAACACCCTCTAAAACAAAGATTGGGGATTTTTTTTCAAGACTAGTGTTAGAAGAACGATTTCTACGCTCATCGCTGGCATCTCTTTTTTGAACCTTTCAAAAGAATAATTATAATGACTGCTCCTAAAACTCCTTGAATGCAGTTAGATTACACTTGACAGCAAAAGCTGAAAGGTTCCAGGTACTGAGGTCAAGCACCAGGAAAATTGTTCCCAGCATTTCATTGTGTTACAGAACAAAGCCTCAATCAAAGGCTATGAAACCAAGTTTTGCCAAGCATTTGTGGGACAAGTGTCAGGAGTCAACATTTTCCAGGAGACTGTTTTATGAAAACCGCAATTACATGAATTTTCTTGTGAAGGATGTCAACTGCTGAACTACCCTTTTGATTGGATTAACATACAGCTCCAACTCTTGTCATACCTGGAGAGCATCACGTGTAGCACCACAATCCTGATCATACAAACTTACTAAACCATACTGCTCCCTAAACTATCACGTGAATTTGGTCACGTGTGTGCTTCTGAAGTGTCTTTCCTGTTACGCCCATGTAGTGAGCTTTAGCTCACGTCATGGAAGTTTTAGAAATCCCTGACATCCTCCAGCTGCCAATAGTCATCCAGCCCCATGGGACATGATGAAAGCCAGCCCCAAAAACAAGAGTGTGGTGAAGACACTGGGTCTGCAGCAACCTCCTCACTCCATGAATCTGCTGCTCTTGGCTGCATCACTCCCCACAGCAGCCAGAATCTGGGATGACCTGCTATTCTCTCACCAGAAAAGCAATGTCAACACTAAACAGCACTACCTGCTGTGTTATGAGCTATAGAGGTATTTCACGACATTAAGGTTACTTCATATAAATATTGGAGTCCATTTAAGACAGTTGACAAAATTTGCAGAATTTTCCAAACCAGCAACATTCTTCTGTACTTGCCTAAAAATCAGATTTGCAACATCAGTAAATAAGGAGGTTCTAGTTATGTTATTATTTAACCAAAATGTCATTTCAAGTAACACCAGTGAGATCCAGCTTCTCCCACACAAAAAGTAAAAGGACAAGCAGCGGTGCAGACACTACTTTTTCTTTCTTTAAATCCATGAAAAAGTCTCTGATAATCAAACTTTTCCTTTTCTTTTCAATAAACTGGATGCAGCAGTGCAATCATTTATTCAAACACAAGTTTCACTTGAAACCTGCCCAAAACCACAGAAATGATAAATGCTGATGTTATTTGTTCTTGGTAAGTCACACTGAATTTCTGCCTAAATGGAGAGCCAGGAGAGATGTTCTCATTACTCGCTGATTGTATCCCTCACGTCTTGGGTGCTGTATTAAAATGAAGCCAACAGAGAACATGGAAAGAGACACTGCCACTTCACTTCATTGTAATTGAATGTCGAGTCAAAGAATCTCAAATTCTATCAGCCACTGTTTAACAGGCTACTTCTTTCTAAACACTTGAAAACAAATACATCAACAGAAGTGTGACAAGTAATCTCCACTTTGACTATCGGTCACAGGCAGGTGACAACAGAACCCACTTTCATTATGCTCAGTGCACTGGATTGGTGATGCCCCATACATATAGTGCAGGCTGTAATTGGAAGCATGACAAAACCGAGAAAACAGGCACTAATTTATGTGCCATTTCCTACTGCTGTCAGAAAAGGGTCAAGAACTTGTTGAAAAGCTACTGAATAACAACAAATCCCTCAAACTGCAGTTAGTTATAGCTCTAATATGTACTATTACACATTCAATTACTTTATTTCCACAAGACCTGACAATTCATAGTTATGCTGTTCCACGCACTCTTATTATGGGTCAGAAACATCTGTTAAAAGAAAGATGCATGCTCAAAGTCTGAACCTTCTTTCCTGTACCTTGAACATCTATAAAACTACAACGATAGGGGAAAAAAAAGAGAGTGTAAATCAGGAAAAAAGTGTATAAATCAGGAACAATTCATCTATAATGGCAGGTTGCTGAGGGTAAGGGAGAGAAGTCATTTTTAGGAATGTCATGTTCATTTATGAAAAGAGCCAAGTGGACACAAAGCCATGTGGTAGCCATGCTCACCTGTTTGCACCTGAGAAAGGTACAGCACATTCTCTCACCCAAAAAGCTGTTAGTAAAACATTTCAATGTTTTTATCATTATTCTGTTATGCTCTCCAGACAAATATTTCCTTGAATTCCAGAGAAGTAAACAGCTTTACATGGTTTCATGGGGGAATCTGACACATTGTAGGTTTCATTGTGATTTGTAACAGAAGGGAGTTTTGACCTCTACAATTTCTGGTTCTAGGATAAGTGTACAGAAGCACTATGAAACAAGCTGTTCTAAAGGCAAAAAGATTTTAAAACATGAATAGAGTTCTCATGGTCAACTACAGTCCACCAAAAGAAATGCTAAAGAGCTAACCTAGACATCTGCCTAAGGCACAGTTTCACTACAATTACCAAAATTCATCAAGAAACTGAACTAAAAGAAAAACAAAACAACAAAAAGAAAATCAACTGCCCCTTCCCAAAACAAACAAACAGCAAAAAACCCCAACCTCAAACAATAATACCCGCTAAACACACTCAAAGATCAAACAAAAAACAAGCTTTAACTTGCAACAGATCATACAATTGAAGCAGATTCTAACCTGTATCTTCTCAGATTTTTATTATATTCTTGGAATCCTGCTTTTTGCCATTTATTACTGTATTTTTCACGACCTTCTTCAAGAATTTTAAGTTAGATCACAGCTTTTCTGTCCACATCAACTGGTAATGTCGTCACACAGACAGAAATACTTGTAAGCCATTTCCCATTGTATTAATGTTTTTGTGTACTGAATTACAGACTCTTTAAAATTCTCAGAGTAGATGCTCCTTACACTTAGTACTTTTGATCTTAAAAGGACTCTAGCCTCTTTTTCTACCCTCTTTCTCCTTCCCATGAAGTTGCATTACTCAATAACTTTCTGACTTCTTACAAACCTAAACATGTTGAAAAATTTAAGAGGCATTTTTCTTTGAAAAGAGATTACAGATATACTGCTTTTTCTGTCTGAGTGGGTCTTTCCCCAGTACACAGGTCCATAAAAGTACTGATAATGCCTCCCAATGCCACACTGCTGACTGTTAATCTCACTGTTAATCCTTCACCGCATTTAATTCTAACTCTGAATACTGAAGGCATTGCTTTGGAGATTTGTTTCACAAACAGCAAGAAAAGATGCAAGATATTACAATTCAGAAATGCTTTACTCAATTACTTCCATAGTATTTTCATCATGGAAGACAAAGCTTCTGTATTTGCTCATTTTACAGAAAATACTCACCAGCAGAGATCCTGTGCAAAGTTTTAATAACTCATCTTTCATAAAGTTACCACTCAATACAGGTACATTTCTTCCTGATCTAAGTCATAATTCTACATACTTTCAGCTAGTCTGAAAGTACTGCTGGATGACTGAAAGAACTATAAATCAGAAACTTTTTAATCACTCACACTTGTTAAATTCTGTAATCTTGAACTCCATTACACAAATGACTGACTTCTGCAATCCTGTTGCATTTATACTATTTGATTTGTATGTACATAAACAATTGCCACTGACAGCTGTCTGCTGTTATTCTGCAGCAGAATATTTCACCTCAGCAGAAAAACCCCATCCATTTTAGGTGCATATGTTGCTTTTTAAGGACAACCATAAAGCCTGCAAGGCACATACCTTTTCATAGTAAACTATTCCATATTCTTTATCATCACACTTGACGCAGCGGAATTCAATCATCAGGTACATAAAATTGGAACTTCGCTTTTCCCTCTGAGAAAAGAACCACCACAGATGTGTATCATTTATTGCAGAGCATCAATCTTCAGCATTCTCAGTACAGCAATTACCCTACTTCCTTTGTGCTGTAACTGATTAATTAGGTTATCAGTTGCTGTAGCAATTATTCAGTTAATCATTTCGCAGCACTACTTGAGACCATATCACCTCCTTCCTGACATTCTTACTACCTCACATTCCCACTTCATGATAAATATCCACATGTAACAGATAAAAACCTTTTTTCATCAGTGTCTTCCAACTGTGGGCTAAAGGTGTGAAAAAATGTAACAAAGAATTACCAGGTAACCACTGGGTTGCTAGTGTTTGCCTTTTTTTTTTACCCTAAATTATTACATGCAATTATGCATGTCAAGGACAAAAAACAGAAGATACGAAAAAAAAATCACTTTTTTAGTCAACACCATAAAAGAGGCCAAGTAAGCCTGGACTACAAGATTAGATTTGCAGCTCATTCACTTTCAGAGGAAGATTTGCTCGTGTATGCATTTTTTAGATCCTTTACCTAGAAAAAAGTGCTTAGAAATTTCAAATCTAGGTGGGAAACAAGAAAGAAGTTATTATACATAACTACCACCAGGAATGTACATTTGATAAAAAAAACATACATCCCTTTCAACAGCGAGTAATTTCAGTTCATTTAATGTATTAATAATGGATTGACTTTCCAGCATAGGCAAAGTGGTTCTCTATTTAAAGCACTGCTCCAGGAACTAGTAACTTTTATTTTTCTGTACTTTTGCAGTAAGTGAAGAGGGGAAAACAAAAAAAAAAAAAGAGGGGGATAAAAAAGATTATCGGCTGTTTCCTTAAAAAACCCTAAAATATTCATAAGAGTTTATAAAACCACAAATTTTAGTTAAACAAAAAATTGAATTCCAAAAGCTCTAATAAGACAACAAAAATCTCAGAGCACAAAGCAGAAAACAGAGTTCTGTGGTGCAAGAGGAATATTATGAGTTAAACAGTTTGAAGGTGATTTTGCTCAATGAGGGTTACAACCTCATTCAGATATTTAACTACCCGATTAATTTTTTAATATTTATTCAAATCTTACAAATGTCTTTCCTCAGTACCCAAAATTAAAAAAATAGAGTTGGACAGGTCTAAAGTCAAGGACCAGACCAGATGTCTACAAAGCTTCCCCTCACAACCTAAATCCTAGAGCTAACTTAGCCATGCTAACTTAGTGTTTGCTCCAAGCTGTTCCAAATTATTAATAAAGTCTGTCTTCTGTGATCAAATTCAACTGAAGCTGAAAACACGTAAGACACTTGTCTGTTCTGGTGGGCAAAAAGCTGGACATGACCCAGCACTGTGAGCTCGTTTCTCAGAAACCAACTGTGTGCTGGGCAGCTCCCAAAACAGCAGAAGGTGAGGGGGGGATTCTGCCCCTCTGCTCTGGTGAGACCCACCTGGAGCGCTCTGTCCCGCTCTGGGACCTCAGCACAAAAGGGATATGGACCTGCTGGAGCGAGCCCAGAGGAGACCACTAAGATGCTGTGAGAGCCAGAGCACCTCTGCTATGGAGACAGGCTGAGAGTGGGGTTGTTCAGCCTGGAGAGAAGGATCCAGGAAGACCTTAGAGCCC
>VYXB01000682.1:429411-451129 GCA_013397135.1 Pachyramphus minor | reverse complement strand
CGTTCCCCAGCACTCTCTGGGCCCGGCCCTCCAGCCAGTTCCTAACCCAGCAATATATATATATCTATCCATATAACTTGATGTCCCAGCAACTAAGAAGAATATGAAATAAAAGGCAAGTCACTTACTTCCATCTAGTGCTAAAAGCCTTGTAGGAAGTTCTAACTGGAAGAGCAAGAGGCTTCCCCTCTGCAAACACCTGACAAGTTACATACAAGTCAGAGCAGGTATCTTGATATAGTCCTGAGAACTTCAGCATCGGATCTTCTAAGAGAGCTTTGTAACTCTTCTGTTCTCTTTTCCCTTCCAGGCTTCCTCTACGGGAAGGACATAGGAGAAAATTGAAAAAGAGAAAACATAGATAAACCAGAATTTGTTTTATCGATAGAGAAGTGCTATTGTATTTCCACAGCTTACATTTAGATTACCCAGTACTAAGGCTATTCTCACTTTGCATTACTTGCTGGTAGTGAAATCCAGATAGCAGAGAGGAACAGAATGCACTATTATCCTGATTTAGTGGTGGGAGGCAAAAGCAGGGATGCAAGAATTACTTGTTTGTCTTTTCAATGGAGATAACTTCTTCTAGTACAACCTGCAGATTCTCAAATTAGGAACCTTAAATAGGGCAACAAAGAGATGCCATATGCTGCTATTATCAACAAGTGAAACCAAACATCAGATCACATGCACTCCAAATACTGTTTGGAAAAATAAACCTCCAAACCTGCTATGGTAAGTAAATCCTAATTTTTAAGATTTATGAAATGTATGATTGACTTTGTATGTCAGTCATCAAAACAACAAAACAAAGTTCAATTAAGCAGACTGTAAAAAAAAAAAACTTGGTTAAAGCCTTCCAACACTTTGCACAATGTTACTGTTAAGACAAAATTTCTTAAGTTTCAGCTAGACCACAGTGAAAACAATCAAACATATTGAACATCTGACAGTGGATGAATATGTTAAAACGAGAAAGGAATTATTGTGGTGGTGAAAGGAAAACACATAAGATCAACCTTCTAGCAAACAGAAATCTATCTGTACTACAGAAACACTTCAGAGCAAACAAACAAGTTACTCGCAAGAAACTAGCACTGCACATTCCAGGATGCCAGAGTCCAATGCAAAAAAAAAATAAAGATAATTTCATTTTGTTTGATGGAATGAAACAGCAAAGAGGACACATGAATCTGACTCCAGATATCACAGATAGGCTGGGTTGGAAAGGAACTTAAAGATCATCTTCTTCCAACGCCCTTCCATAAGCAGGGACAGCTTCCACAGCCATCACCTGTTCAGAAGTTAAATAACCCTGAAAAACCTTCTCAAAGTTAGTTTGCCAGAAAAGTGTAATGTACTTTAACATATCACCATCAGGTACACTACATTTTAGAGCTAGTTACATCCCTCCTCGCACAACTGTAAACATTGCTGTGATGCAGAAACGTGACTTAAAAATGGCAAATACACCAAAGAATGATAATTCCAGCTTCAAGAGAAGTGCTTCCATATGTGCAGTTAGGAACATAGTTAGGTGCTACAGCACTTGGACCTTTCAATTAAAAAAAACTGGCTAAGAGCACCTTGCTTTCACAGGAGAACGGGAAGAAACAGGAAGGGTATCACCAGTTTGTCTCCTTCGTCTAACACTGAGGATTGAGCTGTGACACGGTGGTGGCCTTAACAGCAAGTGAGGGGAACTTACATGAGAGACAAGGCAAGGCTATGCACAAGAGCCTGCAGTGACAGAGAACGGGGATGGCTTCAAACTGAGAGAAAAAGTAGGTTTAAATGAGCTATCAGGAAAAAAGTCTTCCCTGTGAGGGTGGTAAGGCCCTGGCACAGGTTGCCCAGAGAAGCTGTGGCTGCGACATCCCTGGAAGGGGTTGGGATGGGATCTGGAACAACCTGGGATAGTGGAAGGTGTCCCTGCCCATGGCAGAGGGGGGGTGGGACTGGATGAGCTTTAAGATGCCTTCCAACCCAAACCATCCTGCGATTCTACGACACCGGCAGGGAAAAAGTTACCAGGCTGCACTGACAACCAATCTTTGCCTCAGAGGACCTGAGCAGACGGAGATCTGTGTTCACAGCCCAACTCCAGCCTGGCCTCTCGCCCGCCCCGTCCCGTTTCCTCCCCGGACAGCGGCACCCGCAGCCCCGGGTGCCGTGAGAGACACGGGGCCGGGCCAGCACCGCCCGCACCCGGGCACCGCCGGGCTCCGGGGTCAGGGCACCCGCCCAGGGGAGGGCGGCCCGGCCTCCCCCCACGGTGGCAGCGGCCGCTCCCCCGCAGAGCCGCGGCGGCGCTCACTCACATCTTGAGCTGCACGTTGATGTCCAGGTCGCAGCTGTACACATAGTAAAGCCTCTCGGTCTCGCCCATGGCCGCCGCTCCCCCTCAGCACCAGCCGGCAGCGCCGCTCCCCACTCCGAGCATGCGCCGCCACCGCCATCTTGAGTAAGGGAGGAAGGAGCGGCACCGGCCCTTTACCAAAATGGCCGCCGCTCCGTGGCGGTCTCCCGAGCAACATGGGGGGTGCCCGCAGAGAGGCGGCGGGATGGGCCCGGGCATGGGGGCTTGCGAGACGGCTCCTGTGGCGCCTGAGGGCGGGGAGGGCTGGAGCGCTCTAGGAGCCTCATAGAATCATGGGATATGCTGAGTTGGAAGGGACGCACAAGGATCATCCAACTCCTGGCCCTGCACAGGGCACCCCAAGAGTCACACCACGTGCCTGAGAGGGTTGTCCAAATGCTTTTCGAGCTCTGGAAGACTTCATGCTGGGACCACTGCCCTGAGGAGCCTAATCCTAAACCCATCCGCCCTCTAGGTGAAAAACCTTTTCCTGATACCCAACCTGAACCTCCCCTGACTCAGCTTCATGCTGAATCCTCCGGTCCTGCCACTGGTGATGAAAGTGAAGAGGTCGGTACCTGCCCCTCTGCTTCCCCTCATGAGGATGTTGAAGATCACAGTGAGGTCTCCCCTCAGTCTCCTCCAGGCTGAAGAGGCCAAGTACCCTCAGCCACTCCTCACGCGGCTTCTCCTCAAGGCCAGTCTCACCATCCTTGTGGCCTCCTTTGGACAGTCACAGAATGGTTTGGGTTGAAGGAACCTTATAGCTCATCTTGTTCTACCTCCCTGCCACTGGCAGGGACACCTTCCACTATCCCAGGTGGCTCCAAGTCCTATCCAACCCATCCTTGACCATTTCCAGGGATGGGGCAGCCACAGCTTCTCTGGGCAACTTGTGCCAGGGCCTCACCTCCCTAACAGGGAAGAATTTTTTTTGTTTTCTCCTTCCCTCTGACAGAAAGCAAGCAGAAATGTGCCCTTCTACCACCAGAGGACAGGTTGATCTCTCAATTCATCGTGATTATTTTGTTATCACCATGCTGACTTTGAGACTATTTTTTTCTCATTTTCTTTTATGTTTTTTCCTGAAACCTCATCTGTCAGCAGCAGTAGGTGATCAGCCATCACCACTTAACAGAAAACAACATTGTAAAATTTAAGTACAGAATGGCTCTACATCTGACACAGGCAACCAGAAACCAGCAACTTGCGTATTGTAAATACTAATACAATTTTAAAAAACCTTTAGTGTTTTGAGTTTTAATACAGGTTGTGGGCATCTTTAAGTGACAAAAATATGGATATTATATACATGTTGTCATTACTATTCTACGCTTATTCTGTCAACATAGGCAAAGCAGCTGACACTGACAAAGAGGAGTTTTGTGTTACACCACAGCTGCTGAAATTCTCAGTGCTGATGAAGAAAAGTATAAAAAATGCTGTTTTGCTGTAGCTCATTGTACTTCGTGCAGGGTTGGTGCTGAGGAAGCATCCAGATGGAGGTGCTCTCTTCCAGCATTGCTCTTAGTAAAAACAAAGATAATTGTCACTTGGAACCACCATGTTCTCTTCCATTTTCACAGCGAGAATGAATTAATGGGTGGATGTGGAAGGACATGTCAGCTAATCCTCTTCTCTTGCAAGCCAGTAGCTATGAGGGAAGAGGCCAAGGCAGGGGAGGAACGCTTCTTTTCAGGAAAGAAGGACTTTTTCACCTCAACTCTATTTTTTTCCCATCAAGTGCTCTGACCAGGTGGTCTTTTCTTCCTTTTTTCTCCAAAACAATTAGGAAACCAGAGAAGACCATGACCCAGAATGATATATCACTAAAATGAAATCTTTTCTTTCTAGTGCTGACACACTAGTATGTGTCTTGAGTGCAAAATGTAACTGAAACATCATTAAATGAACAAATTCCTTTACACAGGAAAGGTGATCTTTTATCGAGCTTTTTCTTTCTTAATTTGTCACTTTTTTGTCACATTTACAGTTTCAACAGCCCTGGCAGCTGCCATTCATTTATTACCTGCCTCATAATTTTTGTTGATTTCCGTTTGTTTGTTAGTTTGGTTTCTGCCCAATTTTTTACTTAAAACCTCTGTTTTCCGTAACAAAAATAGATAAGCATATTGTTCTTCCTGGGTGTGAAGAAAAAGAAAAACATAAAACTGCAAAAATTTAAAAGACAAATAAATCTCACAGTTTTAAAGCTATCTTTGTGTGTACACAAACAGCCACAAAGTACCTTCATATGTGTGTTCCTAGTTTGGCGTTATTTTTTCTCAGGAAAAATTAGATTATTTTTCGAATAATAGAATTTGTAGTATCAGTTAAATAGTTTCACAGTCTGTCTCTCCATTACAGACATTTTTAGTTCATTATTGAACTTTTGTTTATTTATCAAAAAAAGCGCAGGGGAAAATATTACAGAAGTTGGCATGAAAAAAAGTTTTTTAGGTGGTTTATTTCCCAACTTTTTCAGATTCCAGTGTGTCTAACTAGATGGGTAAATTAGGTGAAGCAGAAGAAGAGAAAATTGTTTAGGAAAGACATTTTTGACAATAAAATTGAGGAAAGATGCTATTTCAATCAGAAATGTCACTTTATACCACTATCTCATATAAATAACATTACAGTTACAGGTTTTCAGATACTGCCATAGGTGCAGATGGAAAGAGTATTTTTCACCTGAAGGATCCTGAGGTACTTGGAAAAGGCAGTGATGAACATACTGTACATGCCTGGGAGTCGTTGCCTACGCTGCTGACACAGGTCCTGCCAGAGGTGACGGGTGTCTGAGCAGGAGCAGTGCCTGTAAATGCCACACACCTACAGCCAAGGTGGCACAGGGAAGCTGAAGGGGGCCCTTTGGTACAGAGCTGCTGCCATTTCTCTGTGTCCTTCAGGGCACTCAGCATTTATGGCAGTGTCTGTACTGATGAAAACCACCACCGGGGCTGTTTCCCCTGAGTGAAGTAGTTGGTGTGACTCAGACCTGCCCTTTCTTGACTTGGGTCCTGCAGACTGGTCCATCCACATCCCAACTGCAATAACATTTGGTCTGTCTCTTCTCTAAGCTTCAAGTGACCACTCCTGTGCCCAAAAGACATGATTGCTTATGTGTGTGTTTTCCAGCTCAAAGTGGCTGATGTAGTAGTAGACATTGTGTGAGGGACTAGCACAGGTTGCCCAGAGAAGTTGTGGATGCCCCATGAAGCATTCAAGGCCAGACTGGATGTGGCTTGGAGCAACCTGGTCTAGTGGAAGGTGGCCCTGTCCGTGGCAGGGTGTTAAAACAAGATGACCTTTAACATCCCTATCAACCCAAACCATTCAGTGATTCTATGATTTTATGATACAAGGATCACTTGGCTGCCTGCAGGAAGTTCTTTATATCATCGCATCTAGGGCATGGCATGAGGGCACTTTGTGGTGTTTGAGTGTTTCTATTTCTGGCCCACTCAAGTAGGGCAGGATTATTCTGATTGTGTGTGTGTTAAGGCACATCAGTTCTTCTGTTGCTGTTCTGTAGCACTTCCACAAGCAAAGTCTCCTGGCCAACTCCACGTGAGTTTCTTCTTTAAGGAGACTAACGGATATATTCTAGAAGGAAGTCTGGGAGTGAACTAGCATGAACACTAGAGGTAACTGTGTATTTGACATAGCAGGAGCAAGCTCTGGAAGTGAACCAGAGTGTCAAGATTGCTGATGCTCCAAGTGCATTGTGAAGCAAATTCTGACCTTCATCATGCCAACAGAAGTAGGAGCATCTGTCCCTTCTATACCTTGGGTGAAGTTGAGAGCAGTGTGAGGGACTAATAGGCTTTGGTCACCTGCTTATGGGCCATGACCCCATTTGAAGGAGTTCCGTGCTCCACCCCAGCCCTACCTGGTTCAACCATGGACTCCACTGAACCAATTCCCACTCCTGGACTGCTGACCCATCCCCATGGAGGTGCCTGATGCCCAGGTCTGGACCTGACCTGGCTGCCCCAAAATTCTTCTCTGCTTTCTGGCAGTGGGACGGGCTCCGGCTTTCTGCCACAGCTCAGACACATGTTTCTGTAGTGCCCTGATATTTACCTGAGTGTCTGATCTTGAAACACCAGTTTGACTCAACACATGTAAGCATTTACATTGTCTTTAGGAAAAAAATATACGAAGCGAAATGTATTTTTTTCTCATAAAGACTATCAGTAAGTGGCTCACTACACCTAGATTTAGTTATTTGCTGATATCATGCCATTCTTGTCACTGGAAAACATATAGCAAGCAGGAGATTGGCACTTTTTACTGCTTTGCTTATGCATTAAAATGTCCCCCATCACTTTTCTGGTTTTCAGTCTGATAGTTTGTCAGGTCCCAGAAGTCTGGTGAGGTGAAGCATTGAGAAAACAGTGGGAGCAATAGAGAGGTCTGCTACTGACACAATTCTCTTTGGAGGGAATGGAGCTATTTTTCTTGTTTTGAAGCAAAACTATCACTTGCAGTTCATACTCAATTGATAGCCACAGAGAAATATGTAACCTCTCAATCCTACCAAGAAGATATACCATCTTCCAGAGGACAACATTGATTCCTCATACACCATCTATTTTCTGCAAGTGGGACTACCATGATACTCAAGGGGACTTATCAGTTCAGATTTTCAGCCAGGGCCCACGTTCTTGGTAAAAGATTTTGAGCAGAGTTGCTCTGTTGTCAGACTTGTTTTGTCTTTTCTGAGTGCGGACATCTGTCCACTAAAAACTGGACTGAGACAACCAGGAACTACACATAACCCTTAGTACATCTGTCAGATGATAATGACTTTTGGTCACTAATGGACTGGAACAAAACTGACTTGGCAACTGCCTTTTTCCCTCTAGTAATTTCCTGAGAAAGACTTTACATGCTGGATGTACAGCAGAGAGTTTTTCTGCTGTTTGTATACCACAGTGATGGCCAGGTTTTCAGAACGACAGCAGAGAGGTGTTATTGTATTTCCATTAAAAATGGATAAGAATGAAGTTTTATAAAAGAACACACCTTTCTTTTCCTCAAATGTAAGTTTTATATTTATTTATAAGGGCATTAAAAGGTCACTGATTCTTATACTGTAGGTGCTGAATTATGTTAAGTGTCGACAAAAACTAGTTATTTTGGAGTTAAATTCAAACCTCATAATATCATCTGGATCTAAAAACTGATTATTCTCATAGTTCTAGCTTTGGAACAAAGCTGTCCTTGTAATGTGCTGATTAGAAACCACCTTCTTTATTTTGACACAACCACAAGAGCCTCACCTTGCTCCTGGGGCATTTGTCATGCCGGTCAGTCAGCCCCTCCCTCAGTTGCTATTGATAGAATTTAAAAATCATGGAATCTTTTAGGTTAGAAAAGACCTTTAAGATCCTCAAGTCCAACTCTTCCCCCAGCACTGCCCATGTCCCCAAGTACCACATCTACATGTCTTTAAAATCCCTCCAGGAATAATGATATGGTGGAGAAGATGGTCATTCTGGTTGGCCATACAACTCAGAGTTCTCCATGGAACAGGTAGACATGAACAGGTGTATTATTAAAGGAATTCTTGATAATATCAGAGTATTAGTTCTAATCCAACAAAACAAGGCATGGTTTTACCTTTTGTGCTCAGTACACAGGTTTTATCACATCAGCTAAATATGAAGCACTTGACTTCTTGCAACGTTGAATTTCCATTGAAATGACAACAAAGCTGTGGACTTCCCTTTTATTATAGAATCAGCCTCTACAATAACCCCCTTTGGAGGAGTCCCTGAACTCATTCAACTCTATATAACTTGGACTCAATAAAGTTGCACTAGGGAAGACTTTGGCCCATTAACTTTAGTTTTCTAGTGCTGTTTAGTCAGTAAGCCATTCCCAAAACAAAGAAGGGGGAGGAATGATAATAATAATAGGAAACATGAAATGTCAACACAGCCTATTCAGAAGGGGAAAAAAAAAAAGCTAAAACAAAACAAGAACACTGAGTCACGTCATCACTTAGGGAAAATCAGTATAACTCCAGTGAAATCAAGTAAATTATCTTGTATTGCCCCAGATGAAGACCTGGTATGTAATTTTAGGTTTTTCGGTTCTTTCTTTTCCTCCCCCCATCATAAAATTTGTTTAAAAAAAAAACCTGGTCTGCCAGATTTTGCAAGTTCAGTAGTCTGTTAACTGAGTAAGTAAAGATATTATAAAAGCAATAAGTGCTGAAACATCACACATGCAGTACATATCTCCAGCCAGTCCAATTTTATGCCTAAGGAGACTGGCAGAGTTCCTACTGCGATTCAAATCTTATGTCAAATTTATAAACTTGTTTGCTCCATTCTCCTCTCCTATCCCTGTGCCCCATCAATCAGAGCTCATACCTGCACAAAAGGCTGATCCATCATTAAGGAGGCAGGTTGCAGCCAAATGTAAATTTGCACTTTAAAAAAAAAAAAAAAAAAGGGAGTAATACTCAAGCTGCAGGGCAGGGTCACCCTCTGACCTTAGGCAATCTGCCTCTCAAACTGCAGAACACCAGCTAAAATAATGTGTCCGTGGAACAAGCAGTAAACTTTCCTGCTTCTGCCTTTTTGAAGATTCTTCGAGTTGCTGCGTCTGCCGGCTGACACTGTCTGACTTTTAAAATATGAAAATCTCCTCCATATGCATTGAGCTCAGTTTTCTGCTTAGCATTTCAAGAGCCCTAAGGACCTTCAGGGGGAAAAAAAAAACATATTCTGAATTTTCAATTTTGATGACAATTTGCTTTCCCTACAGGATGTGCAGAAACACCTTGAAAAACTTGTCAGCTGCTCTAAAGGAAATGTTCCTTGCCATGGGAATGAGGGCACATCACTTTCAACTAACTTAGGGAAAACAGGTTTGACTCTACACCCCACACTTCTGCAAAGTAGCTGAACATCTCTTTTAGGTTGTTCCAAATAAGAAGCAACAATAATAATAGCTTAAAAAAATCACAAACATAAAAAGCACAAACATAAGTTTTGACCATACAGGAAAGACAAAATTTAGGCCATCCGTCCATCCATCCATCCATCCGTCCATCCATCCATCCATCCATCTGTCCGTCCATCCATCCATCCATCCATCCATCCATCCATCCATCCATCCATCCATCCATCCATCCAGTTATAGAAGACTATTTTCATAGCTTCCAAATCCAGTGAAGGATTCAGGCCATAAACAAAAAATCGTTAATTTCTTTTAAATTAAATTGTTATGTTGCGATATATAATTTTACCTTGTCTAGGCTGTCTTCCCCTTGCATTTGAGTCAAGGTAAGGAAACAGTAATATTCAAGAGCAATATAATCACACCCACCTTCAATAGCTGTGTGAGGTCAGGGTACACCACCATTTGCAGTCCTGTTTGTCTCAAAAAATTGACCTACATGGCCTACTTGTATTAAGCCCTGTTTCTACAAGCTAATTTTAAATGGGATGAATCCCCTCCCCTAGCTGAGATAAATGTATTTTCTCTGTAACCTCTAGGTCACTGAAAGGCACTGGAATTCTCTAAGCATCAGGCACATCCAAATTTTTCAAGGTGTGTTGAATTTTGTATCTTCTGTGCCACAGAAATACAAAGTTCAATGTTTCCTTGTCCAACTTAGATTAAGGACAAAACCTATAATTGACCTTAGAGGGTTCAGGTACAAGTTATACGCATTCTTGTTCAGAAAACATGAGGTTACAGAATTCTGGATGAAATCACTGGATTTCAGTAGTCTGGATGCTCAGTATTCAGCCTTGATTAGCTCGCTTCTGACAGATGAACCACGAACCAGGAACAGGAGTGATAAGCCTTGATTTCAGGGCTTGTGTTCCAGTCATTAGACAGAACTTACCTTTAATGTTAAACTCCTGGTTTTAGAGACTGGACTGATGGCAGTTGTTTGTTTTGGTTTGAGTTTTTTTTGTTTTGGTTTTGTTTGTTTGTTTGTTTGTTTGTTTTATTTTTTATTTTTTTTTTACATTACTAATATTTCCATCTTCTGCTTGGACTACACAAAATTTTTTGAATTCTATCATCATTTAGTATTTCTGCTGCTAATCCTGGTTTAGCCATAACACAGACAAATCTGGTATTAAGCAAAGAAGTTGTTGCATAAACATGGTAAATGCTGCCTCTTTTCCTTTTAGTGGACTTAGAAATTCACACCAGAGCAGTCAGTTAGAATATGCAATTTATACTGCAGACTATTTAAATGTTTTAAAATGGAAGCGTTCATTACAAACACCTCTACCAACTTTTTATCCAGGGCGAGATGCAAATAAAGCAGTGTCTGATAAAGGGAGACATGTAAATGAATATGTATTTTTGCATAAGCTCTATTTCTTTGCTGTTGTGGAACAAATTCTCTTAGTTCCATTTAAGCATCTGCTCTTGATTTCAGTGTAGTTATGAACATTCAGCTGAGGCCAGGATAAATCCATCCATCCACCTATTGACTGATCAAACCATATTTTTGATTACAGATCCTGTTTCCCTGTAGAAGTGAAGCAGGCCTTGATCTCGAGGGCAGGCTCTGCAGCATCACCACTGCAGCACCGTGACAAGATTTTGGTATACATCTCACTCCAGTGGATTCTCATGTTGGGCACAAAGGGAAAGGAATCCCACATGCCTCTGCAAAATCCCAAGGACCAGTTAGGCACCAGCATTTGTAAATTTCTTATTTCCTTTTAAAAAGCTTTTAATAAATAGAAGTGCTAAGCTGTAAAAAAGCAAGTTGCAAATTCATAATCAATTTTGCCATTCTTGCTTTTCTTTCTTATTGGTAGGAAAAAATTACTCACTTTTCTCCCACCCTCTGATAAGACTAGGCTTTTGCACTCTATTAACCCCAGGGGCTAAAAGATAGACTGTTTTCTAACAGGTGAATTAGTGCTAGATAGCATTACCACAAATGCCAAGTCATTAAACATGTAATTGGATTTTTTTTTTTTTTTGCTATCTTAACTTTTCTACATTATAAAAGATCTTTACAAATTAATGACAGAATATGAAGCTGCCCTGAGAGCTATTTGCCCATTAAAAACAGGCATGAAAAACTCCTATCCCCATCACATGGAGAACTATCCCACCAATTTCCAATTACTTCTGCCACTGACAGTTCACTGGACTGTTAAGTTGTATTCTGCACCATGCTGCTTAATGTGGTTAAGTCAGGCAGGTATTTGCTGCTTTTTTTTTTTCTTTATTCTTATTTCTATTTTTTCCCCCTGATTGTGAAGCAATTAAACTATGTCACTAATGAAAAAACAGAATTTCAGTACTATAAAGGCACAGTTAATTTAAAGATTGATCCTTGGCAATAACTGAATAAATCCTCACAGCACCATGGTTCAAAAATGTTTATGGAAGTTTATTCAGGACTTCCAATAAAAGCTTCTTATGTCATTCACAGATAACGCAAGGCAAGAAACCTTAGTAAGGTGCTAAAGAACTTACTTCTGTGTCAGGTAATGACAATGATAATATTAGTGCTAATGGTGTGGCTTTTTTTTTTTTTTCCCCATTTAATGAAAACCTTGAATTGAAAATGCAGTAAAAGATTGATAAATATCACTTATTTATTTTTCTGTCAAAACTGAAAACAAACAGACAAATCTAAGGCTTTAGAAGCTTTGTGATGTGGAAATCTGAGTGACAATGTGTGTTAGCTTAGCTTTTAGGTGATCAAATCTTTAAGCAGAGGTGTTAGAGGTACCACTGGGAACTGAGAGGCATCTGCTCTCTGTAGGTTGGTGATTAAGTAACACGCAACTCAGAAAATGGTTATATTCAATTTCTGTGAGCTAAGTGGTAATATTTATTAAATAAATAGTTGTCCATCTCATCATGGCCAAGGGTGAGATAACCGCTATTTAAATGGACTTTGTAAAAATATTGTGTCATATGTGGATCTTCCCTTCAGGTTGCTGATAAGATGCCTTTTCAACCTATTCTGTGGTATCATTTATAAGGTTTGGAGGAATTTTAACTTAGCTATTTCTGGTTTAAATTGGTCATCAGTAATCACTGAGGAAGGAGGAAAAACCTGGTCTTTATAGAAGTTGTGTGATGTCTGCAAATCATTAAAGTGATGCAACTAAATGAAAGGCAAGTACAAAAATTTTCCGTCAGGCACTAGCAGCCACAAAAGGAGAAATCCAAAGTGGAGTGGCTACAGAAAAGAACTACTAAAATTAAGAAGGCAATATGGAACCTATTTTATGTGGAGAGATTGAAAGAGAATGGACTTTTAGAGCAAAAGGTGCAGTGTCAAGGCAGGAAAATAGTATTATTACTGTATAACTACCTTTCTTTGTAGGAATAGATGATACTCAAGTTAAAGAATAACAATGAGAAATGCAGATAGGTGCAGATAAATTGCATACCTGGGTGGAGCTGTCCTCTGGACAGAGAGGGCTGGAAGCATTCATGAGCCACTTCGAATAATCCTCTTTGAACTGTGTTCTGGAGTGTCTCCTTTATTATGTACACTCCACATGTATTTTTCAGTACATCCTAATGGGTGTCATTTTTATAATTCCAAACTCCAGTAAGTCTCTCAAGCAGATTAATGCTGGGACATTGCTGAATAAGTTGATGTTTGTACTGAAAACAGCAACTCATCCCATACTGGCCAGATGTACAGGATGTTCCATTTGCCAGACTTTTTTCAATCTTCAACTCTCTCACTGTAGTCTGGTTTGATATTTTCAAAATTTGCCTTGTCTGTCTGAATGTGAGGATTTAGTTTGGCTTACCCAACTGAACAGAAAAAATAACCAATGCTTTAATATGGTAAAATACATTTTCTTCTCTTGCTGCTTTTCTCTTCCTTGTATGCTGTTTCCACTCGTTTGGTTTCAGGTATCTGCAGCCAGGGGTTTGAGTTCAGGTATTCCTTCATTTTTTAATCTTGTGATTATTTACACTAGTGTGATTACACTGTGGAATATATTAATATACTAAGGGGAGATGATTTAACACCCCTTTTCAGGGTTCAGAATGATTTACCAAGGCTAATCATTTCGGAGATGAAATGAAGAATTACTGTTTTAGATGCCCATGCTCCGTTCAAGCACTCCATTGCTGCTGTGTGGAGCTGTATACAAATAATATAATTTAATAATGAGTGGAAAACATCTTGCTCCAACCTGTAAATTAGTAGCTGAAATTTACTCTTGAGCAAACAGCCAGTGCCTGGGCTGATTCACACCTGGTATCACTTCAGGGCTTTTGTGAAATTCAGGCAGGCCACAGGCTTTGTGCTGGGGTTTTGAGCAAGGCTATTTTCACTCTGCAGTGAGCAAGTGCAGTCATATGTTTCAATAAGGGACTTATCCGTTAGCATGTGAAAATGTTACTGCTAATTTTACACCTTGAAAACAAATCAGAGTTTCACAGTTTGAAAGCACAAACCAACCAGCTATAAACCGTCAGATTGACTGGGATCTCAGAATTGAATAGGTCTATTTGTTCTAACAAACAGTTAGGCCATTAAATTGCAAAGCCTTCCAGTGTTTGTCCAGGTAAATAAGGACACATCCAAATTGATTATCTGTTGTTCAGAGGTAATGATACGTAATAAACTATTCGCTCTGGGTAACGTAACAGAAATGTGCTGTAGCCCACGGGTGTGCCATATCTTCCTGTGTAAGAGGAGGTTCTCCCCACTAGTTTAACTTAAGGTCTCCACATCCCACCTTCCTGGCCCCCAACCCTGCAGGCAAAATACATTTTTGATAAAACAAACGTGCATTTGTCTTGCTCAATAAACATATATGGTGCTACTGCTTCTGCTGATGGGGATTCCTCAGAAATCTGCTTGTGGATACATCTGCAACTCACAGAAAAAGACTTCAGGGACATTAAGTTCGATCCTGTTCTTTTCAGTGTCATTATACTCATTTGAAAAAAAGAATATCTGTCATCACAGACGCCAGATCCACTGGTTGTCCAGCAATAAATCTTCCGCTCATGTCAAAATGTCTCCAGTGGAATTTCTAGGATGAAAATTCACAGCTCAACATTAGGCAGCAATTTATGATATACGATACAAGCAGCATGAGCAGTAGTCTAACAGGAAAAGGGGATAATCTCTAAATTTTTTCAAATGGAAAATACTTAAATGATGCTTTTCTCAGGAACTTTACTGACTTTTTAAACTGACATAATAAGAATTCTTATGCACATATTCCTGATATCTCCAGAGTTAGATTATGGCTACATGCAGATCTGGCTGGAAATCTCCAGTGTGGAGGAGAGGAAATAAGCAGCTGGGACTGAGAACCAGGAACAGAAACATTTTCCATCAGCAGCAGGACCTTCTTTATGGGATCCTGCTCCATCACTTGTGACAAACACCAAATTGAATGTTTGTGGGGACAAACTCAGAGAGGGTAATAACCCGTGCTGAGGCAGTATGAGAATGATAAATGTTTTATTGTCTTTATTTTTCTCACATCACTTGCCAGTTAGACTTACAAGGTGAAATTAGTAACCTTCTGTGGTGGAATTTGTCTTGCCAGATTTTAGCTGACTGAAGTATTGAGTAGGATATTGTGTGTAAGTAAAACACTTGGATTTAGACACCTCTGGATGTTTATGCCCAGACTGGTGTTCAGGCTGTCCTTGTAGCCAGTGAGGAGCCAGTGAGGGCTGCTGGGGGCTCCTGGGGAGCTACTGGGGCAGTCCTGGAGCCTGCAGTTGGCTGAACAGCATCATCTCCTCACTCCACGTGCTGCCCTGACGGCTCTGCCCTGCACGTAAAGCCTCAGGTTTTACGCCAGGACTCAACTCACCGTGCCTGATTTTGGACCCTTTGAGCTGCTGTTGTTCCCTCCAGCCCTGGTCAGAGGAGAGGTCTCCTGAGGGCTCTTTCATGAGGAGTGTGACCAACACTGGACATCAACAGGAAGGAATGAATGGTCCGGGGCCCATCTGACCTGCATCGATGAGCAGCCTTTGTAATCAGGGGAGAAGACGGGTACCTTAAGCAACATTTTCATGTAACCTTTCATAAATTCACCTATTTTAAAATGAGACAAAATCCAATTTCTCTCAAATAATTGTTTGAAGGGGACTGACACTCAGAGATTTGGTGGAAAAGAGGAGGTCACCTCTCCCTGTTCATGGTGTAACTTTGCTGATATCAGGGGAGCAACACCACAGGTACTTTTAACCAGTGTCCGCTGAAATAGAAAGCAAGATAACTAAATGAACAAGTGAACCAGGCTTATCTCTCAGTGATCACATAGCAGATGGCAGGCAATATGGAAAGGGGAACACACAAAGAGAGATATTAATTTAAGACAGGCAGATAGATGGAGCAATGCTTTCAAAAGTAATAAATGGCTCAAATTGAAGGCCAATTCTCAAACACATATTCAGAGACATATGGGTCGAGGTCTTAATGGAAAAAAATAACTATATTTAAAAAAAAATATCATGGACTGACATTTATTTTCTATATGCAAAAAAAAAAAAGACAGAGCTACATTTTTGTTCAGTCCTTTTTTCTCTGAAGTTGCTCATAGTGGGACTGAGACACGGTAAAAAGACATGAAGATTTTACTTTCTTTTAAAAAAGGGGAGGAATAATAAGTGTAAGAGTGTTGCTTTTTATTTCATTTCAGTTCAGCTCTGAAAGACACAGAAATCTGAATCCAAAGATCCTCCAACAACAGAAATGCAAATATATTTGTAACCACTAGATGGTACTTAAAGAACAGGGTTGGAATGAGCTTCTCTGCTGTGAGATGCGTGGTGAGGGTACCTGTGTCAGAGGCTTAGCAAAGTCGAGGCTGGTTTTATTTTCTCCATGTCCAGTAGGAACGAGGAAAAAAAAAAAAAAGAAAAAAACCCCACACAACAAAAAACAAACAAACAAACAAACAAAACCCAAAAAAACCCCAACAAAAACCCCACAAAAACAAAACCCGAAACTAAATCTCTTCTGTTCCTCTTCTGACTTAAAAAGAAAAATAGACATGGCAAAAGTGTTCCTGATTAGATTGGTACAAAAAGATGATGCATTCTTTCTGGAGAATCAGGAGATATGAGGTTCTGTCACTCTTTAGATATAGACCTGAAATACTAAGCTTAAATTTATAGCTTCTTGAATGAGCCACAGGACTCTGTTTACTCATAGAGTAGAATTGGGTGTAGTTCCAGCAGTTCTTCTGTGTGATCAGTTACTTTATCACCTTGATCAGTTCGGAAGATACAATAACTCTCTTTTTTAATACATCCTACTACAGTAGATCCTTTATCAACCTGCTTTGGATTTAATCACACTTCTGGGTCAGGAATCCTCTCCCCATCTGTCTCTTTCACATGCATGCAAACACATGCCTGCACAGCCATAAATGCCTGTGTGTTACTTTTTGACTTCTTGCAATTTTTACATTTTCTGGAGGAAAGGCTGGAAGAGATAGAGAGCAGGTTTAGAGAAATGACAGCTCAATTGCAGCAGCTCTCTTTTCCCACTTCTAGTTTCCAGAAATAAGAATCTATTTCCAAAATTAATGAGGGGAGGAATTTCCAGCCATAAGAATGTTGTTGCAGTGGCTACCTGGAAATTTGAGAATTTACCTTGCCTGCAGATTTTTGACTTTCAGCATTAACAGACTTCATAGCATTAAATCAAACCTGTTGTTCACTTTGTGCCAGGTAACCTCTCCCATTCCATCCCAGGCTCAATAGTTTAATCTGGTGCTTTGATTTGGCCTCATTCCCCAGGTTTTTTTTACAGCAGAGAGTAGCACTGCAGAGGTCAGTGAAATTTTCCAGGAAATTGTGAATAACAAATATCTCTCTCAGGTTCCTCCTGATGAACACCCTGCTGTTCAACTGGGAGCATTTCTTCCTGACCTCTCCTGCCTATAAGCTGTCCCTGGAGGTTTGCAGATCAGTACTGTTGCTTAATGTACATGGAAAGGTTAGGTTGATTTTTATTCTCTGGAAAAAAAAAAAAAAAAAGCCTCTAGGTCTTTTCTAAGAGTATCTCAAACAATTTTTCTCTGAGGTATTCTGTGTCATTGAGCCCTAAAACCTCCAAATATTTGTTTGGTATCCCTGATTATCTGACCCTGGGGGTGGGGGGGTGGAAAGCAAACCCAAACAGTCCTGTGATATCTTTATACAACAGTGCTTTATACAACAGTGAATGACATTAAGGTTGGAAAGGTGCATCTAAAAATGTTATAATGTTTTAAATTACATGGAGAGTTAGTAGGGAATGACTTTGTTATCCAGGCCTAACACAGGAAAGGTGAGTCTCTGTATGTTGCTTCGTATTTCTTTGTTTGTCCATGCCAAGCCTCATCACAGAAAACCAGCAGCTTTGGGCCTGATCTAAAGCTCCTTGAGCACAGGACAAGTTCTCCCTGAGGACAAAGTCCATTCATTAGTCTCATGGCAGCCCGTGTGAGCAGGAACATTTTTCACAAAAACAAAGTTTCAAGAATAGCTGCAGCATTGATCTCATGACTGAGATTTGCTCTTGCATAATGGCTTTGAACCAAAGGGTTTGGCTTTTGTAATAAGACCTTGTGTGAAACCTCTGAATGTGAGTTCCTCAGTTTGACCAGCTGCTGGCTGGGAATTACATATTTTCTATGATGAAGATTGTTCAAAAGTAAACTTCTGGGTAGTTTTTTATTTTATTCCCTGGTGTTTTATAAAGATTCACCCCAGCATCTTCAGAAGTCACACACTGGTTGTATCTGTTGGCGAGATGTCTCCTATAACATCAGGGGGATCAAGGAGCAGAACCTGACATAAGCATGCCTGAGAACACTTCGACCTTTTCTCCACTTGGTAACATCTATTTTATTAGTTGTAACTTGCTTCCAAGTCCCTGAAATTCCTTTCAAATATTTGTTCCAGAGCTGCACTGCTCCTAGCTCAGCCATGGAATTGTTTGCCCTTTCTTTTTCTGAGATAAAATCCTATCTGTTCCTGTCTGCCTGCTGCTCCATCTGTCTGCCTGATCTGCTGCTTCATAATCTGGAAGGGAATACCTTTTGGGTTGTTTCATATATATCTTGTAACCACTACAGAGCTTTGCTTGAAGGGGCCAAACTCATCTGTGATGGTGAAACTTCACTGACTGCAGGTAGTTATAAGGAATGAATCAGACCTTCCCGTGGGACCACTGCAGATACAAAATGTGTACCTGTGTGTATGAACAGTCCGAGGTGAGGAAGAGAATCAAAGATAAGGTAAGGTAAATCCTCTTCCAGGACAGTAGTAAATCATATACTCACTGCTGCACTGCACAGAATGCGCTAAAGGAGAGCAAGAAAAATGAAGGGATATGCAATTCTGCCCACTTCAGCAGTCAGGCTTTTGTTAGAATGCTCTTAAGCAATTACAAAGCTGCCAGGACTGTGTTTAATTAAATATATAAGTATTCATACAAAAATAAAACCCAAGCAACACTTACATCATGCCTACAAGGTGTTATTGTTCTGTTTATTTTTTACAGATGGATATTTTGTCAGGAAGAGACTTGCCAAGTGTTGTGAGAGAGAGAGGGAATGAGAGAGAGAAGGAGGTAGAGGGATGTGGTGAAAAGAAATGCGGATGCTACAGGAAAAATTGCAGCGTTTGTATTTCAGAGGGGCAAACAAAGTACAGTGCACATGTGACAAGGAAGTGTGACTCGAGTTTCCTACTTCAGGCTTCACTGAAATTGCCCAGTACTTACGGGAAAACAGATGACACACTAATTAGAGACGGTGCACATAATTTATCATCCATGGTCTTGAACTTCCTGTAGCTGATTGGAATGACCAGATGATTTTTACTAGTAGACTAGTAAAGGGGGGAAGGGGAGGAACATAGCTAAATAAAAATAATAACTCTTTATTTGCCTAGAATCATAGAATCGTTTGGGTTGGAAGGGACCTTAGAGTTCATCTAGTTCCAATTCCCTGCCATAACCAGAGGTGTCACCCACTAGATCAGGTTTCTGATTCAATGAGTCTTGAATCTTTAACACCCAAAAGGCAAAAAAAAAAAAAAAAAAATTCCTGCAGATGTTCAGGTGAAGGGAGACACAGACAGCCAGCACCTGTGGCTCTACTGCTCTTTCTGGGACAGGATTTGCACACCCGGGAAAGTGTGAGGCTGCTTTTGCTCCCAGTGGAAGAAGAGTCCACCTGTCTATAATGCCATGAGCACACTAAGGCTTTGCCTACATGTCAGGCAGGTTCCTGAAGGGCTGTGCCCCCATGTGGTCGTCCAGGCTGACGAATTCCACCTAGTGGAAAAGCTGGCACAAGGTTTGATCCTGGTCTTTTTTTTGGAATTAGTGAGACCAGTGAAAAACTTGCATATAGCCAATATTTTAGACTGTAACTAGTGTAAGGCAGGATAATTCTGGGACAAAGTGATACAGTTTAAATCCTCTTGGTTAACTTGTGTCAGAAATACAGGTGCATTCACATGGAGTGATATTTTCTGAAATGTTAGCGTGCTGCATGAGGCAGCCAAGAGTGTCCTCAGCTACTGGTAATGCAAAGTACTTTGAGTTCACCAGGCAAAACAATTTTTAATGGCACTCAAATCCATCAGGTACTGTCTGGAAATCATATCCACCTATCTGTGCCATTGTTGTGGGGGTTTTCTTTTGCCCTGGGAAGGGGACCAGTTCTGTTACTGCAACTCGTTATTCGCAGCCTCAAGACATGCACTTGCAGGTGCAATGAGTCTGTGATGACTCTCAGGCACAGAACTTAGTACTTATGCTCAGTAAGGGAGGGCTTTAGGTCTAAATGCAAGGAATTCTAAATTGCAAAGGAAGATGATCACCTCAGACTGATATGGTCTGTATGCAAGGCTTTCCCATAATTTTACATGTGCTTCATTTCCCCCAATTACCTGTAAGAATGTGAACCTACAAAGGAAGGGGATATTTTTACAGCAGGGGAAAAAGTCCACACTGTGATCTGGGCATAAGGCTTTCTTAGTCCTTAGAAGGGGGAAAGAAGAGAAGTTAAGATGAAGTAACAGTTGGATTTTTCTTTCACTCCTTAGGTCCTTGGCTATAGTTTTCAGAGAGGCTAAAGGAGTTAGGTATCCATTTCTTTTTCAAGTGAAAAGTCTAAATCTCAGACCTAAGCCTAGAAGGTAAGTGTTTTGCTTGCTGTATTTTAGCCTCAGAACCGATCACATGTTGAGTTTATCCAAGTCCCTTTATTGCCTGAACAATGCCATAGTATTCATTATCCTAGTAACAGACTCCTATGTTAATTTACAAAGAGAAAAAACTGAGGACATCCATAAGCTCCCACACAGAAGCACCGATGAGGAAACAACTTGGTGTTGGGTGCACTCTCTATGTTTTCCTTAGACTGTCTCAGGTGGTGGCTGCAGAATGAAAATGCTCCACTCATAAACACTTGTGAATGGTGGGGGAAAGATACTATCTTTTCAGATGCAAATCCAACAGCTTCCCATGCTGATTGAGGGAGAGGATTAGTTACCTTCACCAGGCTCCTCTCATACCTCCATCCACCCCCCATCTTCAGGATCTATATCCGAACCCTCCATCTGAACCAAAAGGCTTTATCTGTCCCTTAGTCAAACATCTTTTATTTGCCAACTTGTTTTTCCCACAGACTCCCGCTCCCTTTTGTGTTTGCGCTAATGTTCTGAATGTCTACACCGCGTAGCCGATGATTATTTGTGAGACAGAGTGAGTTAATGCAGATTTGCAAGCTGTTCCCATTTGTTAAATGTCAGAAAAACACATGCAAGTCACTGGCTTTAGCACTTAGCTGCCAGCTGGCTCTTCTGAAAGGAGGGGACAAATGACAGTCTATCAAACAGCATGCTTTCAAAGAAAGAGGAGACCTGTTCCAGAACTGCAGCTTCAGAGGCTCTTTTAACAACATAAGCAAAACTGGGAGCCAACCTCATTTTTTCCCCCTGGCTGTAATGAACACATAGCTTAGCAACAGCATTCCCCCACCCCTAGTAAAAACATACTGGAATTACAAAGTTTATGAGAAAAACAAGTGTCTTTTTTTTTTTTCCTTTCTCCCTCCTTTTTCCTTAAATTCTTATTTGTTTTTATTTATTTATTTCTTTTTGGCTCAAAAGTAAGACCAAAAATGTCAAAAGGGAAAGGAGTGGGGTTCTGAGATCAGTCGCAAATCTCAGAAGATTGCAGGAAACTGTGCCAAATTGAAGTGTTTATCCATGGGTAAGTGCCCAGTGTAGATTAACATATTTTAATTATGGTCTCCGGGTTTGCTGCGCTCCCCGAAGAATACATGGTTTAGGCCTCACTGGTGAGCCAAAGTTGTCGGGGAGGAGGTGGTGATGGGC
>VYXB01000682.1:418521-429372 GCA_013397135.1 Pachyramphus minor | reverse complement strand
GGGGATTATTTTTGGTTGTGCATGCTGATGGGGAGCGCTTGTCCTCGCTGTGCCCAGAGCGCCGGGACGTGCCGTTCTCCTGGAGCAGCTGCCGCAGGAGCAGCGGCGGCGGTGCCGGTGTCCCTGTGCCACCCGACATGCTCCGACCCTGACCCGGAGGCCGCCAGCGCAGGGGCTGGGGCGCAGCTCCGCTTCCCGGGGTGATGCCCGCCGGGACCCCCGACATCACCCGCTCATTAGGATGTCTCTGAACAGCTGTCATGTGGTGCTGACTTTTTGTCACGGCTGACAGCGGCGAGATTAAAGCAGGTAGCCCGAGGCTGGAAAACTCTGTGTTTTGTTACGAAGCCCTGAGTCATCTAGTCCCCTGTTATAAATATTAGGTGTCAGATTTGGATTCACGGAGTCACTCGTAGCCTTGGGTGGATCCCATTACACAAATGGTCCAATTTATTACAGCAGGACTATTTGTATACAAGATTGCCATCATTGTCAAGATGTCAAAATCTGGCCTTGCATGTTTAATGCTTCATAATTAACAAGCTGCACCGCACTAGTGAACATCTTGCAATTACAGAATAAGATTTTGAAATGAGTGGTCAGTTCACAGAGTTTTCTAAGTAAAACTCACTGCCAGTTAGGACAGGGAAGAAAGACTGTGGTTCCAAGCAAGGTCCACCTTTTCTTCCCTGTTCTTATTTTAAGCTGAACATCCAGTTTCCTTCTTATAGTTGAAAGAGAAAGGCAGAACTATAAAGGAGGTAATTCATGCTGCATTGCTTGCAAAAGAAGCGGATCCCTTCTGCTTATCTCTATCACTGAAAGGAGTCCGGGTTCAGTGCTACCTGATGGAATGGGAAAAACTGGGTGAGAGGAAAACTTTTCCAATTGCAAACAGTGCCAGCAAAGCTTATTGCTCTTTTCCTCGTAAATTCATCTCAGGTTCGCTTCCAAAGAAGGCATTTGGTGCCAAATATACATTCAAATTGTCGTCTGAACCACACCTCTGTTCAGCTGTTGAATCTATGGGAGTCATAAACTTTCTGGGTATCTATGCTTTTACCCTGAAAATATACCCTGGGCACCCCCAATTTTGAACAGTGGTTTGGCTAACTCTAGCCTAAATCCCAGGGAGATCCAGGAATTAGGCAAAGTTAAACCTCTGAATCTGATAGGTGTAATTTGAACCACCCCTCATGTCCTCAAGTTCAGCACAAGGCCTTACTTTACTCAAGGCCCCTTTCATAGATAAAAAAGGTCTAGCTATTTAAACGAAAAAGTGAGATATCCCAGGTTCCAGGCTGTCCTCATTCAGATGAATATGAAATAAGAGACTTCAATTGCTCTAAACTTCTCATTATAGTCTCAAACTCTAGACTTTGAGACTGTCTGGGGAAAAGGGCTATAAAAGTTATTGTTCTGCAGCTGGAGGAATCTAACCCCATTTTGAATTTTGAATGCCCAGGGTCTTCAGAGCTATGTCCACGGAGATATTCAGAGATATTTAGGCACCCAACAGTTCTTTGTCTCAGTGCCTTCATCAATAGAGATCACAGTCGGCTCAGATTTAAAGCGTAACAGAAAATGAAAGCACCAAGCAATATCAGCCTGTGGAGAGACTGAGAAGACAGTTGTTAATCTGAAAATTTCCTCCACATTAGATTCTTATTATCTTTCCTTTTGCACCATAAACTGTTCCCTGCAATTGTGCTTGGGATCATTCAACTGAAAAGAAAAGCTCCCCTGTCCATCTGCCTGTCAGGACTATCCAAAGGTACCTCCTTTTCTCCTTCCCTTCCTCGGATCTGGCTGACAAAGCTTATCAAACAGAGCATTACGATACAGTAGTCTCTCCAAACCTCCAAAGTCTGACTCTGAGATAGCTGAATTTGTTTCAGGTTAGCATATGGCACTCCTGCATTTTTTAGTGGCTTGAGAATATTGTTAGGGAAAGACCAAATTCGGCAGCCTGGTGGAGCTGAGGTTGCCTCAGATCTACATCAGAGATCCAGCGAGTACAGAGACAGAGCATGTATTCCCAGCAGGCACACAGACAGGTATGTACACCATAAGTATTTATATAGAGGTGGATCCAGATCCATACACCTCACAGGCACACAGAGCACTCACACAAACACGATCAGCACCAGCAGCCCATCACATGCCCCTCTCTCGGCACAAAATATGCACACATGGATAAAATATGGATCCACCCATAGCTGGGCTCAGACACTCACTCTGACCAGTAGCTGCCTGTGAATCCCAGTCTCCCCCATGCTGCTGGCACGTGGACTTAGGAGGTCCTGAGCCTGCAACCCCCTTCCAGGGTGGTACAGACACCTTGCACACCACATCACAGATACACACACACACACAGAGGATCCAGACAAGAGCACTGGCCAGTCCTATTTACACCCAGCTGTCTATTTTGTCCATTTTCCCTCCAGTTTTCCAACATTTGACTGACTCAGTCCTCCCTTTGCCACCTTTTTTGTTCTTGACTTCCCCTAAACATCCCAGAGTAAGTCTCATTCTATCCCAAAACACTCTTCTCAAAAGTGTCACTGGGTAGTGACCTCTCTCGGTCCCTGAGGTGCTCCAGAGAGCAGCTCTTGTGACTCACCATGGTGGGGTGATGCTCCTTATGGGCAGCCCTGGGATAAGGAATGACAGAGGTGCATTTCTTTCCTGAAGTCATTCAGGTCCTCCCCCTCCCCATTGTTATGCTCTGGGCTCCTCTCTGTGTGTGTAGATGAGCCTTTTATCTCACAACCTGACAAATACCTGCTTTATGTGAGATATTTTGGTTGCCTGGGTAGATCCTTCTCTGTCTCTGAGGCATATAAGCGCTGTCATACTTGTTACACAAAGAGCATTGGGGTGAGTAAGCCATTTCCCTTCATTTCCTTGAAGAATGTCAGGCTCAGACTTAAGCAGTAAATGCTGGTAACAGCAGCATGTGGTTCATGTGGGCAGACGGTGAGACAAGACCAGTCTGGTAACTAGAGTAAGGTGTAGCCAAGGAGGCTCTGGGATTCTGGTCATCAGCTTATGGACTTTTGACAACGTGAAGGTCAGCATCCCCACTGGGCAAAAAAGGTTATTGGTGCTAGATTTTTCTTGGGACATCACTGTCTTTGAGTAACACTAACAAAATACTTCGACAGTTAAGGATGTCAGACGTGCACAGACATCTCATTTTTAAGAGCACACAAGACTCGGATTTTCAAGGATGCTTAGATTAAAGATCAGCAGACACAAAGGAAGGTTTTCAAAAGTGTCTATGTGTTTCATTCCCATTAACTTCAGCAGAAGATAAGCATCTTAACCTCAGTTATCACTTATTAGCATCTTTAAGTATCTAGATGTCTTAAAAAACTTGTCTGAGAACTGCTATATAGAAAGTCTCTCATTTTAAAAATGAACACTAAAAAGTATTTCTGGTGGAGCATTTAGGACTTACACTGTTGGTATCATGAAGTAATGCTTTTCCTGTTCATGGCCAGGAGTTGGACCCAGTGATCCTTGTGGGATATTCTATGATTGCTTTTTCTATGGAACAGTTATCACAGAATCACAGAAGGGTTGAGGTTGGAAGGGACTGCACTGGGGTCATCTGGTCCAATCTCCCTACTCAAGCAGGGTGATCCCAGACCACATGGCACAGGATGGTGATCAGATAGTTCTGGAATATCTCCAGTGAGGGGGACTCCACACCCTCTCATTGCCTCTTGTTCCTGTTGTTGGGCACCACCAAGCACAGCCTGGCTCCATCCTCTCAGACCTCCCTGCAGATGCTTATAGGCATTGGTGACACTCCCTCCTGGTCATCTCTGATAAACTGGATTTTCAGACATGATAAGAGATACAATAAATATGTCAGAAGTCTTGAGAAGAGACAAAATCAGAAACAGTGTCTTACTTTCCATTCATCCTGAATCCTGTTTTATCAGCATGGCAAGGTACTCTTTAAGACTGGATGCTGGTGAAGTACAGTTTACAGATGGAAACACTGTTTTCCCATTTTACTGCCTCCTGTGTTGGTTGAGGAAGGTTATCCTGGGCCTTTGTGTTGGACACACCCTGGAGTGCTGTACATCGAGCCAGCTCTGAATGAGGAGTCTGCAGGAGCTTAGTTTACCAACACCTGGCTGGGGTGACCAGTCTGCTCCCACAGCCAGAACCAGCCTCTCCTCGGTGGTGTTGCTGCAGCGCAGCTATTTCGGAGCCAATTTAAATCTCTATCTCACAGTGATGTTTTATGCAGAGCAGGCTTATGCTTAGGGCCTGATACAGAGCCCACAGAAATGGATAGGATGCTTTTGACTGTGCTTCAACGAACTCCATCTAAATCATTAAATTCTCCCCACCTCACTTCCCTTCCTTGAAACAGGGATAACCACCTTTTTCTTAACACAGGACCCGTCTTGCTCAACACAACAGATCTCTAATCATGCAGGGAGGAAGAGAAGAGAGGGGAAGGAAGGGCAGATGGTATCATCCTAATGCAAATAATAAATAATCAGATTAATCCCTGCATCATGACAAGAGTTTCATTAGGTGCAGAACTAGGGAAAAACACTGCTGTGTTCCCCAGGAGCAAGTCAGAGGGGGACGTGATAAAAAGTGCTCCCAAGCATATTTTCTTTTTTTTTTTCTTTTCTCTCTCTCTTTTTTTTTTTTTTTTAAATTATTCTCATTTGCTTTTTACTGGGGGTAGAGCAATGCAGAAGGGAAAAACCATAAAATTATGGTGTTGGAAATCAGCTTCTGTGTTTAAGAGATTTTTGTCAGCTTCTCATGAGCAGGGTGACCAAATGCTCACGTTGTAGGGGTCTTGTTTTCGTGATCTGCATCCATATGTCACACACTTAATCAGAGAGGCACGACTGTGAACTAAAGCAGGCAGACCTGAAATGTCAGTGCTCAGGTAGGAGGAAAGTCCTCTTTTCCCTGACTTCTTTAGCTGAAATGTTGAGCGTTTTGCACTGCTATTGCTGCTTCTTGGTTGGACTGTTTCTATTTCCGCAGTGTCCTCATGCCTGTCATTGCCTGGACCTGGTTCAATAAACACATTAGCCACATCTGAGAGTACAAATATTTCTTCAGAGGCTTAAATGTCTATTTGAACATGTGATTGCAGTAACTGCACGTGCAGTCAGAGTCAACCCTGTATGCAGCATCACTACTGACATGTCCAAATTTAGGAGGACCCCCCCATAAGAGGAGGAACTACACCAGTGTCAAATGACAGGGAATACAGGCTGGCTGTATCAATAGGTGGTCCTGTAAATCACATCAGAGGTTAGGTGGGCCTGACAGTCAGTTGAAGACCCTCCATGTGTGGATGCTCCTCATGTCCAGCCTGTGTCTGTGCTTCTCCCGAGCTTGGCTGTCCAGCTGCCTGCTCTGGACCACAGGCTGGGGATGTGACCCCCTGCCTTGTTAATGTAGCACTGGCACTGGGATGCCATGAAGCAAAAGGCCCATGGTGGCATTTGTTGCCATACTGCAATCCAAAAGGTCTGTGCAGAGAAGATTTCCCATCAGCAAAGACAGTATGAGAAGAAACTTGTCTTTGCTCATCTTCCCAACAACACTCTCTTCTTTTGCACTTCTGAAATAGGGGGTTTCTTCTGGTGCAACTGCTGCACACACTTTCACAAACAACATGAACTGAACAAAGTGAGTGTTTAATATCTGAAGAATGATTTATAATGTGCTTTACAGAAAAGTTTTCAGCAAGTCTGAATTCTCTATTAAAAGCTGCTTGCTTCATTACAGAGTTACCAAAATAGGCAAAGAAAATATTCCTTGCTTATCCCAAGACTCCTTAACTCCTGACAATTTTAATAAATCAAGGAACATTTATAAGTACTAAATGTTAAATGTGTATTCACAGTTAATTTTTAATCAACTAACAACGGTGATGTGTTAATTGAATGCCATTAAGAAACCATAACTTGATGCATTAGCTATTTTCCTATGCAGAGGAACTTTTCCCAAGGCTTCCAGTTGTTGCCCAAGCTGCTTTTGTAAAAAGAAAAAGTATTTTAAATGTGTTTAGACCTGGACTGTTCAAACCCTAAAACCAAGCCAAGTTCACAGGGTTCACTAAGGTTTGTAGTTCTAGGAACCTGAGCTGAATTTAAAACAAGCCTGGGCTAAGTTTCAAGTTATCTTGTGCCTGAAGGTATGACTTACAACCTACAAAGTGATCATGTAGGCTCAACATGTAGACTCCTGGCTTCAATATGAATTGCTTAATTTTTGGGATGTCAACCAAAAGATCAAACTGAGAAGGGTGACATTCACCCATCTCTGAGACTTGTGAAAGAAACTTTATTTTTTCATCTTCCTTATCAGCTGGCTCCTCATTGGTGTGAAGTCAATGAAGCTGTGTCACTTTTATTCCAAATAAGAATTTGCACTAATGCCCTGATCACAAATCTCCTGGCTGCAGTGTAAATAGCTGAAGAAGATGCTGCTCTCTTCTGTGCCATCTATTCTCTTCTGCTCTTGCTGGCCTGCAGGATGGACTGTTTCTGTTGTCTGCTTCACTCTTTTTTTTTTTGGTGAAAGCAAACTTGGTTTGCTTAACCTGTCTAATTAGGAGTTCTTTGGTAACCTGGCTGAATCTCAGTGACAACAGGCACTCTTCATAGAAACATCTGAGAGAGCAAGTCTCGTGGGACAACAACTTCTGGCAGAGCAAATGAGAATGGACTGAGGCTACTCCTTTGGTACAGATAGAAAAGAAGGTGGTGAAGCCCCTGAAGTCCCTTCCACACATGGCCTTTGCATTGATGTTTTACATGTTTCACTGGGGTCTGAAATAAGTCTGATCAGAAATGCAAGGAGGAAAGGGGGAGGAGAACTGTGAGACAAAAACAGCTAAGTTATAAATATCTCTATTTTTAGATACTCAGATGAAATTTGCTATGGGGTTTTTTAGTGATGATAATCAGGACAAGAATGAAGGGCATCAGTAAAGATGATTGAAACCTATCCAACAAAAATAATCTACTGCAGTTGGCTCATTTTCTTTCCGATGTTGTGCTCAATGAAATGAATTTAAACTGTTTATTTTACAATTAACATGCAATGTGCATTTCTGAAGTAATTTATGAGAAACAATTTTCTTTTTATGTGGGGCTGCAGCAGACAGAGAGCAGAGCTTTAGTTCACAACAGCAAGGTGAAGCTCCAGGGAGGGAGAAGGTGCTTTCTCTTATACGAATTTTGCCACTTTGCATAAAAGTTGTGAGCCCTTTCATGTGTCTTTGCCACAAAAACCTCAGGGTGGCAGGAGGGGAAGCTGGAGGAGGAGGAGGAGGAGGGATGCCAGGCTCATGGGCACCTGGTACTTGCAGTGTTGCAGAGAGCATCATCTGGTCCATGAAAGTCAGAGTACAATCAAGGCAGACATTTGCTATTAGGTTAGAAACAGGTTGAAGCAGAAATGTGGGGAACTCTGTCTCATGAGAGGCCAGAGCCACACATTGCTGAGTTCCTGAGACATTTCTGTCCTGTACATCCAGGTCTCTTCAGTGGTGCCCCAGCTGCCACATGCAATGTGTATGACTGGAGGAAGCACTGTCCTTTCTCCCAGTCCCACCTGTAAAACCCTTTCTGCATGCTGCATTAATAACTATTATCCATCCCCATTCTCCAAAGTGCTGTCAGCAGCGTGGATGAGCTGGTGATCTGGGCATTGTCCTGAGATTTCAGAGTGTAAGGTTTGGTTCCTTGCTCTGTTATATATTTCCTCTGTGACCATGTGCAGGTTGCCTCTGAAGGGAAATATACTGGGTTGTAAAAGGATCTTGAATCTTGAAGATAAAGTCTTAACAAGAACCAGTGGCTGGAAGCCAGGCAAATTCAGGTGGGGAAAAAGGTGCACATTTATAGTGGAGAAGGGAATTAGCTCTCAGAACAAACTACAGAGATGAGGGAAATTCTCTTGCTTTTGATGTCTTCAGTTCAAAACTGAAAAGTAAATGTAGCTAAATGCAGATTAACTTTAAGCAAAAGCAATTGACTGGGTTTAGTACAGTTATAATTCTGTGACAGTAAATAGCTGATGGTATCCAAATGGTTAGACCAGGTGAGCTAATACTCTTTTCTCAGGCTTTAAAATTCCTGAGCCTATAGCACAGGAGAATTTCTGAAGGACTGTGGCCAGTTCCCAACTCAATAGTTAAACTGAACAAATATGCCTCCATATGGAATCCATTGCACCCCACTTAAGCTGACTAAAAGTAAGGCACCTGATCATTAGTTATCAAGTTTTTTGCTAAAGTTGATGGCAAATGTTGACAGATGCCATGAGTGTTTCAGCTGCCAATAGTGGACTCTCTGGTCATGCTCTCTTCAGCACCTAGAACCTGATGATGACTTTTTAAGTGGATGAAGTTGGATAAGATGAAATCCCGTGCACCCCTAGCTCAGGTGTTTTGCAGCTGCACTGTTACCTTCACTCTTCTTGTCTCATAACACCTCTCCTTCTATTTATCACCATTGCAGGACAGTCTTACATTTCATACTCACCCCAAAATGACTTTCACTTTACGAAAAGCAAGACTGAGCCTGCGGATTAATTGCCCTCTGAAGATGTTTACCTCTTTCTGTTGTCTGTGATGGAGCCTAGGTGTCTAGCTGAGACTTAAATAATTTTCTGCCCAGAATGGTAGGTACACCGTTGTAAGAAATTGACAAAAGCCCACTGTCTTTCATCCTGGCTATATTTGAATTTTAAGAGGTGATTTTTCAGGGAAGCCTGATATTTACCCAGCTGGGTGGAAACATGCATATACTAAAAAAAGGAGGGAGAGGAGCACCTCATGTAACTTTAGCTGTCAAAAAGTTGTAACAATAGTGTCTGAGGCCAGTCATGTTGGGCTGACACCTCTAGAATTGATGTAACCCATCCCAGATGCCTGCCCCAAGATGAGGTCAACTACTGTGCAAACCAGCAAAATTCATTGATTTCAAACACCTTTCTAGTGATCTGCCTCAGAAAACGAAAAATATTGTTTTATTTGGCTGATCAAGGAATTGGAACTAGGGACCAAATTCAACTCCATTTCTTTTTAGCCAGAATGTTAATTAAGAAGTATTCCTATATTGGACACTTCATCATCATCATCATCATCATCATCATATTCCTATATTGGACACTTAGGCAGGGATAAAATAGGCACCTTCAGAGAGTAATTCAATCCAAAAAAGGTCAGAATCACCTTCTCAAAGAATAACTTCATCTTTCTCTGTTTCAATTGTAGAGAAATACAAGTTTGACCAAGACCTAACTTACAGCAATTAACTAAATATATAAAATTAGAGAGGACAAATCTGTACTGAAAAATCTTAAAAACCAAACCATCTGAAATTTTGTGCTTCATCTGTTATAATTTTGTTGACATTACTGGAACAAATATGTATTTTAAAGCTTGCTCAAATCTCTGTATGTAAAGATATTTATACATTCATCTGCAGATATTTATATGTTTATTTATATGAATATTAATATAGTCATAGAGATAGTCATACAGATCTCTCACCAAGCAATCTGCAAATTCGGTGCTGTCAAAGAAGAGCAATATTAAAGAGAATTAAGGATAAGTTTCATGAGGTGGCAGTTTGGGTCCCCATCATGCAAACACTTTTTGTATATTAATATCTTTACAGTGCAGTTCATAATAGCCATTATGTAATTAACTTATTTTATATGACACTAGACTTCATCAGACTAGCCAAGACATATATATATTGCATTCAGCTATAAGTCATACAGAGGGAAATCATAAAAAAGTACTGCTGGATGGACTATTGTCTTTGTGTGGAAATTTCCAGTATTTTGTGTGGTTGGGCATTTTTGTTGTGTTTATTGGCTGGTCATCCTTTTCCTATGTGAGGTAGCAGATGATAATCCAACGTATCTGCTGACAGAGATGTTTAAATGTTGTCTTGTTTATGATCCTCTCTGGTGTCTTCCATTTCAGAAGTTTAATTGATGTTCTCTCCTCAGGGCAATTATCTCTGCAAGACTCACCTCAGCTTCAGCCTTAAGTTCAGAGACTGCCCCCCAGGAATGAATATGTTTCTCCACCCAGGTGACCTCTGTGAGAAGCAATGAAGCAAACTTCCAAACTAATTCTCTACAAGGTCTACAAGGGAAGGGTAAAATTCCTTCTTCCAGTGCCTGAGATGCAGTTTCTTTTCCTCCAGCATCTCTCTACCCCTCAGCATCAGATCTTTTCTCATTATGTTTTCATGGCAGCCATGTGTTCCTGGAGCTCCTTGAAAAGAATGGTCTGCTTTGATTTCCTCACTCAACAGGAAGAGACATCTGGATCTATGATGGGGAAAATCAAGGAAAGATGTGGTTTTAGCAGTTGGCATTTTGCCCCAGGTGCAATCTTCACTGACTCTACCATGCTTCTGTTGCTGTACACCCTCCCTGGGCGAGGGAGGAATGTTCCCCAGGTGAGCAGTGCAAGTGCAGATTGCTGGACATCAGAAGGGAGTTAGGAGCACTTGAGCCCAAGATTCAGGAGCGTGTCCGTCTCTGTGTAGTGGGTAGGATATCATTTTATCTGTACGGTCAATTCACTGTAACAGAGCATGGATTGCAATTTTTTCCACCTACAAAAGCAAGATTTAATACTGCTAGGTCCTGGCATGCCTGCGCATTTCAAAACACATGTTAAAGGTCCACAAGAGTTAAGCAGATGCCCACCTAACAGTGTAGGTATTTTCCACAAAGCTCAAGGTCTTTCATTTGTGGAATAGTACAGGTATGCTGATGGCAAACTTTGATTATCCCTAATCCTCTTTTGTCTGCAGGGGA